>OU015607.1:10704649-11285587 GCA_907165245.1 Habrosyne pyritoides | reverse complement strand
TTTCTATAAAAATACGTTTTTCCTCAAAATTTTCCAAATTTTCTATAGAAGCTGCTTCCGTTCTCTGCGGCGTTGAGTGTGCCGCGACGGGACGCGTCTTTTGACACCTTTCGCGCCACTCTAGGTCAAAGAAAACGCCCTCATTTTGAGAATTCTCAATTTCACCATACGAAAAAGTCTTCATAGGCGATACAATTTCTAAGAAAAAGTATCGATTTCGACATAATAAATTGACCTAACTGCTTCAAATTTTTTGAAAGCATCTGCGAATTACTGACCTACTCGCTGCTGCGATATCGCGACACGGTGTTGCCAGCTAAAATTTTTGTTTTTGCACAAAAATTACAAATTTCATACATTTTACATAAATTTTCATACTAAAATTGCATTTTTCCAAATTTTCCTTTTTGTTTTTGTCTGGGTTTTCGTTTTTGTCGAGTGCCTCCCGGCGAGACGCGTCGACCTACCTTAGTTGCACCGCTCTCCGACCGACGATACCTGAAACAAAAATAAAACACATTAAAATTTTCTATAAAAATACGTTTTTCCTCAAAATTTTCCAAATTTTCTATAGAAGCTGCTTCCGTTCTCTGCGGCGTTGAGTGTGCCGCGACGGGACGCGTCTTTTGACACCTTTCGCGCCACTCTAGGTCAAAGGAAAACGCCCTCATTTTGAGAATTCTCAATTTTCACCATACGAAAAAGTCTTCATAGGCGATACAAATTCTAAGAAAAAGTATCGATTTCGACATAATAAATTGACCTAACTGCTTCAAATTTTTGAAAGCATCTGCGAATTACTGACCTACTCGCTGCTGCGATATCGCGACACGGTGTTGCCAGCTAAAATTTTTGTTTTTGCACAAAAATTACAAATTTCATACATTTTACATAAATTTTCATACTAAAATTGCATTTTTCCAAATTTTCCTTTTTGTTTTTGTCTGGTTTTCGTTTTTGTCGAGTGCCTCCCGGCGAGACGCGTCGACCTACCTTAGTTGCACCGCTCTCCGACCGACGATACCTGAAACAAAAATAAAACACATTAAAATTTTCTATAAAAATACGTTTTTCCTCAAAATTTTCCAAATTTTCTATAGAAGCTGCTTCCGTTCTCTGCGGCGTTGAGTGTGCCGCGACGGGACGCGTCTTTTGACACCTTTCGCGCCACTCTAGGTCAAAGAAAACGCCCTCATTTTGAGAATTCTCAATTTCACCATACGAAAAAGTCTTCATAGGCGATACAAATTCTAAGAAAAAGTATCGATTTCGACATAATAAATTGACCTAACTGCTTCAAATTTTTGAAAGCATCTGCGAATTACTGACCTACTCGCTGCTGCGATATCGCGACACGGTGTTGCCAGCTAAAATTTTTGTTTTTGCACAAAAATTACAAATTTCATACATTTTACATAAATTTTCATACTAAAATTGCATTTTTCCAAATTTTTCCTTTTTGTTTTTGTCTGGTTTTCGTTTTTGTCGAGTGCCTCCCGGCGAGACGCGTCGACCTACCTTAGTTGCACCGCTCTCCGACCGACGATACCTGAAAACAAAAATAAAACACATTAAAATTTTCTATAAAAATACGTTTTTCCTCAAAATTTTCCAAATTTTCTATAGAAGCTGCTTCCGTTCTCTGCGGCGTTGAGTGTGCCGCGACGGGACGCGTCTTTTGACACCTTTCGCGCCACTCTAGGTCAAAGAAAACGCCCTCATTTTGAGAATTCTCAATTTTCACCATACGAAAAAGTCTTCATAGGCGATACAAATTCTAAGAAAAAAGTATCGATTTCGACATAATAAATTGACCTAACTGCTTCAAATTTTTGAAAGCATCTGCGAATTACTGACCTACTCGCTGCTGCGATATCGCGACACGGTGTTGCCAGCTAAAATTTTTTGTTTTGCACAAAAATTACAAATTTCATACATTTTACATAAATTTTCATACTAAAATTGCATTTTTCCAAATTTTCCTTTTTGTTTTTTGTCTGGTTTTCGTTTTTGTCGAGTGCCTCCCGGCGAGACGCGTCGACCTACCTTAGTTGCACCGCTCTCCGACCGACGATACCTGAAACAAAAATAAAACACATTAAAATTTTCTATAAAAAATACGTTTTTCCTCAAAATTTTCCAAATTTTCTATAGAAGCTGCTTCCGTTCTCTGCGGCGTTGAGTGTGCCGCGACGGGACGCGTCTTTTGACACCTTTCGCGCCACTCTAGGTCAAAGAAAACGCCCTCATTTTGAGAATTCTCAATTTTCACCATACGAAAAAGTCTTCATAGGCGATACAAATTCTAAGAAAAAGTATCGATTTCGACATAATAAATTGACCTAACTGCTTCAAATTTTTGAAAGCATCTGCGAATTACTGACCTACTCGCTGCTGCGATATCGCGACACGGTGTTGCCAGCTAAAATTTTTGTTTTTGCACAAAAATTACAAATTTCATACATTTTACATAAATTTTCATACTAAAATTGCATTTTTCCAAATTTTCCTTTTTGTTTTTGTCTGGTTTTCGTTTTTGTCGAGTGCCTCCCGGCGAGACGCGTCGACCTACCTTAGTTGCACCGCTCTCCGACCGACGATACCTGAAACAAAAATAAAACACATTAAAATTTTCTATAAAAATACGTTTTTCCTCAAAATTTTCCAAATTTTCTATAGAAGCTGCTTCCGTTCTCTGCGGCGTTGAGTGTGCCGCGACGGGACGCGTCTTTTGACACCTTTCGCGCCACTCTAGGTCAAAGAAAACGCCCTCATTTTGAGAATTCTCAATTTTCACCATACGAAAAAGTCTTCATAGGCGATACAAATTCTAAGAAAAAGTATCGATTTCGACATAATAAATTGACCTAAACTGCTTCAAATTTTTGAAAGCATCTGCGAATTACTGACCTACTCGCTGCTGCGATATCGCGACACGGTGTTGCCAGCTAAAATTTTTGTTTTTGCACAAAAATTACAAATTTCATACATTTTACATAAATTTTCATACTAAAATTGCATTTTTCCAAATTTTCCTTTTTGTTTTTGTCTGGTTTTCGTTTTTGTCGAGTGCCTCCCGGCGAGACGCGTCGACCTACCTTAGTTGCACCGCTCTCCGACCGACGATACCTGAAACAAAAATAAAACACATTAAAATTTTCTATAAAAATACGTTTTTTCCTCAAAATTTTCCAAATTTTCTATAGAAGCTGCTTCCGTTCTCTGCGGCGTTGAGTGTGCCGCGACGGGACGCGTCTTTTGACACCTTTCGCGCCACTCTAGGTCAAAGAAAACGCCCTCATTTTGAGAATTCTCAATTTTCACCATACGAAAAAAGTCTTCATAGGCGATACAAATTCTAAGAAAAAGTATCGATTTCGACATAATAAATTGACCTAACTGCTTCAAATTTTTGAAAGCATCTGCGAATTACTGACCTACTCGCTGCTGCGATATCGCGACACGGTGTTGCCAGCTAAAATTTTTGTTTTTGCACAAAAATTACAAATTTCATACATTTTACATAAATTTTCATACTAAAATTGCATTTTTTCCAAATTTTCCTTTTTGTTTTTGTCTGGTTTTCGTTTTTGTCGAGTGCCTCCCGGCGAGACGCGTCGACCTACCTTAGTTGCACCGCTCTCCGACCGACGATACCTGAAACAAAAATAAAACACATTAAAATTTTCTATAAAAATACGTTTTTCCTCAAATTTTTCCAAATTTTCTATAGAAGCTGCTTCCGTTCTCTGCGGCGTTGAGTGTGCCGCGACGGGACGCGTCTTTTGACACCTTTCGCGCCACTCTAGGTCAAAGAAAACGCCCTCATTTTGAGAATTCTCAATTTTCACCATACGAAAAAGTCTTCATAGGCGATACAAATTCTAAGAAAAAGTATCGATTTCGACATAATAAATTGACCTAACTGCTTCAAATTTTTGAAAGCATCTGCGAATTACTGACCTACTCGCTGCTGCGATATCGCGACACGGTGTTGCCAGCTAAAATTTTTGTTTTTGCACAGAAAATTACAAATTTCATACATTTTACATAAATTTTCATACTAAAATTGCATTTTTCCAAATTTTCCTTTTTGTTTTTGTCTGGTTTTCGTTTTTGTCGAGTGCCTCCCGGCGAGACGCGTCGACCTACCTTAGTTGCACCGCTCTCCGACCGACGATACCTGAAACAAAAATAAAACACATTAAAATTTTCTATAAAAATACGTTTTTTCCTCAAAATTTTCCAAATTTTCTATAGAAGCTGCTTCCGTTCTCTGCGGCGTTGAGTGTGCCGCGACGGGACGCGTCTTTTGACACCTTTCGCGCCACTCTAGGTCAAAGAAAACGCCCTCATTTTGAGAATTCTCAATTTTCACCATACGAAAAAGTCTTCATAGGCGATACAAATTCTAAGAAAAAGTATCGATTTCGACATAATAAATTGACCTAACTGCTTCAAATTTTTTGAAAGCATCTGCGAATTACTGACCTACTCGCTGCTGCGATATCGCGACACGGTGTTTGCCAGCTAAAATTTTTGTTTTTGCACAAAAATTACAAATTTCATACATTTTACATAAATTTTCATACTAAAATTGCATTTTTCCAAATTTTCCTTTTTGTTTTTGTCTGGTTTTCGTTTTTGTCGAGTGCCTCCCGGCGAGACGCGTCGACCTACCTTAGTTGCACCGCTCTCCGACCGACGATACCTGAAACAAAAATAAAACACATTAAAATTTTGCTATAAAAATACGTTTTTCCTCAAAATTTTCCAAATTTTCTATAGAAGCTGCTTCCGTTCTCTGCGGCGTTGAGTGTGCCGCGACGGGACGCGTCTTTTGACACCTTTCGCGCCACTCTAGGTCAAAGAAAACGCCCTCATTTTGAGAATTCTCAATTTTCACCATACGAAAAAGTCTTCATAGGCGATACAAATTCTAAGAAAAAGTATCGATTTCGACATAATAAATTGACCTAACTGCTTCAAATTTTTGAAAGCATCTGCGAATTACTGACCTACTCGCTGCTGCGATATCGCGACACGGTGTTGCCAGCTAAAATTTTTGTTTTTGCACAAAAATTACAAATTTCATACATTTTACATAAATTTTCATACTAAAATTGCATTTTTCCAAATTTTCCTTTTTGTTTTTGTCTGGTTTTCGTTTTTGTCGAGTGCCTCCCGGCGAGACGCGTCGACCTACCTTAGTTGCACCGCTCTCCGACCGACGATACCTGAAACAAAAATAAAACACATTAAAATTTTCTATAAAAATACGTTTTTCCTCAAAATTTTCCAAATTTTCTATAGAAGCTGCTTCCGTTCTCTGCGGCGTTGAGTGTGCCGCGACGGGACGCGTCTTTTGACACCTTTCGCGCCACTCTAGGTCAAAGAAAACGCCCTCATTTTGAGAATTCTCAATTTTCACCATACGAAAAAGTCTTCATAGGCGATACAAATTCTAAGAAAAAGTATCGATTTCGACATAATGAAATTGACCTAACTGCTTCAAATTTTTGAAAGCATCTGCGAATTACTGACCTACTCGCTGCTGCGATATTCGCGACACGGTGGTTGCCAGCTAAAATTTTTGTTTTTGCACAAAAATTACAAATTTCATACATTTTACATAAATTTTCATACTAAAATTGCATTTTTCCAAATTTTCCTTTTTGTTTTGTCTGGTTTTCGTTTTTGTCGAGTGCCTCCCGGCGAGACGCGTCGACCTACCTTAGTTGCACCGCTCTCCGACCGACGATACCTGAAACAAAAATAAAACACATTAAAATTTTCTATAAAAATACGTTTTTCCTCAAAATTTTCCAAATTTTCTATAGAAGCTGCTTCCGTTCTCTGCGGCGTTGAGTGTGCCGCGACGGGACGCGTCTTTTGACACCTTTCGCGCCACTCTAGGTCAAAGAAAACGCCCTCATTTTGAGAATTCTCAATTTTCACCATACGAAAAAGTCTTCATAGGCGATACAAATTCTAAGAAAAAGTATCGATTTCGACATAATAAATTGACCTAACTGCTTCAAATTTTTGAAAGCATCTGCGAATTACTGACCTACTCGCTGCTGCGATATCGCGACACGGTGTTGCCAGCTAAAATTTTTGTTTTTGCACAAAAATTACAAATTTCATACATTTTTACATAAATTTTCATACTAAAATTGCATTTTTCCAAATTTTCCTTTTTGTTTTTGTCTGGTTTTCGTTTTTGTCGAGTGCCTCCCGGCGAGACGCGTCCGACCTACCTTAGTTGCACCGCTCTCCGACCGACGATACCTGAAACAAAAATAAAACACATTAAAATTTTCTATAAAAATACGTTTTTCCTCAAAATTTTCCAAATTTTCTATAGAAGCTGCTTCCGTTCTCTGCGGCGTTGAGTGTGCCGCGACGGGACGCGTCTTTTGACACCTTTCGCGCCACTCTAGGTCAAAGAAAAACGCCCTCATTTTTGAGAATTCTCAATTTTCACCATACGAAAAAGTCTTCATAGGCGATACAAATTCTAAGAAAAAGTATCGATTTCGACATAATAAATTGACCTAACTGCTTCAAATTTTTGAAAGCATCTGCGAATTACTGACCTACTCGCTGCTGCGATATCGCGACACGGTGTTGCCAGCTAAAATTTTTGTTTTTGCACAAAAATTACAAATTTCATACATTTTACATAAATTTTCATACTAAAATTGCATTTTTCCAAATTTTCCTTTTTGTTTTTGTCTGGTTTTCGTTTTTGTCGAGTGCCTCCCGGCGAGACGCGTCGACCTACCTTAGTTGCACCGCTCTCCGACCGACGATACCTGAAACAAAAATAAAACACATTAAAATTTTCTATAAAAATACGTTTTTCCTCAAAATTTTCCAAATTTTCTATAGAAGCTGCTTCCGTTCTCTGCGGCGTTTGAGTGTGCCGCGACGGGACGCGTCTTTTGACACCTTTCGCGCCACTCTAGGTCAAAGAAAACGCCCTCATTTTGAGAATTCTCAATTTTCACCATACGAAAAAGTCTTCATAGGCGATACAAATTCTAAGAAAAAGTATCGATTTCGACATAATAAATTGACCTAACTGCTTCAAATTTTTGAAAGCATCTGCGAATTACTGACCTACTCGCTGCTGCGATATCGCGACACGGTGTTGCCAGCTAAAATTTTTGTTTTTGCACAAAAATTACAAATTTCATACATTTTACATAAATTTTCATACTAAAATTGCATTTTTCCAAATTTTCCTTTTTGTTTTTGTCTGGTTTTCGTTTTTGTCGAGTGCCTCCCGGCGAGACGCGTCGACCTACCTTAGTTGCACCGCTCTCCGACCGACGATACCTGAAACAAAAATAAAACACATTAAAATTTTCTATAAAAATACGTTTTTCCTCAAAATTTTCCAAATTTTCTATAGAAGCTGCTTCCGTTCTCTGCGGCGTTGAGTGTGCCGCGACGGGACGCGTCTTTTGACACCTTTCGCGCCACTCTAGGTCAAAGAAAACGCCCTCATTTTGAGAATTCTCAATTTTCACCATACGAAAAAGTCTTCATAGGCGATACAAATTCTAAGAAAAAGTATCGATTTCGACATAATAAATTGACCTAACTGCTTCAAATTTTTGAAAGCATCTGCGAATTACTGACCTACTCGCTGCTGCGATATCGCGACACGGTGTTGCCAGCTAAAATTTTTGTTTTTTGCACAAAAATTACAAATTTCATACATTTTACATAAATTTTCATACTAAAATTGCATTTTTCCAAATTTTCCTTTTTGTTTTTGTCTGGTTTTCGTTTTTGTCGAGTGCCTCCCGGCGAGACGCGTCGACCTACCTTAGTTGCACCGCTCTCCGACCGACGATACCTGAAACAAAAATAAAACACATTAAAATTTTCTATAAAAATACGTTTTTCCTCAAAATTTTCCAAATTTTCTATAGAAGCTGCTTCCGTTCTCTGCGGCGTTGAGTGTGCCGCGACGGGACGCGTCTTTTGACACCTTTCGCGCCACTCTAGGTCAAAGAAAACGCCCTCATTTTGAGAATTCTCAATTTTCACCATACGAAAAAGTCTTCATAGGCGATACAAATTCTAAGAAAAAGTATCGATTTCGACATAATAAATTGACCTAACTGCTTCAAATTTTTGAAAGCATCTGCGAATTACTGACCTACTCGCTGCTGCGATATCGCGACACGGTGTTGCCAGCTAAAATTTTTGTTTTTGCACAAAAATTACAAATTTCATACATTTTACATAAATTTTCATACTAAAATTGCATTTTTCCAAATTTTCCTTTTTGTTTTTGTCTGGTTTTCGTTTTTGTCGAGTGCCTCCCGGCGAGACGCGTCGACCTACCTTAGTTGCACCGCTCTCCGACCGACGATACCTGAAACAAAAATAAAACACATTAAAATTTTCTATAAAAATACGTTTTTCCCTCAAAATTTTCCAAATTTTCTATAGAAGCTGCTTCCGTTCTCTGCGGCGTTGAGTGTGCCGCGACGGGACGCGTCTTTTGACACCTTTCGCGCCACTCTAGGTCAAAGAAAACGCCCTCATTTTGAGAATTCTCAATTTTCACCATACGAAAAAGTCTTCATAGGCGATACAAATTCTAAGAAAAAGTATCGATTTCGACATAATAAATTGACCTAACTGCTTCAAATTTTTGAAAGCATCTGCGAATCACTGACCTACTCGCTGCTGCGATATCGCGACACGGTGTTGCCAGCTAAAATTTTTGTTTTTGCACAAAAATTACAAATTTCATACATTTTACATAAATTTTCATACTAAAAATTGCATTTTTCCAAATTTTCCTTTTTGTTTTTGTCTGGTTTTCGTTTTTGTCGAGTGCCTCCCGGCGAGACGCGTCGACCTACCTTAGTTGCACCGCTCTCCGACCGACGATACCTGAAACAAAAATAAAACACATTAAAATTTTCTATAAAAATACGTTTTTTCCTCAAAATTTTCCAAATTTTCTATAGAAGCTGCTTCCGTTCTCTGCGGCGTTGAGTGTGCCGCGACGGGACGCGTCTTTTGACACCTTTCGCGCCACTCTAGGTCAAAGAAAACGCCCTCATTTTGAGAATTCTCAATTTTCACCATACGAAAAAGTCTTCATAGGCGATACAAATTCTAAGAAAAAGTATCGATTTCGACATAATAAATTGACCTAACTGCTTCAAATTTTTGAAAGCATCTGCGAATTTACTGACCTACTCGCTGCTGCGATATCGCGACACGGTGTTGCCAGCTAAAATTTTTGTTTTTGCACAAAAATTACAAATTTCATACATTTTACATAAATTTTCATACTAAAATTGCATTTTTCCAAATTTTCCTTTTTGTTTTTGTCTGGTTTTCGTTTTTGTCGAGTGCCTCCCGGCGAGACGCGTCGACCTACCTTAGTTGCACCGCTCTCCGACCGACGATACCTGAAACAAAAATAAAACACATTAAAATTTTCTATAAAAATACGTTTTTCCTCAAAATTTTCCAAATTTTCTATAGAAGCTGCTTCCGTTCTCTGCGGCGTTGAGTGTGCCGCGACGGGACGCGTCTTTTGACACCTTTCGCGCCACTCTAGGTCAAAGAAAACGCCCTCATTTTGAGAATTCTCAATTTTCACCATACGAAAAAGTCTTCATAGGCGATACAAATTCTAAGAAAAAGTATCGATTTCGACATAATAAATTGACCTAACTGCTTCAAATTTTTGAAAGCATCTGCGAATTACTGACCTACTCGCTGCTGCGATATCGCGACACGGTGTTGCCAGCTAAAATTTTTGTTTTTGCACAAAAATTACAAATTTCATACATTTTACATAAATTTTCATACTAAAATTGCATTTTTCCAAATTTTTCCTTTTTGTTTTTGTCTGGTTTTCGTTTTTGTCGAGTGCCTCCCGGCGAGACGCGTCCGACCTACCTTAGTTGCACCGCTCTCCGACCGACGATACCTGAAACAAAAATAAAACACATTAAAATTTTCTATAAAAATACGTTTTTCCTCAAAATTTTCCAAATTTTCTATAGAAGCTGCTTCCGTTCTCTGCGGCGTTGAGTGTTGCCGCGACGGGACGCGTCTTTTGACACCTTTCGCGCCACTCTAGGTCAAAGAAAACGCCCTCATTTTGAGAATTCTCAATTTTCACCATACGAAAAAGTCTTCATAGGCGATACAAATTCTAAGAAAAAGTATCGATTTCGACATAATAAATTGACCTAACTGCTTCAAATTTTTGAAAGCATCTGCGAATTACTGACCTACTCGCTGCTGCGATATCGCGACACGGTGTTGCCAGCTAAAATTTTTGTTTTTGCACAAAAATTACAAATTTCATACATTTTACATAAATTTTCATACTAAAATTGCATTTTTCCAAATTTTCCTTTTTGTTTTTGTCTGGTTTTCGTTTTTGTCGAGTGCCTCCCGGCGAGACGCGTCGACCTACCTTAGTTGCACCGCTCTCCGACCGACGATACCTGAAACAAAAATAAAACACATTAAAATTTTCTATAAAAATACGTTTTTCCTCAAAATTTTCCAAATTTTCTATAGAAGCTGCTTCCGTTCTCTGCGGCGTTGAGTGTGCCGCGACGGGACGCGTCTTTTGACACCTTTCGCGCCACTCTAGGTCAAAGAAAACGCCCTCATTTTGAGAATTCTCAATTTTCACCATACGAAAAAGTCTTCATAGGCGATACAAATTCTAAGAAAAAGTATCGATTTCGACATAATAAATTGACCTAACTGCTTCAAATTTTTGAAAGCATCTGCGAATTACTGACCTACTCGCTGCTGCGATATCGCGACACGGTGTTGCCAGCTAAAATTTTTGTTTTTGCACAAAAATTACAAATTTCATACATTTTACATAAATTTTCATACTAAAATTGCATTTTTCCAAATTTTCCTTTTTGTTTTTGTCTGGTTTTCGTTTTTTGTCGAGTGCCTCCCGGCGAGGACGCGTCGACCTACCTTAGTTGCACCGCTCTCCGACCGACGATACCTGAAACAAAAATAAAACACATTAAAATTTTCTATAAAAATACGTTTTTCCTCAAAATTTTCCAAATTTTCTATAGAAGCTGCTTCCGTTCTCTGCGGCGTTGAGTGTGCCGCGACGGGACGCGTCTTTTGACACCTTTCGCGCCACTCTAGGTCAAAGAAAACGCCCTCATTTTGAGAATTCTCAATTTTCACCATACGAAAAAGTCTTCATAGGCGATACAAATTCTAAGAAAAAGTATCGATTTCGACATAATAATTGACCTAACTGCTTCAAATTTTTGAAAGCATCTGCGAATTACTGACCTACTCGCTGCTGCGATATAGCGACACGGTGTTGCCAGCTAAAAATTTTTGTTTTTGCACAAAAAATTACAAATTTCATACATTTTACATAAATTTTCATACTAAAATTGCATTTTTCCAAATTTTCCTTTTTGTTTTTGTCTGGTTTTCGTTTTTGTCGAGTGCCTCCCGGCGAGACGCGTCGACCTACCTTAGTTGCACCGCTCTCCGACCGACGATACCTGAAACAAAAATAAAACACATTAAAATTTTCTATAAAAATACGTTTTTCCTCAAAATTTTCCAAATTTTCTATAGAAGCTGCTTCCGTTCTCTGCGGCGTTGAGTGTGCCGCGACGGGACGCGTCTTTTGACACCTTTCGCGCCACTCTAGGTCAAAGAAAACGCCCTCATTTTGAGAATTCTCAATTTTCACCATACGAAAAAGTCTTCATAGGCGATACAAATTCTAAGAAAAAGTATCGATTTCGACATAATAAATTGGACCTAACTGCTTCAAATTTTTGAAAGCATCTGCGAATTACTGACCTACTCGCTGCTGCGATATCGCGACACGGTGTTGCCAGCTAAAATTTTTGTTTTTGCACAAAAATTACAAATTTCATACATTTTACATAAATTTTCCATACTAAAATTGCATTTTTCCAAATTTTCCTTTTTGTTTTTGTCTGGTTTTCGTTTTTGTCGAGTGCCTCCCGGCGAGACGCGTCGACCTACCTTAGTTGCACCGCTCTCCGACCGACGATACCTGAAACAAAAATAAAACACATTAAAATTTTCTATAAAAATACGTTTTTCCTCAAAATTTTCCAAATTTTCTATAGAAGCTGCTTCCGTTCTCTGCGGCGTTGAGTGTGCCGCGACGGGACGCGTCTTTTGACACCTTTCGCGCCACTCTAGGTCAAAGAAAACGCCCTCATTTTGAGAATTCTCAATTTTCACCATACGAAAAAGTCTTCATAGGCGATACAAATTCTAAGAAAAAGTATCGATTTCGACATAATAAATTGACCTAACTGCTTCAAATTTTTGAAAGCATCTGCGAATTACTGACCTACTCGCTGCTGCGATATCGCGACACGGTGTTGCCAGCTAAAATTTTTGTTTTTTGCACAAAAATTACAAATTTCATACATTTTACATAAATTTTCATACTAAAATTGCATTTTTCCAAATTTTCCTTTTTGTTTTTGTCTGGTTTTCGTTTTTTGTCGAGTGCCTCCCGGCGAGACGCGTCGACCTACCTTAGTTGCACCGCTCTCCGACCGACGATACCTGAAACAAAAATAAAACACATTAAAATTTTCTATAAAAATACGTTTTTCCTCAAAATTTTCCAAATTTTCTATAGAAGCTGCTTCCGTTCTCTGCGGCGTTGAGTGTGCCGCGACGGGACGCGTCTTTTGGACACCTTTCGCGCCACTCTAGGTCAAAGAAAACGCCCTCATTTTGAGAATTCTCAATTTTCACCATACGAAAAAGTCTTCATAGGCGATACAAATTCTAAGAAAAAGTATCGATTTCGACATAATAAATTGACCTAACTGCTTCAAATTTTTGAAAGCATCTGCGAATTACTGACCTACTCGCTGCTGCGATATCGCGACACGGTGTTGCCAGCTAAAATTTTTGTTTTTGCACAAAAATTACAAATTTCATACATTTTACATAAATTTTCATACTAAAATTGCATTTTTCCAAATTTTCCTTTTTGTTTTTGTCTGGTTTTCGTTTTTTGTCGAGTGCCTCCCGGCGAGACGCGTCGACCTACCTTAGTTGCACCGCTCTCCGACCGACGATACCTGAAACAAAAATAAAACACATTAAAATTTTCTATAAAAATACGTTTTTCCTCAAAATTTTCCAAATTTTCTATAGAAGCTGCTTCCGTTCTCTGCGGCGTTGAGTGTGCCGCGACGGGGACGCGTCTTTTGACACCTTTCGCGCCCACTCTAGGTCAAAGAAAACGCCCTCATTTTGAGAATTCTCAATTTTCACCATACGAAAAAGTCTTCATAGGCGATACAAATTCTAAGAAAAAGTATCGATTTCGACATAATAAATTGACCTAACTGCTTCAAATTTTTGAAAAGCATCTGCGAATTACTGACCTACTCGCTGCTGCGATATCGCGACACGGTGTTGCCAGCTAAAATTTTTGTTTTTGCACAAAAATTACAAATTTCATACATTTTACATAAATTTTCATACTAAAATTGCATTTTTCCAAATTTTCCTTTTTGTTTTTGTCTGGTTTTCGTTTTTGTCGAGTGCCTCCCGGCGAGGACGCGTCGACCTACCTTAGTTGCACCGCTCTCCGACCGACGATACCTGAAACAAAAATAAAACACATTAAAATTTTCTATAAAAATACGTTTTTCCTCAAAATTTTCCAAATTTTCTATAGAAGCTGCTTCCGTTCTCTGCGGCGTTGAGTGTGCCGCGACGGGACGCGTCTTTTGACACCTTTCGCGCCACTCTAGGTCAAAGAAAACGCCCTCATTTTGAGAATTCTCAATTTTCACCATACGAAAAAGTCTTCATAGGCGATACAAATTCTAAGAAAAAGTATCGATTTCGACATAATAAATTGACCTAACTGCTTCAAATTTTTGAAAGCATCTGCGAATTACTGACCTACTCGCTGCTGCGATATCGCGACACGGTGTTGCCAGCTAAAATTTTTTGTTTTTGCACAAAAAATTACAAATTTCATACATTTTACATAAATTTTCATACTAAAATTGCATTTTTCCAAATTTTCCTTTTTGTTTTTGTCTGGTTTTCGTTTTTGTCGAGTGCCTCCCGGCGAGACGCGTCGACCTACCTTAGTTGCACCGCTCTCCGACCGACGATACCTGAAACAAAAATAAAACACATTAAAATTTTCTATAAAAATACGTTTTTCCTCAAAATTTTCCAAATTTTCTATAGAAGCTGCTTCCGTTCTCTGCGGCGTTGAGTGTGCCGCGACGGGACGCGTCTTTTGACACCTTTCGCGCCACTCTAGGTCAAAGAAAACGCCCTCATTTTGAGAATTCTCAATTTTCACCATACGAAAAAGTCTTCATAGGCGATACAAATTCTAAGAAAAAGTATCGATTTCGACATAATAAATTGACCTAACTGCTTCAAATTTTTGAAAGCATCTGCGAATTACTGACCTACTCGCTGCTGCGATATCGCGACACGGTGTTGCCAGCTAAAATTTTTGTTTTTGCACAAAAATTACAAATTTCATACATTTTACATAAATTTTCATACTAAAATTGCATTTTTCCAAATTTTCCTTTTTGTTTTTGTCTGGTTTTCGTTTTTGTCGAGTGCCTCCCGGCGAGACGCGTCGACCTACCTTAGTTGCACCGCTCTCCGACCGACGATACCTGAAACAAAAATAAAACACATTAAAATTTTCTATAAAAATACGTTTTTCCTCAAAATTTTCCAAATTTTCTATAGAAGCTGCTTCCGTTCTCTGCGGGCGTTGAGTGTGCCGCGACGGGACGCGTCTTTTGACACCTTTCGCGCCACTCTAGGTCAAAGAAAACGCCCTCATTTTGAGAATTCTCAATTTTCACCATACGAAAAAGTCTTCATAGGCGATACAAATTCTAAGAAAAAAGTATCGATTTCGACATAATAAATTGACCTAACTGCTTCAAATTTTTGAAAGCATCTGCGAATTACTGACCTACTCGCTGCTGCGATATCGCGACACGGTGTTGCCAGCTAAAATTTTTGTTTTTGCACAAAAATTACAAATTTCATACATTTTTACATAAATTTTCATACTAAAATTGCATTTTTCCAAATTTTCCTTTTGTTTTTGTCTGGTTTTCGTTTTTGTCGAGTGCCTCCCGGCGAGACGCGTCGACCTACCTTAGTTGCACCGCTCTCCGACCGACGATACCTGAAACAAAAATAAAACACATTAAAATTTTCTATAAAAATACGTTTTTCCTCAAAATTTTCCAAATTTTCTATAGAAGCTGCTTCCGTTCTCTGCGGCGTTTGAGTGTGCCGCGACGGGACGCGTCTTTTGACACCTTTCGCGCCACTCTAGGTCAAAGAAAACGCCCTCATTTTGAGAATTCTCAATTTTCACCATACGAAAAAGTCTTCATAGGCGATACAAATTCTAAGAAAAAGTATCGATTTCGACATAATAAATTGACCTAACTGCTTCAAATTTTTGAAAGCATCTGCGAATTACTGACCTACTCGCTGCTGCGATATCGCGACACGGTGTTGCCAGCTAAAATTTTTGTTTTTGCACAAAAATTACAAATTTCATACATTTTACATAAATTTTCATACTAAAATTGCATTTTTTCCAAATTTTCCTTTTTGTTTTTGTCTGGTTTTCGTTTTTGTCGAGTGCCTCCCGGCGAGACGCGTCGACCTACCTTAGTTGCACCGCTCTCCGACCGACGATACCTGAAACAAAAATAAAACACATTAAAATTTTCTATAAAAATACGTTTTTCCTCAAAATTTTCCAAATTTTCTATAGAAGCTGCTTCCGTTCTCTGCGGCGTTGAGTGTGCCGCGACGGGACGCGTCTTTTGACACCTTTCGCGCCACTCTAGGTCAAAGAAAACGCCCTCATTTTGAGAATTCTCAATTTTCACCATACGAAAAAAGTCTTCATAGGCGATACAAATTCTAAGAAAAAGTATCGATTTCGACATAATAAATTGACCTAACTGCTTCAAATTTTTGAAAGCATCTGCGAATTACTGACCTACTCGCTGCTGCGATATCGCGACACGGTGTTGCCAGCTAAAATTTTTGTTTTTGCACAAAAATTACAAATTTCATACATTTTACATAAATTTTCATACTAAAATTGCATTTTTCCAAATTTTCCTTTTTGTTTTTGTCTGGTTTTCGTTTTTGTCGAGTGCCTCCCGGCGAGACGCGTCGACCTACCTTAGTTGCACCGCTCTCCGACCGACGATACCTGAAACAAAAATAAAACACATTAAAATTTTCTATAAAAATACGTTTTTCCTCAAATTTTCCCAAATTTTCTATAGAAGCTGCTTCCGGTTCTCTGCGGCGTTGAGTGTGCCGCGACGGGACGCGTCTTTTGACACCTTTCGCGCCACTCTAGGTCAAAGAAAACGCCCTCATTTTGAGAATTCTCAATTTTCACCATACGAAAAAGTCTTCATAGGCGATACAAATTCTAAGAAAAAGTATCGATTTCGACATAATAAATTGACCTAACTGCTTCAAATTTTTGAAAGCATCTGCGAATTTACTCGCTGCTGCGATATCGCGACACGGTGTTGCCAGCTAAAATTTTTGTTTTTGCACAAAAATTACAAATTTCATACATTTTACATAAATTTTCATACTAAAATTGCATTTTTCCAAATTTTCCTTTTTGTTTTTGTCTGGTTTTCGTTTTTGTCGAGTGCCTCCCGGCGAGACGCGTCGACCTACCTTAGTTGCACCGCTCTCCGACCGACGATACCTGAAACAAAAATAAAACACATTAAAATTTTGCTATAAAAATACGTTTTTCCTCAAAATTTTCCAAATTTTCTATAGAAGCTGCTTCCGTTCTCTGCGGCGTTGAGTGTGCCGCGACGGGACGCGTCTTTTGACACCTTTCGCGCCACTCTAGGTCAAAGAAAACGCCCTCATTTTGAGAATTCTCAATTTTCACCATACGAAAAAGTCTTCATAGGCGATACAAATTCTAAGAAAAAGTATCGATTTCGACATAATAAATTGACCTAACTGCTTCAAATTTTTGAAAGCATCTGCGAATCACTGACCTACTCGCTGCTGCGATATCGCGACACGGTGTTGCCAGCTAAAATTTTTGTTTTTGCACAAAAATTACAAATTTCATACATTTTACATAAATTTTCATACTAAAATTGCATTTTTCCAAATTTTCCTTTTTGTTTTTGTCTGGTTTTCGTTTTTGTCGAGTGCCTCCCGGCGAGACGCGTCGACCTACCTTAGTTGCACCGCTCTCCGACCGACGATACCTGAAACAAAAATAAAACACATTAAAATTTTGCTATAAAAATACGTTTTTCCTCAAAATTTTCCAAATTTTCTATAGAAGCTGCTTCCGTTCTCTGCGGCGTTGAGTGTGCCGCGACGGGACGCGTCTTTTGACACCTTTCGCGCCACTCTAGGTCAAAGAAAACGCAAAAAATTGCCCTCCCACCCACCCACTTGTCATCCGCTAGCTGGACTTTTGTGGAACAGAGAAAAGCAAATTTCCCCAAAATCGCCGTTTGACACCCCAAGGCGACTCTGTTCCACGGGGCACAAGCCGGCGAGGCAGGCTGAGTGGTTTTTAACCCAATCGACGGGTTCCTTTGATTAAAATAATAGGTTTAGTGTAGTTTTTTAGGGGTTTTATCGAAAATTGTATATATAGTGGCTTAAACCACTCAAAAATTTACATATTAACAGACAAAAGGTCTTATTGGGCCAGTGACGTCATCCGTTTTCGGAGATATATTTAATTTTAACCTGACTTGTAAAAATACTTGACATTTTTACCATATATACAATTTTAAAAATCTAATTATTTCTTACAACTTTTACAAATTTATTTTAACCTCTTTTTCTACACTTTTACATTGACGCGTACCTCCAACGAACATGTTTGGATACCGCACTCCCGCCAAAACATCCGGCAATGGAGCTCGTCCCTCAAGGTCTCCCGAACGGCAGGAAGTCTTCGGCCCTTCCAAGACCTCCCAAGTGCGCCGTAGCATAGGCGACTGGGAGGCGGGGAAGATGGACCCTCAGTCCACTCCCCCGACCGTAGTGGCGGTTCGGGCGGCCCCCCCGCAGCAAAAGGCGGCACTCCCAAAAGGGAGTAAGGCTCCGGCCCGGAAAGAACCGCTGGATGCCGCGGGGAGCCCGCCCGAAAAAGAGGTGTTCGAGAGTAGGGTTGCCGAGGCAAGAGCTTGCCTAAACAAGGCTAAGCTACACTTGGCAAACTCGCGCAACCTGAAATCGGACATCAAACTAGCAGTCACTCAGGCGATAGACAGACTGTACCAACTGGTGAAGGAGTCCGAGGCGGAAAGGAGCGAGAAGATGAAAGAACTGAAAGAGTCGGGAACGAGAGAAGTGATGGATAGAAGGGGATGTGAATGGAACGAAAAGGCGGCAAACGAATGGCAGAAGAGAATGGCAGCGCATGGAATGATGTTGGAAGCGGATGGAGAACAGATGGATAGATTGGAAGGAATGATTGGGAAGCAGAGCCTGGCCTTGGAGAGGATCACCTATGCGGGTGTAGCGGCGACTGGCGTTAAAAAACGTCTACCAGAACATGTCACCCTGCACTCGGTGGTGATCTCCTCCAAGAAAGAGAGCGATACCGCAGACCAGGTTCTGGCTTGTGTGAGAGAGGTGATGGATGCAAAGGATGGATGGGTGAAGATTGAGAGAGTACGAAAGGCGAAGGATCAAAAGGTGATAATGGGATGCGCGACAGAAGAGGAAAGACAGAAGGTCAAGGACAGACTGAGAAGGGTGGCCGATCGACTCAATGTTGAGGAGATCCGTAACAAGGACCCCCTTCTCATCTTCAGGGACGTTCTAGAGTTCAATACGAACGAGGACGTTGTGAACGCCCTGAGGAACCAAAATCGGTGTCTGTTCCTGGACCTAAGAAAGGAAGACGATAGAATGGAGGTCCATTATCGCCGGCGAACCCGGAACCCCCACGCTAACCACGTGGTCATGCGGGTGTCCCCCACGATATGGGCTCGGATGGTCGAGGCGGGAGCGGTGCACGTCGACCTCCAAAAGGTCAAAGTGGCGGACCACTCGCCACTCGTGCAGTGCTCCAAATGCCTCGGCTATGGGCACGGCAGGCGGTTTTGTAAAGAAACCGCCCTAAAGTGCAGCCATTGTGGGGGCGCCCACATGAAAACAGAGTGCGCTGACTGGCTCGCCAATGCTGTCCCATCGTGCTGTAATTGCACCAGCGCCAAATTGGACTCCACTGGGCATAATGCCTTCAGTCTAGAGTGTCCAATTCGGCGTAAATGGGACGCATTGGCCAGGGCCAGTATAGCGTACTGCTGAGGGTGTAAGGGCTGTTTTTGGGGGCGGAAATTCCTCCGACTTCATGGGAAGGTGGAGTAATTTCTCCGCCAACCCGAAAGATGCAGTAATTAAAAGCGCTATACAACATATTGGTCGCGTATTATTGAATACGCGTCACCAGCATCTGCAATAACGATAAGTCGCATATAATTCAATGCAGAAAGCAAAACGGGTAATGAACCGACGATAAGGAAATATGAGTGAATAAAAAAAAAGAATGAAATTTGTTGATAAAAGAGGATTGAAAAACAGTGAATAAAGATGAAAGCAAGATTTTGTGTATATAAGAAAATAAATGATGAATGAAAAACAGTGTAAAGATGAAAGCAAGAATGTAGTGTATATAAGAAAACAGTTTGAAACTTGTTGATGAAAGATGACTGAAAAACAGTGAATAAAGATGAAAGCAAGAATGTAGTGTATAAAAGTAATAGTTTAAGTATGAAAGTTATGCGTAAAAGGTAAGATAAAAGCAAGAACGTAACGGATAGAAGATCGATAAAGGACAAATGAGTGTGATGAATGAAAACATAGATAGAAATGATGAATGAAAAAACTTGAGTGAAAACATAGATAGAAATGATGAATGAATAAACAGGAGTTGAGAATGAAAACGTAGAAAGAAGAAAGACTGATGAAAAATAACGATTAACATTGGAAATGGATGTAAAAAATAGGAATGAAAATGACAACAGTGACATAAGATAGAAAGCTTGAGATGAAAATATGAAATGAATACGAAAAAGAGTACGAGCTGAAAAAACATAGAGTTAAAAGAAAGATAAACACATAAAGCCAAAACTAAAGGGAGCAAAGTAGCAAACATGTTCAAAAACAAAATGGGGCCAATAAATTAAATATGAGAAAAAGTACTAGAAACTGAAAAACTTAATAAAAGATTAAAATTATAAACAGAAACGAAAAGGGGAAACTGGGGTACAAATTGTTAGAATTATGATAGAAAATTAAAACTTAGATGGAAAAGGTCTCCGACTTCTATATTGGAGGTATAAGATGGGGTTGCTTCCTAGGAAGTAACCAATAAAAAAGGAAAAAAAAAAAAAGGAAAAAAAAACCTAACCTAACCTAACCTAACCTAACCTAACCTAACCTAACCTAACCTAACCTAACCTAACCTAACCTAACCTAACCTAACCTAACCTAACCTAACCTAACCTAACCTAACCTAACCTAACCTAACCTAACCTAACCTAACCTAACCTAACCTAACCTAACCTAACCTAACCTAACCTAACCTAACCTAACCTAACCTAACCTAACCTAACCTAACCTAACCTAACCTAACCTAACCTAACCTAACCTAACCTAACCTAACCTAACCTAACCTAACCTAACCTAACCTAACCTAACCTAACCTAACCTAACCTAACCTAACCTAACCTAACCTAACCTAACCTAACCTAACCTAACCTAACCTAACCTAACCTAACCTAACCTAACCTAACCTAACCTAACCTAACCTAACCTAACCTAACCTAACCTAACCTAACCTAACCTAACCTAACCTAACCTAACCTAACCTAACCTAACCTAACCTAACCTAACCTAACCTAACCTAACCTAACCTAACCTAACCTAACCTAACCTAACCTAACCTAACCTAACCTAACCTAACCTAACCTAACCTAACCTAACCTAACCTAACCTAACCTAACCTAACCTAACCTAACCTAACCTAACCTAACCTAACCTAACCTAACCTAACCTAACCTAACCTAACCTAACCTAACCTAACCTAACCTAACCTAACCTAACCTAACCTAACCTAACCTAACCTAACCTAACCTAACCTAACCTAACCTAACCTAACCTAACCTAACCTAACCTAACCTAACCTAACCTAACCTAACCTAACCTAACCTAACCTAACCTAACCTAACCTAACCTAACCTAACCTAACCTAACCTAACCTAACCTAACCTAACCTAACCTAACCTAACCTAACCTAACCTAACCTAACCTAACCTAACCTAACCTAACCTTTTTTTTTTTTTTTTTTTTTTTTTTTTTTTTTTTATACAGGGGAAATGCTTTACGCATACCACCGCGCCTTGGGGAAAGACGCGGTGGTTATGTGGGACTCCCTTCCCGCAAACTCCCCCCCTCATATCAAAAATGAGAGGGGGCCCGGGAGGTTTACCCACTAAAACCCCTGTTTTGCCGTCGTTGTCATTCTCCGCCGGGGCGAGGGTACACTCTTTTGAGCACTCGTCACTCGCCCGGCGGTGACCGGCCTGGCGCCACGTCTAGCTGCCGCGGGTGAAAACACCCGCGGCTACGTCGCCATTCGCGCAGAAGCGCGACCTCGCCGACTCTCTAGGAGTGGCGGGCTTCCCCTAGCCCGCCACTCGAGTCGCTGTGGTTTTTTATAGAGGTTTTCTCCTCGCGGCCCAGGCCATGTATGGCCCGGGCCCCCGGACCCGATTGCTCGGGATTACGGGTTGGCCGACGGCTGGACACAAAAAGCACAGCCGCCGCCCTTTCGTCCCCCCCCCACGCTGCCGCCGGATGCCGGACAGACGCAGCGCGGGTAGGACGCCCCCCTCCGCGGCGCGAGCCGCCACTCACCTTTCACTGAGTACCCGCGCTGCCGCCGAATGTCGGACAGACGCAGCGCGGGCACCAGTCGACCCCATCGTCGGCGCGAAAACGCCCCCCTCACACCCCGGTGGTTGCGGGGTCCGTCTCCATCCCCACCGCCTCCACAGGCAGGGGCTGTGGGGCCCTTCCTCTGCCGGCTTTGGGGGCTGGTGCGTGGCACGCCTTGCCCCCCAGCAGGTGGTCTGCCGACTTGTTCGCGGCGGCACATAGTGAGCACCGCGGCTTCGCCGAGCACCCCTTCGCTTTGTGGCCAGCCACCCCGCAGCGGAAGCACTCCTCGCTCCTGTCGACCTCCGCCTTGCACTGGGCTCTAATGTGCCCCCTCTGCAGGCATCTGTAGCACCGCAGAGGTCTGGGCTCAAGGAGCTTGACGGAGGCCGACACCCACGACAGATTGAGGCGGCCCGCTGCGGCGATGCAGTTAGCGGCTGCCACCGGGCACTCGACCCACATGTGGCCCACGCCGAAAGGGTCCTTCACCACCCCGCCGCTGTTTTTGAGGCTGGTTCTCGGACAGCCGCCCGCCTCGGCGACCGCGCTCAGAACCTCCTCGGCCGAGATCGAGTCGTCCAGGCCGGAGATCTTGATCTCCGTCGTCTTTACCGGCCTGGAGACGCGGACTGTGTCCCGGCCGAGGACCTCCCCCAACTTAGTGGCGAGCGCGTCGGCGTGCGGGCCGCTGTCCGGGTCCGCAACCTCGAACATGCGGGCACCCGTGGCGCTCACGCGGAACCTTACGGCGGCGATGCCGAGGTCCGCTAGCCTAATTTTGGCCTTTGCCTCGGCGATCACCGCCTCATAGGTCACACCTTTCTCTACAGCCTCCGGCGTGAGGGTAACCACCACCGCAGCCGTTCTGGGAGGGGTCAGTTTGACCGACCTCCCCTTGGCAGGCTTGCGGGGGGGGGCCTGCTTTGTCTGGCCCCTCTTTTTGGCTCCCTTTTTGACGACCACGCTCCAGGCCAGTTCCGTGGGCTGGGTTGTGGCCGTCTGGTCCGCGGGTCTCGGCGCAGTTGTTGTGGGCTGTGGCTCTGTCGCCCTCTCACGGGGAGCGCCCACCGAGCCTCGTCCCTTTTTCCCCGGCTTTTTCTCCTTGGGCTTCTTTGCCCCTTTTGGCTTTTGAGCCTCCGGTCCACCAGTGTTGGCCTGGACCGGAGCAGCCTCGATCGGGGCAGAAGATAGCCCCGGGGAGATCTCGCGGACCTCGCTGGCCCGCCTGTCAGCCGCTAGCGGAGGGCGAAGTCGCCTTTCAGGCAGCAACCTCTCCTCGAGAGCCTCAAACCTGGCGCTGACCATCGTGCCCACCTGGCAGAGGACGGCGCGCACCAGGCCATCGGCGTCTAGAGGTGCTGCATTCGGCTGACTCGCCGCAACCGTATCGGTCTGAGGGTGCGGCCTCTCCATGCGCTCCCGCATTTCCGCAACCTCCTTCCGGAGCTGCGCGACCTCAGACTGGAGGCGGGCATTGTCCGCCTGCAGGCCACGCGTCTCCTCGGAGGTGCATCGGCTCTGGAGGATTAGGGCGACTTTCTTAATCTCGTCCGCCGCATCCTTCAAAGTTTTTATAAAGCCTCCTTTCAAGTTCCCCGACGTGACTGCGACCTTTTTTATGATGGCGACATTATCTTCTATCGCGCGGTTCAGCGCGGTCGCCGTCATAAAATCGTCCCCGTCTGAGGACACCTCCGACAGGGAGAGATCCCTGCGGCGAGCTCGAACCTCTCGGGAGGCCGCCGTCACCTCCGCCTCGGCCCTCTGCTGCTCGGCCAATCGCTCTGCCTTAACGAGCGCCAGCTTGGCCTTTGCCAGGCCCACGTAGTGGCCCGTGGTTGGCGGCCGACCTCGTCGCTTCCTCAACGTCGGGCTCGCGACCCCATCCAAGTCTGGGTCCGAGTCACTGTTCCGAGTCCTTTTAAACGTATGCCTGGTCGTCGTTGATGCGACACTGACTATCGAGTCAGTGTCCCCATCCTCCTCGCTGCTCACCATCATTTTCCTGTTTGAATTGCAATGTTCCATTTGATTCCCACGATAATGGGACGATATAGAGGTCGACCCCCGGGTGACGCCCTTTCCGGGGGCAAGGCTAGTACCCTTGCGGGCTACTGTACAGGTCGCCTGGTGTGTACAGGGTTTTTACGTCTTGTCCTGACGGGTTTTTATAGAGTTTTCCTTTCTCGCGGGCCGGCCAATCAAGGCAAGCCCTCCGCTCCGGGTCCCACTACTCCACAACGCCATTTGGTGGAGGTCGTTGCAGGATGCCCGGGCTACGGATCGCAGAGGAGCGGCGTACCTCCTCCGGTTTTGGGCGGTTATTCCCGACGACAGTGTTACCTGCCGCCGGGCCCGCCGGGGAAGGGGGGAAGGGGGGGTGGGAAGGAAGGGGGGAAGGATAAGGGTTTTCCCTTAAAGAGGATGGGAGTGGAAGGATGGGAAGAGGACCGAAGGGAAGGATGTGAGAGTCAGCCGCCAGCGCCGAGTGTCCACCAAAAGCTGGTGGGCACTCGGAGCTGACGTTGCCCAGGGTGCGCCACGAGGAGGCCTCTCACCTGCACCCCAACCTAACCTAACCTAACCTAACCTAACCTAACCTAACCTAACCTAACCTAACCTAACCTAACCTAACCTAACCTAACCTAACCTAACCTAACCTAACCTAACCTTTTTTTTTTTTTTTTATACAGGGGAAATGCTTTGCGCATACCACCACGCCTTGGGGAAAGACGCGGTGGTTATGTGGGACTCCCTTCCCGCAAACTCCCCCCCTCATATCAAAAATGAGAGGGGGCCCGGGAGGTTTACCCACTAAAACCCCTGTTTGCCGTCTGTGTCATTCTCCGCCGGGACAAGGGTACGCTCTTTCGAGCACTCGTCACTCGCCCGGCGGTGACCGGCATGACGCCACGTCTACTTACCGCGGGTGTTTCCACCCGCGGCTACGCCGTCATTCGCGCTGAAGCGCGCCCTCGCTGACTCTCTAAGAGTGGCGGGCGTCCCCGAGCCCGCCACTCGAGTCACTGTGATTTTTATAGAGGTTTTCTCCTCGCAGCCCAGGCCATGCATGACCCGGGCCCCCGGCCCCGATTGCTCGGGATTACGGGTTGGCAGACGGCTGGACACAAAAACCAACCGCCGCCCTTCCGTCCCCCCACGCTGCCGCCGGATGCCGGACAGACGCAGCGCGGGTAAGACGCCCCCCTCCGCGGCGCGAGCCGCCCCCCTCCCCTCACTGCGTGCCCGCGCTGCCGCCGAATGTCGGACAGACGCGGCGCGGGCACCAGTCACCCCCCATCACCGGCGCAAAGCGCCCTCCTCCTCACCTTTCACTGCGTGCCCGCGTCGCCGCCGAATGTCGGACAGACGCAGCGCGGGCACCAGTCGCCCTCATCTCCGGCGCGAAGCGCCCCTCCTCACCCCCGACTACGTGCCCGCTGCCGCCGGACTCCGGACAGACGCAGCACGGGCACGAGTCCCCCTCTCCGGTGGCTAAAGCCACCCTCCATCGCGCTGTGCCGCGCTGCCGCCGAATATCGGACAGACGCAGCGCGGACACTAGTCGCCCCCTAGCGGCGGGCCTCAGCCGCTCCGACACCTACCACCATAGGTGCGGTGGCGCAATTGCGCCCCCTCCCCCCGCGGCGCGAGCCGCTACGACCCCCGCCGGCAGCAGGTTTCCAGGTGCAGGGCACGGAGCTCCCCCTTTCGGGGTATCCGGTTGCAGAGCTGGCCTACCCCGCCTTGCGGGTTACGTCGCGGCCTCGCAGCCGCCTCTCCCGAGTGGCGCAGCCACTCCGCCGCTCCGATCCCCACCGGCAGCAGGTTTCCAGGTGCAGGGCACGGAGCTCCCCCTTTCGGGGTATCCGGTTGCAGAGCTGGCCTACCCCGCCTTGTGGGTTACGGTGCGGCTTCGCAGCCGCCCCTCCCGAGTGGCGCAGCCACTCCGTCGCTCCGATCCCCACCGGCAGCAGGTTTCCAGGTGCAGGGCACGGAGCTCCCCCTTTCGGGGTATCCGGTTGCAGAGCTGGCCTACCCCGCCTTGTGGGTTACGGTGCGACTTCGTAGCCGCCCCTCCCAGGCGGCGCTAACCGCTTCGACCCCCACCGGCCGCAGGTACCCAGTTGCAGGGCACGGAGCTCCCCCTTTCGGGGTATCCGGTTGCAGAGCTGGGGCTTCCCCGCCTTGTGGGTTACGTTGCGGCTTCGCACCGCCCCGCCCCGAGTGGCGCGAGCCACTTCGCCGCTTCGACCCCCGCTGGCAGCGGGACTCCGGATGCGTAAGGCTGATCCTGCCCCCCCCAGGGCTGGTTCTGCCCGCAGAGCCGGACGTCCCCGCCATTGCGGGTGAGGAGCAGTCGTCGCGGCTTTGCAGCCGCCCCTCCCGGTGTTGAGATTAGCCGCCGGCCCAAGTGTGGTGGCACTTGAAACCGACGTTGCCCAGGGTGCGCCACGAGGAGGCTCTCAACTTGCACCCCTCTCAACTTGCACCCCAACCTAACCTAACCTAACCTA
The DNA here is from genome assembly GCA_907165245.1 of Habrosyne pyritoides. NCBI lineage: Eukaryota > Metazoa > Arthropoda > Insecta > Lepidoptera > Drepanidae > Habrosyne > Habrosyne pyritoides. Next base: position 11,259,023 of record OU015607.1, on the reverse strand, counting down.
ACCTTTTTTTTTTTTTTTTTTTTTTTTTTTTTTATTTTTTTTTTTTTTTTTTTTTTTTTTTTATACAGGGGAAATGCTTTACGCATACCACCGCGCCTTGGGGAAAGACGCGGTGGTTATGTGGGACTCCCTTCCCGCAAACTCCCCCCCTCATATCAAAAATGAGAGGGGGCCCGGGAGGTTTACCCACTAAAACCCCTGTTTTGCCGTCGTTGTCATTCTCCGCCGGGGCGAGGGTACACTCTTTTGAGCACTCGTCACTCGCCCGGCGGTGACCGGCCTGGCGCCACGTCTAGCTGCCGCGGGTGAAAAACACCCGCGGCTACGTCGCCATTCGCGCAGAAGCGCGACCTCGCCGACTCTCTAGGAGTGGCGGGCTTCCCCTAGCCCGCCACTCGAGTCACTGTGGTTTTTTATAGAGGTTTTCTCCTCGCGGCCCAGGCCATGTATGGCCCGGGCCCCCGGACCCGATTGCTCGGGATTACGGGTTGGCCGACGGCTGGACACAAAAAGCACAGCCGCCGCCCTTTCGTCCCCCCCCACGCTGCCGCCGGATGCCGGACAGACGCAGCGCGGGTAGGACGCCCCCCTCCGCGGCGCGAGCCGCCACTCACCTTTCACTGAGTACCCGCGCTGCCGCCGAATGTCGGACAGACGCAGCGCGGGCACCAGTCGACCCCATCGTCGGCGCGAAAAGCGCCCCTCTCACACCTCGGTGGTGGCGGGGCCCGTCTCCATCGCCACCTCCACAGGCAGGGGCTGTGGGGCCCTTCCTCTGCCGGCTTTGGGGGCTGGCGCGTGGCACGCCTTGCCCCCCAGCAGATGGTCTGCCGGTTTGTTGGCGGCGGCGCATAACGAGCACCGCGGCTTCGCCGAGCACCCCTTCGCTTTGTGGCCAGCCACCCCGCAGCGGAAGCACTCCTGGCTCCTGTCGACCTCCGCCTTGCATTGTGCCCTTATGTGCCCCCTCTGCAGGCATCTGAAGCACCGCAGAGGTCTAGGCTCAAGGAGCTTGACGGAGGCCGACACCCACGAAAGTTTGAGGCTGCCCGCTGCGGCAATGCAGTGGGCGGCTGCCACCGGGCACTCAACCCACATGTGCCCCACGCCGAAGGGGTCCCTCACCACCCCGCCGCTGTTCTTGAGGCTGCCCCTCGGACAGCCTCCCGCCTCGGCGACCGCGCCCAACACCTCCTCAGCCGAGATGGAGTCATCCAGGCCGGAGACTTTGATCTCAGTCGTTTTGACCGGCCTGGAGACGCGGACTGTGTCCCGGCCGAGGACCTCCTCCAATTTTGTGGCGAGCGCGTCCGCCTGCGGGCCGCTGTCCGAGCCCGCAACCTCAAACATACGGGCTCCCGTGGCGCTCACGCGGAACCTTACGGCGGCGATCCCGAGGTCCGCTAGCCTTATCTTGGCCTTTGCCTCGGCGATCACCGCCACGTATGTGATGCCCTTATTTACGGCCTCCGGCGTGAGGGTAACCACCACCGCAGCCGACTTTGGGGGGGTCAGCTTGGCCGATTTCTCCTTGGCCGGCTTGCGGGGGGGGGGCCTGCTTCGTCTGGCCCTTCTTCTTGGCTCCCTTTTTGACGACCACGCTCCAGGCCAGATCCGTGGGCTGGGTTGTGGCCGCCTGGTCTGCGGGTCTCGGCGCTGTTGAGGTGGGCTGTGGCTCTGCCGCCCTCTCACGGGGAGTGCCCACCGAGCCTCGTCCCTTTTTCCCCTTGGGCTTCTTTGCCCCTTTTGGCTTTTGAGCCTCCGGTCCACCAGTGTTGGCCTGGACCGGAGCAGCCTCGATCGGGGCAGAAGATGGCCCTGGGGAGATCTCGCGGACCTCGCTGGCCCGCCTGTCAGCCGCCAGGGGAGGACGATGTCGCCTCTCGGGCAGCAGCCTCTCTTCGAGTGCCTCAAACCTGGCGCTCACCATCGCGCCCACCTGGCACAGAATGGTGCGCACCAGGTCTTCGGCGTCGGGCTTAGGCTGGTTAGGCACAGCCGCTTCGGCCTGCGGGCGCGGCCTGTCCATGCGCTCCCGCATTTCTGCAACCTCCTTTCGGAGCTGCGTGACCTCCGACTGCAGGCGGGCGTTGTCCGCCTGTAGTCCACGCGTCTCCTCCGAGGTGCAGCGGCTCTGCAGAATGGAGGCGACCTTGCCGATTTCGTCGGCGGCGTTCTTCAGGGCCCGCGAAAAGGTCCCCTTGAGGTTCCCCGACTTGACGGCGACTTTCTTAATTAAGGCGACGTTTTCTTCGATCGAGCGGCTCAACGCGGTCGCCGTCATGAAGTCGTCGCCACCCGAGGACGCCTCCGACAGGGAGAGATCTCTCGTGCGCGCCCGAAGCTCTCGGGAGGTCGCCGCCACTTCCGCCTCAGCCCTCATCTGTTCTTCCTCCCTTTCCGCTTGGATAAGCGCTAGCTTAGCCTTCGCCAGGCCAACGTAGTGGCCCGAGGTTGGCGGCCGCCCTCTCCTCTTCCTCAACGTTGGGCTCGAAACCCCATCCAAACTTATGTCCGGGTCCGAGTCGCTATTCCGGGTCCGTTTATGAGATCGCCGGGTTGTCGTTGATGCGACACTGACCATCGAGTCAGTGTCCCCATCCTCCTCGCTGCTCTCCATCATCACCTTTGAATGTTTAGCCATAGTCATTGTTGTTCCCACGAGTATGGGACGATATAGAGGTCGACCCCCGGGTGACGCCCTTTCCGGGGGCAAGGCTAGTACCCTTGCGGGCTACTGTACAGGTCGCCTGGTGTGTACAGGGTTTTTACGTCTTGTCCTGACGGGTTTTTATAGAGTTTTCCTTTCTCGCGGGCCGGCCAATCAAGGCAAGCCCTCCGCTCCGGGTCCCACTACTCCACAACGCCATTTGGTGGAGGTCGTTGCAGGATGCCCGGGCTACGGATCGCAGAGGAGCGGCGTACCTCCTCCGGTTTTGGGCGGTTATTCCCGACGACAGTGTTACCTGCCACCGGGCCCGCCGGGGAAGGGGGAAGGGGGGGTGGGAAGGAAGGGGGGAAGGATAAGGGTTTTCCCTTAAAAAGGATGGGAGTGGAAGGATGGGAAGAGGACCGAAGGGAAGGATGTGAGAGTCAGCCGCCAGCGCCGAGTGTCCACCAAAAGCTGGTGGGCACTCGGAGCTGACGTTGCCCAGGGTGCGCCACGAGGAGGCCTCTCACCTGCACCCCAACCTAACCTAACCTAACCTTTTTTTTTTTTTTTTTTTTTTTTTTTTTTTTTTTTTTTTTTTTTTTTTTTTATACAGGGGAAATGCTTTACGCATACCACCGCGCCTTGGGGAAAGACGCGGTGGTTATGTGGGACTCCCTTCCCGCAAACTCCCCCCCTCATATCAAAAATGAGAGGGGGCCCGGGAGGTTTACCCACTAAAACCCCTGTTTTGCCGTCGTTGTCATTCTCCGCCGGGGCGAGGGTACACTCTTTTGAGCACTCGTCACTCGCCCGGCGGTGACCGGCCTGGCGCCACGTCTAGCTGCCGCGGGTGAAAAACACCCGCGGCTACGTCGCCATTCGCGCAGCAGCGCGACCTCGCCGACTCTCTAGGAGTGGCGGGCTTCCCCTAGCCCGCCACTCGAGTCACTGTGGTTTTTTATAGAGGTTTTCTCCTCGCGGCCCAGGCCATGTATGGCCCGGGCCCCCGGACCCGATTGCTCGGGATTACGGGTTGGCCGGCGGCTGGAGACAAAAACCCCAGCCGCCGCCCTTTCGTCCCCCCCCACGCTGCCGCCGGATGCCGGACAGACGCAGCGCGGGTAGGACGCCCCCCTCCGTGGCGCGAGCCGCCACTCACCTTTCACTGAGTGCCCGCGCTGCCGCCGAATGTCGGACAGACGCAGCGCGGGCACCAGTCGCCCCCCATCGTCGGCGCAAAAAGCGCCCCCTCACACCTCGGTGGTTGCGGGGTCCGTCTCCATCACCACCGCCTCCACAGGCAGCTGGCGTGGGGCCCTTCCTCTGCCGGCTTTGGGGGCTGGTGCGTGGCACGCCTTGCCCCCCAGCAGATGGTCTGCCGGTTTGTTTGCGGCGGCGCAAAGCGAGCACCGCGGCTTCGCCGAGCACCCCTTCGACGTGTGGCCAGCCACCCCGCAGCGGAAGCACTCCTGGCTCCTGTCGACCTCCGCCTTGCATTGGGCTCTTATGTGCCCCCTCTGCAGGCATCTGTAGCACCGCAGAGGTCTGGGCTCAAGGAGCTTGACGGAGGCCGACACCCAGGATAGGTTGAGGCTGCCCGCTGCGGCGATGCGATTAGCGGCCGCCACCGGGCACTCGACCCACATGTGCCCCACGCCGAAAGGGTCCCTCACCACCCCGCCGCTGTTCTTGAGGCTGGTCACGGAGCAGCCGCCCGCCTCGGCGACCGCGCTCAAAACCTCCCCGGCCGAGATCGAGTCGTCCAGGCCGGAGATCTTGATCTCCGTCGTCTTTACCGGCCTGGAGACGCGGACTGTGTCCCGGCCGAGGACCTCCCCCAATTTGGTGGCGAGCGCGTCGGCGAGTGGGCCGCTGTCCGGGTCCGCAACCTCGAACATGCGGGCCCCGGTCGCACACACTCGGAAACGTACGGCGGTGATCCCGAGGTCCGCTAGCCTGATTTTGGCCTTTGCCTCGGCGATCACCGCCTCGTACGTCACACCTTTTTCGACTGCCTCCGGCGTGAGGGCGACCACCACCGCAGATGATTTGGGCGGGGTGAGCCTCGCCGGACCTTCTTTGGTCGGCTTGCGGGGAGGACCCTGCTTCGCCTGGGTCTTCTTTTTACGGCCCTTCTTGACCACCACGCTCCAGCTCTGCTCCTCAGGTGGAGTGGGCTGGGACTCAGCTGCCCTCTCGCGAGGGGTTTGCCTTTTCTCCGCCGGCTTCTTCTTCGGCTTCTTCGCCCCTTTTGGTTTTGGAGCCTCCAGGCCACCGGAGCCAGCCTCGGTTGGGGCAGATGATGGCCCGGGAGTGATCTCGGGCGGTTCCTCCGTCCGCCTGTCCGCTGCCAGGGGAGGGCGATGTCGCCTCTCCGGCAGCAACCTGTCCTCAAGTGCCTCAAACCTGGCGCTCACCATCGCGCCCACCTGGCACAGAATGGTGCGCACCAGGTCTTCGGCGTCGGGCTTAGGCTGGTTAGGCACAGCCGCTTCGACCTGCGGGCGCGGCCTCTCCATGCGCTCCCGCATTTCCGCAACCTCCTTTCGGAGCTGCGCGACCTCAGACTGGAGGCGGGCATTGTCCGCCTGCAGGCCACGCGTCTCCTCGGAGGTGCATCGGCTCTGGAGAATTAGGGAGACTTTCCTAATCTCGTCCGCCGCAACTTTTAGGGAGCGTATGAAGCCTCCCTTGAGGTTCCCCGATGTGGCGGCGATCCTCTTTATTAGGGCGACATTTTCGTCTATCGCGCGGCTCAGCGCGGTCGCCGTCATAAAGTCGTCGCCGCCGCCCGAGGACGCCTCCGACAGGGAGAGATCTCGGGTGCGCGCCCGAAGCTCTCGGGAGGTTGCCGTCACCTCCGCCTCAGCTCTTTGCTGCTCCGCCAGCCTTTCCGCCTCGACGAGCGCCAGCTTCGCCTTCGCCAGGCCCACGTAGTGGCCCGTTGTTGGCGGCCGACCTCGTCGCTTCCTCAACGTCGGGCTCGAGACCCCATCCAGACTTATGTCCGGGTCCGAGTCGCTGTTTCTAGTCCGTTTCTTCGTTTGCCGGGTCGTCGTTGATGCGACACTGACCATCGAGTCAGTGTCCCCATCCTCCTCGCTGCTGTCCATCAGTTGTCGGTTTAGTTTTGCCAATTCCATTTTGATTCCCACGAGTATGGGACGATAAAAAGGTCGACCCCCGGGTGACGCCCTTTCCGGGGGCAAGGCTAGTGCCCGTGAGGGCTACTGTGCATTTCGCCCGGTGTGCACAGGGTTTTTACGTCTTGTCCTGACGGGTTTTTAGAGAGTTTTCCTTTCTCGCGGGCCGGCCAATCAAGGCAAGCCCTCCGCTCCGGGGTCCCACTACTCCACAACGCCATTTGGTGGAGGTCGTTGCGGGATGCCCGGGCTACGGATCGCAGAGGAGCGGCGTACCTCCTCCGGTTTTGGGCGGTTATTCCCGACGACAGTGTTACCTGCCGCCGGGCCCGCCGGGGAAGGGGGAAGGGGGGGGTGGGAAGGAAGGGGGGAAGGATAAGGGTTTTCCCTTAAAGAGGATGGGAGTGGAAGGATGGGAAGAGGACCGAAGGGAAGGATGTGAGAGTCAGCCGCCAGCGCCGAGTGTCCACCAAAAGCTGGTGGGCACTCGGAGCTGACGTTGCCCAGGGTGCGCCACGAGGAGGCCTCTCACCTGCACCCCAACCTAACCTTTTTTTTTTTTTTTTTTTTTTTTTTTTTTTTTTTTTTTTTTTTTTTTTTTTTTTTTTTTTTTTTTTTTTTTATACAGGGGAAATGCTTTACGCATACCACCGCGCCTTGGGGAAAGACGCGGTGGTTATGTGGGACTCCCTTCCCGCAAACTCCCCCCCTCATATCAAAAATGAGAGGGGGCCCGGGAGGTTTACCCACTAAAACCCCTGTTTTGCCGTCGTTGTCATTCTCCGCCGGGGCGAGGGTACACTCTTTTGAGCACTCGTCACTCGCCCGGCGGTGACCGACCTGGCGCCACGTCTAGCTGCCGCGGGTGAAAACACCCGCGGCTACGTCGCCATTCGCGCAGAAGCGCGACCTCGCCGACTCTCTAGGAGTGGCGGGCTTCCCCTAGCCCGCCACTCGAGTCGCTGTGGTTTTTTATAGAGGTTTTCTCCTCGCGGCCCAGGCCATGTATGGTCCGGGCCCCCGGACCCGATTGCTCGGGATTACGGGTTGGCCGACGGCTGGACACAAAAAGCACAGCCGCCGCCCTTTCGTCCCCCCCCACGCTGCCGCCGGATGCCGGACAGACGCAGCGCGGGTAGGACGCCCGCCTCCGCGGCGCGAGCCGCCACTCACCTTTCACTGAGTACCCGCGCTGCCGCCGAATGTCAGACGCAGCGCGGGCACCAGTCGACCCCATCGTCGGCGCGAACACGCCCCCCTCACACCCCGGTGGTTGCGGGGTCCGTCTCCATCCCCACCGCCTCCACAGGCAGGGGCTGTGGGGCCCTTCCTCTGCCGGCTTTGGGGGCTGGTGCGTGGCACGCCTTGCCCCCCAGCAGGTGGTCTGCCGACTTGTTCGCGGCGGCACATAGTGAGCACCGCGGCTTCGCCGAGCACCCCTTCGCTTTGTGGCCAGCCACCCCGCAGCGGAAGCACTCCTCGCTCCTGTCGACCTCCGCCTTGCACTGGGCTCTAATGTGCCCCCTCTGCAGGCATCTGTAGCACCGCAGAGGTCTGGGCTCAAGGAGCTTGACGGAGGCCGACACCCACGACAGATTGAGGCGGCCCGCTGCGGCGATGCAGTTAGCGGCTGCCACCGGGCACTCGACCCACATGTGGCCCACGCCGAAAGGGTCCTTCACCACCCCGCCGCTGTTTTTGAGGCTGGTTCTCGGACAGCCGCCCGCCTCGGCGACCGCGCTCAGAACCTCCTCGGCCGAGATCGAGTCGTCCAGGCCGGAGATCTTGATCTCCGTCGTCTTTACCGGCCTGGAGACGCGGACTGTGTCCCGGCCGAGGACCTCCCCCAACTTAGTGGCGAGCGCGTCGGCGTGCGGGCCGCTGTCCGGGTCCGCAACCTCGAACATGCGGGCACCCGTGGCGCTCACGCGGAACCTTACGGCGGCGATGCCGAGGTCCGCTAGCCTAATTTTGGCCTTTGCCTCGGCGATCACCGCCTCATAGGTCACACCTTTCTCTACAGCCTCTGGCGTGAGGGTAACCACCACCGCAGCCGTTCTGGGAGGGGTCAGTTTGACCGACCTCCCCTTGGCAGGCTTGCGGGGGGGGGCCTGCTTTGTCTGGCCCCTCTTTTTGGCTCCCTTTTTGACGACCACGCTCCAGGCCAGTTCCGTGGGCTGGGTTGTGGCCGTCTGGTCTGCGGGTCTCGGCGCTGTTGCTGTGGGCTGTGGCTCTGTCGCCCTCTCACGGGGAGCGCCCACCGAGCCTCGTCCCTTTTTCCCCGGCTTTTTCTCCTTGGGCTTCTTTGCCCCTTTTGGCTTTTGAGCCTCCGGTCCACCAGTGTCGGCCTGGACCGGAGCAGCCTCGATCGGGGCAGAAGATAGCCCCGGGGAGATCTCGCGGACCTCGCTGGCCCGCCTGTCAGCCGCTAGCGGAGGGCGAAGTCGCCTTTCAGGCAGCAACCTCTCCTCGAGAGCCTCAAACCTGGCGCTGACCATCGTACCCACCTGGCAGAGGACGGCGCGCACCAGGCCATCGGCGTCTAGAGGTGCTGCACTCGGCTGACTCGCCGCAACCGTATCGGTCTGAGGGTGCGGCCTCTCCATGCGCTCCCGCATTTCCGCAACCTCCTTTCGGAGCTGCGCGACCTCAGACTGGAGGCGGGCATTGTCCGCCTGCAGGCCACGCGTCTCCTCGGAGGTGCATCGGCTCTGGAGGATTAGGGCGACTTTCCTAATCTCGTCCGCCGCATCCTTCAATGTTTTAATGAAACCACCTTTCAGGTTCCCCGACGTGGCGGCGACCCTCTTTATTAGAGCGACATTATCGTCGATCGCGCGGCTGAGAGCGGTCGCCGTCATAAAATCGTCCCCGTCTGAGGACACCTCCGACAGGGAGAGATCCCTGTGGCGGGCCCGAACCTCTCGGGAGGCCGCCGTCACTTCCGCCTCGGCCCTCTGCTGCTCGGCCAATCGCTCTGCTTTAACGAGCGCCAGCTTGGCCTTTGCCAGGCCCACGTAGTGGCCCGTGGTTGGCGGCCGACCTCGCTTCTTCCGCGTCGTAGGGCTCGCGACCCCATCCAAGTCTGGGTCCGAGTCACTGTTTCGTGTCCTTTTAAACGTATGCCTGGTCGTCGTTGATGCGACACTGACTATCGAGTCAGTGTCCCCATCCTCCTCGCTGCTCACCATCATCGTTCCTTTTTTGTTTGCCATTGTCATTTTGAATCCCACGAGTAGTGGACGAAAGGGTGGTCGACCCCCGGGTGACGCCGTTCCGGGGGCAAGGCTAGTGCCCTTGCGGGCTACTGTGCATTTCGCCCGGTGTGCACAGGGTTTTTACGTCTTGTCCTGACGGGTTTTTATAGAGTTTTCCTTTCTCGCGGGCCGGCCAATGAAGGCAAGCCCTCCGCTCCGGGTCCCACTACTCCACAACGCCATTTGGTGGAGGTCGTTGCAGGATGCCCGGGCTACGGATATCAGAGGAGCGGCGTGCCTCACTCTATCTTGGGCGGTTATTCCCGACGACAGTGTTACCTGCCGCCAGGCCCGCCCGGGAAAGGGGGAGGGGGGGGGGTGGGAAGGAAGGGGGGAAGGATAAGGGTTTTCCCTTAAAGAGGATGGGAGTGGAAGGATGGGAAGAGGACCGAAGGGAAGGACGTGAGAGTTAGCCGCCAGCGCCGAGTGTCCACCAAAAGCTGGTGGGCACTCGGAGCTGACGTTGCCCAGGGTGCGCCACGAGGAGGCCTCTCACCTGCACCCCACCCCAACCTAACCTAACCTAACCTAACCTAACCTAACCTTTTTTTTTTTTTTTTTTTTTTTTTTTTTTTTTTTTTTTTATAGTTGGGAAATGCATTACGCATACCACCGCGCCTGGGGGAGACGCGGTGGTTATGTGGGACTCCCTCTCGCAAACTCCCCTTCTCATATCAAAAATGAGAAGGGGCCCGAGAGGTATACCCACTAAAACCCAACTTGCCGTCACTGTCATTCTCCGCCGGGACGAGGGTACACTCTTACGAGCACTCGTCTACTCGCCCGGCGGTGACCGGCTGACGCCACGACTTGCTACCGCGGGTGTTTCCACCCGCGGCTACGACGCCATTCGCGCATATGCGCGCCTTCTCCGACTCTCTAGGAGTGGCGGGCTTCCCCCTAGCCCGCCACTCGAGTCACTATTAGGGTGGAGGGGCGTTGCGCGCGTACGCACGCCTTCGCCTCCCCAAGCGGCGGCTTCGGATTGGGTCGGGAGCATTCGCCTCCCGCACCCTTTCCGCCTCCTCCTTTAGGCCCATGACCGCCTCAGCGAACTTCTGGGCGGCACCCCATGCACGGTCAGTCTCCACCATGGAGGTCACAATGACCGGCAATGTAGGGTTGCCGCCCACGACGGCCACGAGCTCCCGGCGCTGGTCTGCCCACGCCGGACACACCTCCAGCGTGTGTTGGGCGGTGTCTTCCGGGCAGCCGACGCAGTGGTGACACACCGCCGATGGCTCCCTCCCGATCCGGTGCAGGTACTTGCCGAAGCAACCATGCCCCGACAGCACCTGCGACAACCGGAAGGTGAGCGCACCGTGTCTCCTGTCCATCCACTGCGTGAGCACCGGACGAACCGCTTCCACCGTCCAGGCACCAGCGTTCGGGTGCCGGAGGTTGCGCCGCCACTCGAGGACGGCAGCCGCTCGCCTCTCCACCCTCACCCTCTCGACCGCCTCCACCGCCGGCGGGAGCCGGTGTGTGGCGATTTGGTTCTCGCGCCAAGAGAAGACGGACGCGAGAACTCCCGCCTCCAGTTCCCACGGCAGGGAGCCGGCCAAGACGCACGCCGCGTCGTAGGACACCGTGCGGTATCCACGGGCCACCCTTATGGCCATCGCCCTCTGCGGTCTATGCAGGAGGGCGATTGTCCGACCGTTCAGGGCGCCGTCCCACACGGGTGCCCCATACAGCGCCATCGACTTGATGACGCCCAGGTACAGGCGCCGGCAGGCCGCCTTCGGACCGTTTAGATTCGGCAGAAGACTGCCGAGTGCGGCCGCCGCGCGCAACAGCCTGGGCGCCAACCGACGGAAGTGACTCTCCCACGTCCAACGGCTATCGAGCGTGAGCCCCAAATATTTCATCTGGGGCGCCACGTCGATCCGCACGCCGCCGACCACGATATGGGATCCCGAAGGTGGCCCGTTCCGAGGTCCATGAAAACACAGAGCCTCGGACTTGTTTAAGGCCACCTCGAGACCCAACGCACGAATGCGGCCCACGACCTGAGCCACTCCCGCCGTCGCCAAGATGGCGCACTCGCGGTGCGTGCCGCCCCGGGCCGTCACGAGGGTGTCGTCCGCGTAGCAGGTGACGCTCACCCCGCGGAGGAGGACACCCCGCAACGCCCAGTCGTACCCGATGTTCCACAGGAGCGGCCCGAGGACTGACCCCTGTGGAACACCGCACGACACCTCGTGGTAGCACCACGCCTCGCGGCCCCGATACGCCACGGTCCTGCATGACAGGTAGTCGGCGATGATGCGGCGGAGGTAGTTCGGCACCCGGTGATACCGGAGTGCCTCCCTAATGCTACTCCAGGGCAAGGTGTTGAAGGCGTTGGCGATGTCAAGAGACACCGCCAAGACGACCTCGCCCTGTGCGACTGCTTCCTCCGCCATCGCCTTCACCCGCAGGACCGCGTGTACGGTGGACCTCCCCACCCGAAAGCCATATTGTTTCTCGTCCAGGCCCGGACCGACCCTCTCCAGATGCTCGACGAGGCGGTTCGCTATAATCCGCTCGAAGAGCTTCGCCGCCTCGTCAAGGAGCACGATCGGCCGGTACCCGGACGGTGAGTCGACTGGGCGGCCCTCCTTCTTGAGGAGCACAAGGTTGCCCGTCTTCCACAGCTGTGGGAAGCGGCCCTGGGCGAAGCAGGCGTCGAAGAGCCCGCACACCCTCTCCTCGTACGCGTCCGCGGCTAGTACCCACGCCCGGCCGGGAACACCGTCGGGACCCGGGGCCGTCCTTTTGGCGCGAAGCCGAAGAATCGCGGCCCCGAACTCCCCGGCAGATACCGGCGGTATGTCCTCCGGCTCGGCGATGGGCTCACTCCTCGCGGGCGGCGCCATGGAGGGAGGGGTGTGCTCGCCCCTGCGCGGGAACAGCGCTGCCACCACCGCTTCCACCAGCTGTGGCTGGAGGCTCTGGGTCAGGGGGGGCGCCCACTGCCGAAATCGCCCCTGCACCATTCGGTATGGGCGACCCCATGGGTCCAGGTTGAGGGACTCGACCATCTCCTCCCTGGCCCCGTCCCTGGACTCGCCAATGGCGATGCGAAGAGCGCGCTTGGCCGCCCCGTAGGCCGCGCGCAGCGACGACTCGGCCTGCTCGTCCTGGGGTCTCCTCCGCCGTTGCCTCTGGTACTGGCGTCTGGCCGCTACGCACTGTATGCGTAGTTCAGCGATGTCGGCCGACCACCAGTACACTTGGCGTCTCGGCGGAAGGGGACCCTGCCGCGGCATCGACGCGTCGCAGACTCGAGTCATCGACTGCCGCAGCGCCGTAGCCTCCTCATCGACGCTCCTAGAGGCGTCGGGGGGCGTCCATGTTTCGACCAGGGAGGCCTCGATGAGGACTTCCCTGTCGAGACGCTTTAGCGCCCATCGGGGGCCGTCGCCAGGCAGCGCGCCGCGCCTCGAATGAAACGGGGCCGCGGAGGACGCAGACACCTCGAAGCGGATGTAGAGGTGATCCGAGAGCGTTTCTACGCCCTCCACGACCTCCCACCCGTAGACTCGGCGCGCTATTGCAGGGCTGGCGAACGACAGGTCGACTATTGAGGTCCCCTGTGGTCGAACGCAGGTCGGCTGTGAGCCGCGGTTCAAGAGGCTGAGCCCCGCCGTCAACGCCCATTCCTCGAGTACCGCACCCCGTACATCGGTGGCCAGACATCCCCACGCGGAGTTTTTGGCGTTGAAGTCACCCATTACCAGAGCTGGATGTGGGTGACTCCTGCCGATGAGGGCCTCAACTTGGCCCAGGAGGCCCTCGAACTCCGCGAGGGTTCTGCTCGGGGGGCAGTACACGCCGACGACAGTGACTCCACCCACGACCGCCGCGACGCAGCCTCGACCCTTCTGCACGCATTCGACCACCGGAGAGCCAGTGGACCTCGGTACGATTAGGGCGACCAGACCGTCCTCGTCCCCTATCCAATCATCCCTGTTGGGGAGGACGAAATAGGGCTCCGCAACCACCGCCACGTGCGTCGACCACTCGACCATGCTCTGGAGGAGCAGGTCTTGGGCTCGAGCGCAGTGGTTAATGTTGGCTTGTAACAGTTGTAGGGCCATTATTGTTCGGTGGCTGCGGGTCCGTCTCCATCACCTCAACAGGTGGCTGGCGTTTTAGTAGGGGCTGGGGTGCACCCTTCTTCCTCGTGACTTTGGGGGCTGGGGCAGGGCAAGCCTTGCCCCCCAGCAGATGATCGGCTGGTTTTTTGGCTGCCGCACAGATGGAGCAGTGCGGCTTTGCCGTGCACCCCTTGGCCTTGTGGCCAGCCGTTCCGCAGCGGAAGCACTCCTGGCTTCGGTCGACCTCCGAGCTGCACTGTGCCCTGATATGCCCCTTCTGCAGGCACTTGAAGCACCTCAGAGGTTTGGGCTCCAGGAGCTTCACGGAGGCCGACACCCACGTTAGTTGGAGGCGACCCGCTGCAGCGATGGCTTTGGCGGCTGCCACAGGGCATTCCACCCACATGTGTCCAACGCCAAATGGATCTTTTACGACCCCTCCGCTGTTTCGCAGGCTGCCTTTAGGACAGCCCCCCGCCTCGGCGACCGCGCCCAGCACCTCCTCAGCCGAGATGGAGTCGTCCAGACCGGATATCTTGATCTCCGTCGTTTTCACCGGCCTGGAGACTCGGACTGTGTCCCGGCTGAGGACCTCTTCCAATTTTGCGGCAAGCGCATCGGCCTGGGGGCCGCTGTCCGCGCCGGCCACCTCAAACATCCGGGCCCCTGTGGCGCTGACGCGGAAACGTACGGCGGCGATCCCGAGGTCCGCTAGCCTTATATTGGCCTTTGCCTCGGCGATCACCGCCTCATACGTCACCCCCTTTTCGATGGCCTCCGGTGTCAGGGTGACCATTACCGCGGCAGATTTGGGGGGTGCTAGTTTTGCCGTTCTTTCTTTAGGCTTCTTGCGAGGGGGAGCCTGTTTTGCCTGGCCCTTCTTTTTAGACCCTTTTTTGACCACGGTGTTCCATGCCATCTCTTTTGGCTGGGTCGGGCTCGTTGGGTCCTCCGGCTGCGACACTGTTGGTAGGGGTTCGGGCACTGCTACCCTCTCGCGGGGTGTGCCGACCGATTTTGCCCCCTTCTTATCCGGCTTCTTGGCCTTTTGCGGCTTCGGGGCCGCGGGGCCGCTAGGGCCAGCCTGCATCGGGGCAGCTTCGGTCGGGGCACATGATGGCCCAGGGGAGACCTCGCGTGTCTCGTGCGCCCGCCTGTCCGCCGCTAGTGGTGGGCGAAGTCGCCTCTCGGGCAGCAACCTCTCTTCGAGAGCCTCAAACCTGGCGCTGACCATCGTGCCCACCTGGCAGAGGATGGTGCGCACCAGGCTATCGGCGTCCAGAGGTGCTGCATTGGGCGGACTTGCCACAACCGCTTCGGCCTGTGGACGCGGCTTGTTCATGAGTTCCCGCATCTCAGCCACTTCCCTGCGCAACTGCGCGATTTCGGACTTGAGGCGGGCGTTGTCCGCTTGCAGTCCGCGCGTCTCCTCCGAGGTGCAGCGACTCTGCAAAACGGAGGCGACCTTGCCGATGTCGTCGGCGGCGTCCCTCAGGGCCTTCATAAAGGTACCCTTGAGGTTCCCCGACGTGGCGGCGACCCTCTTTATTAATGCGACGTTGTCTTCGATGGCGCGACTCAACGCGGTCGCCGTTTGGAAGTCGTCGTCGCCACCCGAGGACGCCTCCGACAGGGAGAGATCCCGTGTCCGCGCCCGAGTTTCTCGAGAGGCTGCCGACATCTCAGCCTCAGCCCGCTGTTGTTCCGCCAGTCTTTCCGCCTCTACCAGGGCCAGCTTTGCCTTTGCCAGGCCAACATAATGGCCCGTGGTTGGCGGCCGACCTCTCCTCTTCCTTAGCGTTGGGCTCGCGACCCCCTCCGTGTTGGAGTCTGGGTCCGAGTCGCTGTTCCTAGTCCGTTTAAACGTTTGCCGGTTCGTCATTGATGCGACACTGACTATCGAGTCAGTGTCCCCATCCTCCTCGCTGCTCATCGTCATTTTACGGTTTGAATTGCCATGTTCCATTTTTGTTCCCACGATTGCGGACGAAAGGGTGGTCGACCCCCGGGTGACGCCGTTCCGGGGGCAAGGCTAGTGCCCTTGCGGGCTACTGTGCATTTCGCCCGGTGTGCACAGGGTTTTTACGTCTTGTCCTGACGGGTTTTTATAGAGTTTTCCTTTCTCGCGGGCCGGCCAATCAAGGCAAGCCCTCCGCTCCGGGTCCCACTACTCCACAACGCCATTTGGTGGAGGTCGTTGCGGGATGCCCGGGCTACGGATCGCAGAGGAGCGGCGTACCTCCTCCGGTTTTGGGCGGTTATTCCCGACGACAGTGTTACCTGCCGCCGGGCCCGCCGGGGAAGGGGGAAGGGGGGGTGGGAAGGAAGGGGGGAAGGATAAGGGTTTTCCCTTAAAAGGATGGGAGTGGAAGGATGGGAAGAGGACCGAAGGGAAGGATGTGAGAGTCAGCCGCCAGCGCCGAGTGTCCACCAAAAGCTGGTGGGTACTCGGAGCTGACGTTGCCCAGGGTGCGCCACGAGGAGGCCTCTCACCTGCACCCCAACCTAACCTAACCTAACCTAACCTAACCTAACCTAACCTAACCTAACCTAACCTAACCTAACCTAACCTTTTTTTTTTTTTTTTTTTTTTTTTTTTTTTTTTTTTTTTTTTTTTTTTTTTTTTTTTTTTTTTTTTTTTTTTTTTTTTTTTTTTTTTGACGTGGTGGGAAACCCATTATGAGTTCGACCCCCGCCCTGGGAGAGACGGGGGGATATGTGGGGCTGCCGCTCGCAAACTCCCCTCCTCATATCAAAAATGAGCAGGGGCCCGAGGGTATACCCACCAAAACCCACCACGGCGTATTTCCGCCTACCGGTTCGTTGGACACCCACGGTACCCGCCTAAGCATTACCCGCGGGTGCCCACCGGTCCTCGCCCCAGCCGAAGCTAGGGGCGCCCTCTCCGATGGGGAGGCCGAATACGCACGGCCATCCCCTATCCTCTTGGTGACTCGTTGAAAGGCGAGCGGGGGACTCCCATCCCCCGCCCGCAGTCACCGGGGGGTCAGGGCAGCGGGCCTCAGCCGCCCCTTAAGACCCCCCTCCTCTGTGGGACCCCCGGTGCACCGGGGGCCCACGGCGTACGGCGGCATCCGGCCCTCATTGCCAGACGCCGCCTGCCGCCCCTCTGGCGTTTTTTATAGAGGTTTTCTCCTCGCAGCCCAGGCCATACGTGACCCGGGCCCCCGGTCCCGATTGCTCAGGATTACGGGTTGGCAGACGGCTGGGCATAAAAACCAGCCGCCGCCCTCCCGTCCCCCCACGCTGCCGCCGGATACCGGACAGACGCAGCGCAGGTGGGACGCCCTCCTCCGCGGCGCCAGCCGCCCCTCTCCCCCGACTACGTGCCCACGCTGCCGCCGGACTCCGGACAGACGCAGCGGGCACGAGTCCCCCCCATCTCCGGCGCGAAGCGCCCCTCCTCACCACCGACTACGTGCCCACTGCCGCCGGACTCCGGACAGACGCAGCCCGGGCACGAGTCCCCCTCTCCGGTGGCTATAGCCACCCCTCATTCGCGCTGTGCCGCCGCGCTGCCGCCGAATATCGGACAGACGCAGCGCGGGCATCAGTCGCCTCCGCGGCGGGCCTCAGCCGCTCCGACACCTACCACCATAGGTGCGGTGGCGCTATTGCGCCCCTCCCCACGCGGCGCGAGCCGCTCCGATCCCCACCGGCAGCAGGTACCCAGGTGCAGAGCCGCGAGCTCCCCCTTTCGGGGTATCCGGTTGCCCTGGCCTACCCCGCCTTGCGGGTTACGGTGCGGCTTCGCAGCCGCCCCCTCCCGAACGGCGCGAGCCGCTTCGATCCCCCACCGGCAGCAGGTACCCAGGTGCAGAGCCGCGAGCTCCCCCTTTCGGGGTATCCGGTTGCCCTGGCCTACCCCGCCTTGCGGGTTACGTCGCGGCTTCGCAGCCGCCCCCCCTCCCGAGTGGCGCGAGCCGCTTCGACCGCTTCGACCCCCGCACGGAAGCAGGACTCCGGATGCATATGGCGGATCCCTCATTGACCCGCCTGCAGAGCCGGTAGTCCTTACGGGTTACGTCGCGGCTTAGCGGCCGCCCCTCCCGGTGTTGAGATCAGCCGCCGGCCCAAGTGTGGTGGCACTCGAAACCGACGTTGCCCAGGGTGCGCCACGAGGAGGCTCTCAACCTGCACCCCAACCTAACCTAACCTTTTTTTTTTTTTTTTTTTTTGTTTTACAAGGTGGAAAACGCTTTGCGCGTTCGACCCCCCCGCCTTGGGAGCGGCGGGGGGGATATGTGGGACTCCCTCTCGCAAACTCCCCTTCTCATGTCAAAAATGAGAAGGGGCCCGAGAGGTATACCCACTAAAAACCACCTTGGCGTGCCCTCTCTCCGGTTTTGTTGGGTGTCGTGGCACCCGCACTAGGCATTCTCCACGACACCCACCGGTCGCCCCAGCCTCTGCCGGGGCTTCCCGCGCCGATGGGGGGGGGTGGCCGGTCACGCTTGGCCATCCCCCAGACCGCCTTGTGACTTTTCGCGGCGGGCGGAGTCTCCCAAACTCCGCCCGCAGTCACTGGGGGTTACGACGAGCGAGCAATAAACTGCCGCCGTCTCATCCCCGGCTGTCTACGCCGGAGGGGATGCGCGAGCGGATTTTCCTCGCGCTCCCTCTCCGCGGTCTCCTTCTGTGACATAACTGTTTCACAGAAGGAGACCACTGCCTCCCAGGACCTCTCGCTGCTGAGCATCGCAGAAATGATGCTGTGCAGCGAGAGGTCTGCCCGCTGTATTGCCTGTGCCATGAGGCTACGCTCCGCGTCCCACCGACTGCACACCTGTAGGGTGTGCTCGGCTGTGTCGTCGGGACCTCCGCACTCATGGCACAGCGGGCTTGGCTCCCTCTGTATGATGTGCAGGTGATGACCGAAGCTACCGTGTCCGGTCAACACCTGCACGAGCCTAAATGTTGTCGCGCCGACTGCCCTCTCACACCATTGGTCCATCACTGGGAGGATCGCCCCCACGGTGCGAGTCCCGTAGGGGGCGTCCTCCAGGATGGACTTCCATTTTTCCCGCAGTCGGCGCGCCGTCATCCGCCGGGAGGCCTCTACCTCCTCAGGGTCCGGGCGTTCTCCTCTTGCCCGGGCCCTGGACCTAACTTGGTAGGTCTCCGCCTGCACCTCAGCGTCTAGCTCCCACGGAGGGGTGCAGGCGAGGAGGCAGGCCGCCGCGTGGCCCACCGAACGGTATGCCCTCACCATTCGTTGGGCCACGATCCTCTGTGGCCCTCTCAGGTGAGCCCTGTTCCGGGCGGATAGTTTGTCCGCCCAGATGGGGGCCCCGTAGAGGGCCATGCTCCTAACAACGCCGGCGTACAGCCGCCGGCACGAGGAGCTCGGCCCAGCGACGTTGGGCAGCAGTCTGCCCAGTGCCATGGCGGCGCCCCTGATTCGGGGAGCTAACTTTTTAAAGTGCTCCCCGAAGTTCCACCTGCGGTCCAGTATTAGCCCCAGATACTTGATGTGGGGCCTTATCTGGACCGCATTACCTTCCACCAGGAGCGCCGCGTTGGCGGGCAGCTGCCAGTGTTTGCCCCGCCCCCCGAAGACTATTGCCTCAGTCTTCGGGATGGCCACCGCTAGGCCGAGCCCCCGTATGCGGCCGATCGCCTGGCCGACCTCTTCCTCGGCTTCGGCGAGGGTCCCCCTTAGGCTGCTTCCGCGCACCGCTACCATTGTGTCGTCTGCGTAGCAGACGACGAGTGTGCGCGGAAGCAGCTCTCCTCTAATTGCCCGGTCGTACCCCAGGTTCCACAATAGGGGGCCGAGGACGGATCCCTGGGGCACGCCGCAGGCCATCCTCCTCTCCCCCCTTTGCCCGTCCTTATTTTCATAGAGCACTACCCTATCCGTGAGGTAGTGCTCTATGATTTTCCTCAGGTAGTGGGGCACTCCGTGATGTCGGAGTGCCTCACTTATCGCCCCATAGGGGAGGGTGCCAAACGCGTTTGCGATGTCGAGAGACACCGCGACGACACCCTCTCCCCTGCTCGACGCGTCTTCGCTGAAGTTCCTCAGACACTTCAACGCGTCGAGCGTGGACCGTCCCTCTCGGAACCCGAACTGTCTTTCTGACACGTTCGGGCCGACGGTCTCCAGGTGCTGCTGGATCCGGTGGGCCAGGATGCGTTCTAGCGCTTTCCCGGCCTCATCCAGCAGCACTATGGGGCGATAGGCGGACGGGCAATCGGCCGGCCGACCATCCTTTCGGAGGAGGCAGAGCCGCCCTTCCTTCCACACCCTCGGGAACCTTCCCTCTCTCAGGCAGTCATCGAGGATCTGCCTGAAGCGGTCCCCGAGGTGCTTTAGGGCGGCAGCGAGGACTCGACTGTGTACCCCGTCTGGGCCCGGGGCTTTTTTGCAGCCCCGGAGTCGGTCCATCACTCTTTCGAACTCGTCGTCGCTTATCGGTGCGACGACGAGTTCGGCCTCCTCTTCCGTTGCGGTGTCGGCCGCCGTCGGGGGGAGAAACGTTGGGGCTGCTGGAAACAGCCCCTCTACGACCCTCTGCAGTAGGCGGGGCTCGAGGGAGTCCATGGGGGGGGCCGTGCGCAGTTTGTCGCGCACCATCTTGTATGGCCTCCCCCACGGATCCTTGTCCAGGGTGGCCAAGAACGAGCAGTATGCCTCGTCCTTGGCCTTGGCGATTGCCACCTGGAGGGCCCCCTTTGCCTCTTTGAGGGCCCTGTGGAGCCCCGCCTCTTCCTCAGGTGTGTGCCGCCTGCGCCTACAGTGCTGGTAGGCGCGGCGGGCACTGTTACTGGTGGCCCGTAGAGTCGCTATGACTGTGGACCACCAGTACACCTCTTTCCGGGCGGACAGGCGTCTGGCCCGAGGCATGGCCGCGCCGCATACCCTCTGTAATGCGGCGCGGAATCTTGCCGCCCTTACTTCCACCCCCAGTTCGGGGGGTGGGGCGGCGTTCCATGCCTCCTCCATGGCCGCCTCGTCCGCCCTTTCTCTATCCAGGTGGGGCAGGGACCACCTGGGGAACTTCGGTTCCCCCCTTCCCCTGCCCCTTGTTCCCCCCCCTGGGGTGGGCGGCGGCTGGACGCCATTCTTGGAGACCCTCATCCTGATATATAAATGGTCGGAGAGGGTCTCGACGTCCTCCAGGACGCGCCAATTGGAGACGCGTGCGGCTATGGCAGGGGTCGCGAACGTGATGTCCACGATAGACCCCCCCTGCCGCCGCACGCACGTGTTGGCGCTGCCCTGGTTCAGGACGACCAGTCCTGATGCCGCCACCCAGCCCTCGAGGGCAGCCCCCCGGGGGTCTGTGATGGGGGATCCCCACGCCGCACTTTTGGCGTTTAGGTCCCCCAAGACCATTATCTGAGACGGGGCAGCTCTCAACACTACCCCGCTCAGGACCCCCAGGAATAGCTCGAATTCGCGTAGCGGCTTGTTGGGGGAGAAGTACACCGCAATTATTACGGTGTCGTTCCCCCATTTGGCCGCCACGTAGCCTGGGCCGCCCTCTATTTTGGAAATGGGGGGGAAATCCCCGACCGCCGGCACTGCGATTGCCACCATTCCGTCCGGCGCCCCGGCCCAATATTGAAGGGGCGGGACGGAATAGGGCTCCGCGATTACCGCGACACCAATGCCCCACTCCACCATATGCTGCGCAAGCAGGTCTTGCGCTCTGGCGGAGTGGTTGGTGTTTACTTGCAGGAAGTCTAAATGCCGGTGTACTGGCATTTAGACTTCCATGCGGTTGTCCTCAATGTTGCCGGCGGCCGTAGTCGCTGGAGTGGGGCGGGGGGGGCGGGCGGGCCTTAGCCTCACCTCCCTGCCTCTAACTACTGGGGGGGAGCATTTGGCTCCCCCCATTACGTGGCCTGCTGGGAGTTTGGCATGGTGGCATATGGCGCACCACGCCTTTTCCTGCCAGCATGCTTTGGCAACATGCCCCTCTTTGCCGCAGCGGAAGCACAGCCGGCTGCGGTCTTCGTTGGAGGGGCACAGCTCCCGCGTGTGCCCGATCCCCATGCATCTGTAGCAGCGCATGGGGGAGGGTCCGGCTGCGGTGATCCTGGCGGACGCCCAGCCGACCAGGATTCGGCCACGCTCTATCAGGGCCTTGGCCGCCCCTACTGGGCACTGGACCAGTGCCGATCCAGTGCCATCATAGAGGGGGCGGATGCCCCCCACCTTGATGCTGGCCTCTGTGCAGGCCCCCTCCTTTGCGATGGCCGCCGCCAGCGACTCCTTGGTCGCCGACTCGTCTAGCCCGGAGACTAGGACGGCGGCCATCTTTTGGGGGCGGCTGATGTTGGCTACATCGCCTACTATGGCGATGAGTTTTTCGGCCAGCTCATCAGCCGCCCGGCCGTTATCAGCCCCGGGGACCTCGATCACCCTTCCCCCCGTCATGGATTGTCGTACCTTTACGTGCTGCAGGCCCACGTCTTTAAGGCTTAGGCCATTGATGGCCTTGGCCATGGTGGCCTGCAGCGTGGTGGCGGTGGTGAGGTCTTTGCGCATAGTGATCACCACCGCTGCCGTCTTCGGTACTTGCAGCGCCTTTTTGGGCGCTGCTTTTTTGACGGGGGGCGTCTGGGCGGCGGGGGTGGGTTGGGCCTTTCCCTTCCCTTTCCCCTTTCCCTTGTGGGTGACTGTGGCCCAGCTTTCCACCTGTTGTTGTGTGCCCGATGGGCCCGGACCTGAGTCGGTCGCCGCGGGGGCGGACTTTTCGGCCGCTTGAGGCTGCTGCGGCACCTTGGCCGCTTTGCGCGCCTTGGGGGCCTTGGCCTTTGTGGGCCGGCCGTCTCCCAGTCTTGCCCTTTCGGGCTCTCTGGTGGGGGCCGGCGGTGCTGCCGGTCCCTCCGACCTCTTTTTGTCTGCCGCTAGGGGGGGCCGGAGAATAGGCTCCGCTGGGAGGCGCCTGTTCACCTCCTCTATGCGGGTGTTAATCATTCCGCCTAAGGAGGCGAACAGGTCTCTCTTAAGTTCCCCCATGGCCTCTGCTAGATCAGTTGTACTGATTTGCAGGGTCTGGGGGGCCGGGGTTTCACACGTCGTTTGGGAGGCCGGTTTTGGCAGGGGTCCGCGGTTGGAAAACTCCGACCGGACCGCCTTCAGCTCGGTCAGGCATTGGCTGAGCTGTTGCCGCATCCTCTTGTTATCCGCCTTGAGGATGCGGATCTCCTCGCTCTCAGCCTTAGCCGCCTCGACGGTCAGGATGGCGTCCTTAAGGGTGCGGCAGGCCAGGTTGATCCTGCTCCACACCGTCCCCTTCAAGTGCCCGGAAATGCGGACCTCGTTCTGGATCGAGTCTACCGCTTGTCGGGCCGCCTCGAACGGGTCCGCCTGTACCGGGTCGAACTCCCCCATCTTGGGTGCCTCCTCCCTGCCTTTCTTGGCCCGTAGGCCCGGGAAGTCCTTTAGAAATTCGGCGGCGACGCCGAGGTTCACCACAGGGGACATAAAGTCCGGTTCTTCCGCGATCTTCTTCTCTCCTTTCCTGAGCTTTATTGCCAGGCGTGCGTACTGCAGCGCGGGTTTGCCCCTGCGAGCGGTGCACATTTTCGGCCTGAACTCGGGCCTGGGGTCCTCCTCTTTCTCCTCACGGCCCCTCTTTTTGGATTGAGAGGAGGTATATTCGCTGAGGAATATATCCTCCTCGTCGGATGAGAGGTCGTGGCTCCTCAGGGTGGGGGGGGATGGACCCCCTCCCTTCGCGGACGTGGCCTTTATGGCCTCGTCCATCTTTTCCCCAAGTTTGGGCGAAATCCGATCACTAGGGCCGAAGATATCGATGGGAGAAGTCGTTAGGGCAGGTCGGTCAAGTGTGTGTCTGCCCTCGACTTTCCCATACAATACGTGAAATTGCCCCTGATTTTTTGCAATAGCAATAAAATATTTTTTGGGGCGGTTTTTGACCCCCTTCCCGGGGTCGTAGGTTTCCGCAAAAAATTCCAAAAAATAGAGCTCAGCGAGCTCTTTCCTACAAGATTTTGACCTTCGCCAGAAGGGCTAGGGTCCCAAAGTTATGGACGATGGAAATTTCGACAAAATTTGACGAAGATTTTTCGTCGTCCGAAAAAGTCAAATTTATAAAAAGTTGAATAACTTTTTATCCCTTCGATGGATGTTTACAAAATTTCCCCCACGCGAAACTAGACTATCGCCGCTATCTTCCAGCCCTAAGAAGGGCTCTAGTCGATAGCGGCAACACGGACCAAATTCGGGAGCAAAAATGTAAACAAACCAAAACAACAAATCCAATCGAAAAAACAAGAAAATCCAAATAACGTAGCCAAGTCAGGAGATAGTGCAGATACAGGTAACAATAACGAATGAGCAAGCCAAAGTCGAATGAGTTTCCAAATATCGTAACAATCGTCCAAGAAATAAGTCCTCAACCTAACCTAACCTAACCTAACCTTTTTTTTTTTTTTTTTTTTCGGAGGGGAAATGCATTACGCATACCACCGCGCCCGGGGAGAGACGCGGTGGTTATGTGGGACTCCCACTCGCAAACTCCCCTTCTCATATCAAAAATGAGAAGGGGCCCGAGGGTATACCCACTAAAACCCCTCCGATGTTCCTTCGCACACTTGAGCGCCGAGGGTCGCGGGCACGAATTCAGCTTCCGCAACCCCCGGCTGGTGCCGGCCCGCCACCGCGGGCCCCGTCTGGTCGAGGGGGGGGAGCGAGGTGTTAACTCCTCCCCCCCCGACTTCTCTGAGGGGCGCGCGTGGAACATCACACGCGCGCCGCCACCTCGGGTCCTTATGATGTTGTGGGGCGACAGACGTATCCCCGTGTCTGACGCCCCTGGACCCATTTAGGGGGGCTGGAAGAGGGCGTTGTCCGCCCTCCGCCGACGCCTGGTGCGTCTGCTGCGGATCGGGTGAGGGGTTGAAATCTCCCTCTCCCTTTCCGCAGCCTCCTTCTGCGAGATAACCGTCTCGCAGAAGGTTACCACTGCGTCCCAGGCCTCTTCGCCGCCGACCATAGACTCGATCACGGCCGGCAGCGAGAGGTCCGGGCCTACTCCGGCGATGAGGGCACGGCGCGGCTCCTCCCAAGCGGCACACTCTGCCAGCGTGTGCCGCGCCGTGTCCTCCCGGCAATGGACGCAGTGGTGACACCGGGCGTCCGGCTCCCTGTTTATGCGACACAGGTACTTCCCGAAGCAACCGTGCCCCGAGAGCACCTGCGTCGCCCGAAACGACAGGGAGCCGTGCCTCCTCCCGAGCCAGCGCTCGAGCACCGGCCGGATCGCCCCGACTATGTCGAGGCCGGCGGTAGGGCGCGAAAGCCTGTCCCGCCATTCCGCCACTAGGACCTCGCGGAGCTGAGACCGACGCAGCTCGACTTGACGCTGCATCGGTCGTTCGCCCCGCTCCGCCTCTTCCTCGCGCCACTGATACAGCGACGCGAGTACTTTGGCCTCCAGGTCCCAGGGCGGGGATCCGGCCAGTGCACAAGCCCCCTCATACGAGATCGTGCGATACCCCCGTATGACTCTGACGGCCATGGCTCTTTGCGGTTTCCGAAGAACCGCAATCGAGCCGGCCGTCAGGTCGTGGGCCCAGATCGGGGCCCCGTACAGGGCCATGGATCGCACGATACCCGTATAGAGCCGTCTACAGACGGAGCTCGGGCCCCCCAGATTGGGAAGCAGCGTTGCGAGCGCTCCCGCCGCGCCCAACAGCTTGGGCGCCAGCCGTCGAAAATGGGGTCCGAAGTCCCACCGGCTGTCGAGCACCAATCCTAGGTACTTCATGGTGGGCTCGACAGCGATTCGGAAACCTAACCTAACCTAACCTAACCTAACCTAACCTACCTACCTACCTACCTACCTACCTACCTACCTACCTACCTACCTACCTACCTACCTACCTACCTACCTACCTACCTACCTACCTACCTACCTACCTACCTACCTACCTACCTACCTACCTACCTACCTACCTACCTACCTACCTACCTACTCTGCGCGAGCTCTGCCCCTCTGAGATCGACCGGAGCTGTAAATTCTCCCCGCCCGCGGTGAGAGGCAAAGTGGCGAGGCTAAAGACCGCCCGCCCACCGCACCCCACCATATTTATTTATTTATTATTTATTTCGTGATTTTTATCGAACCCCCTGCCGACCCTTTCGAATCTCAAGTGGACGGCTCCATAGCATAGCACAAACCTACTACAACGCCATCTGTACCCAAGTGGTTGAACTACGTGAGCCTAAACAAACCTATCATCACTACTGAGTTTTCTTACTATTAATAATTATTTCCAACACTAGAGGGCGCTAATGGTAATTGAACATGATAATAGCATTGCAAGTTCTGAACAATATAAAAAAAAAAAACGATTTAAATTTTTTGATAAAATATTTGATCCCTACCATTCCGTGATTGTACAATAGCCAATAAACCTGACTTCATTACTAAGTTTCCTTTCTATTAGTTAAGCTATTCTTAACTAGAGGGCGTTAATCATAGCAGAGCTCAAACTTATTACAGCGCCATCTGTAGTCGACTGGTTGAACTTCGTGAGCCTAAACAACCTTTCATCACTACTGCGTTTTATTACTAATAATAATTATTTCCAACACTAGATGGCGCTAATAGTAATTGACAATGAAAATAGCATTGCAAGTTCTGAACAATATTCAATATACGAAAACGATTAAAATTGTAAGATAAAATATTTTTATCCACCAACCTACCACTCCGCGATTGTACAATAGCCACGCGCAAACTAATTGCGGCGCCATCTGTAGTCGAATAGTGGAACTTCGTGTATTTAGCAAACCTGTCTTCGTTACTACGTTTCCTTACTATTAGTAAAGCTATTCTTCACTAGAGGGCGTTAATAATAGCAGAGAGACAAACTTATTACAGCGCCATCTGTAGGCGAGTAGTTGAACTTCTTGAGCCTAAACAAACCTATTATCGTTACTGCGTTTTCTTCCTATTAATAATTATTTCCAACACTAGAGGGCGCTAATAGTAATTGTAAATAGTAAATAACAATGGAAATAGTTAAAAAATCTGTGTACAATAAAGAAAACCGATTTACCCAGTGAAACTTTATCGAGCAAAGTATTCTATCTACCTTCCTACCATTTCTCGTTTGCATGATAGCCACGCGCAAACTAATTACAGCGTCATCTGTAGTCGAATAGTTGAACTTCGTGTACCTAAACAAACCCAATATCGTTACTACGTTACCTCACTATTAGTAAAGCTATTCTTCACTAGAGGGCGTTAATAGTAAATAACAATAAAAATGGAAATAGTTAACAAAACTACGTACAATAAACAAAACAGATTTACCTAGAGAAACTTCATCAAGCAAAATATTTCTATCTACCTACCTACCATTTCTCGATTGCATGATAGCAACGCACAAACTGATTACAGCGCCATCTGTAGTAAAGTAGTAGAACTTTGAAGCCTAAACAAATCTAACGTCGTTAGTACGTTTTCATACCATTAGTAAAGCTATCCAACACTAGAGGGCGTTACAATAGTAAATAAGAATGGAAATACGTGGTATAGAAAGCTCTGCACAATATACAAAAACGTTTTAGCACAACAGAAGTAAGGAGATATGGGGGAGAATTTTAAGGAGGCTATAAATAAAAATATCGACGAAAAATTTTATCGGTACGAGACAAAAACAAAACAGCTAGAGGAAAAAATAGAAGAACAACAGATATCTACTGATTTTTCGCAATAGCAAATCAATTAGAACAATTAATACACAACTCATTTCAATAATAAAGCTCTTCTGGATTACTTTAACATTAAACAATAAAGATAATTAGACAGCCAAACAAAAAGAAATAAGAATAGAACTAGATAAAAATATAGACACCGATGAAGACCTGCAGGCCTACTATGAACTCTTATTGCGATTCAATTGACGACCTAAAATAAACTGCCCTGCTATTACATACCACGACGTCATTAACGCGATCCAGTTTAGGTTGACGCCAAATCAAGTCTGCAATTGGATGGCAAACTGTTTTCATTCGTTCATTTTTCGTACCATGAGGTGACATATCAACCTAAATTGGATAGTTTAAGTGTCAAATTAAGCGATCCAATAAAAGTTGCTTCTTTCTTGGCGTGAAGTGAATCGTTTTGTTAATAACTTTAAAAAAATAGTGAAAATATACGTAATTCAAGGTATTTCAGTTGAATATTTTGTGTTTCTTATGTGTTAATGTAAACAAGTGATTTGTAGATCTGACGAATTAGTCCTTTTTGAATTTATGGAAAATGATAATGAAATAAACACAACACGGCGACAAAAAAGACGTCTAACACGGTAACAATCGGACCCCTTTTATTTGGAAGATGCAGAAGCTCATAAAGAGATATCGGTTGTCTAAGCAATTGGTATAAGAACTGTGTGATGAACTGAGGATACCAAAGCTGCTCAAGTTGACCGAACGTTACTCTTCGACGCGATTCATCACTGTAAAAAATACCACTTAAAATACATTGGTACTTAAGTGAGGTACGCGTTTGAGATAAAGCAGTTTGTAAGTTTACATTATGAAAATATAACATTATTAAACAAACTACACAAGGATACTTGCGCCCTTATTCGTATTACCAATTATTTTAAGTCAGTGAAACGTTAAAAACATTTATAAATAAAATAAATATCTACTAATAATAACACGTAATTTTCTTTCAATAATAGTTAGAGATACTTTCAAAACAAATCTCAACAATAACAACCGCCTCCTGTCAAATCCAACATGAGTGGAGGTGCGCTCTAAACTCGTCATAATCAATTTATTTTTACAACAACACTAAACAAACCTTTAATTTGTAATGTAAAAAATTATATAAATTACTATTATTTATTAGTAATAATTAGTAATTTAGTATTAAAAAAGCCTTAGTGGTATTTAATTTGATGCTCAATAGCGCAATTTTAAAATATATTTGTTGTTATTTTTACACATAGAAACCGCTAAATCATATCAACTAGGTTTCGAAACGCAACACATATGGTTCGAGTAAAAGAGACAGACTTATGCAACGACGGTATAGTGTTATCTCTTTCTCACC
The DNA here is from genome assembly GCA_907165245.1 of Habrosyne pyritoides. Taxonomy (NCBI): domain Eukaryota; kingdom Metazoa; phylum Arthropoda; class Insecta; order Lepidoptera; family Drepanidae; genus Habrosyne; species Habrosyne pyritoides. Next base: position 11,230,805 of record OU015607.1, on the reverse strand, counting down.
GCGGACCAGAGACAAATTTCGTTCGTTCATTCCTCCGTGAGCAATTCAAACGCCAGTCAGCAAAAGGCACTTCATGGTACGAAACATAGCGATTCAGTTTAGGCACCTAAACTGAATTGCATCGGAATTGAATGGCTAAGTAAAAGTTGATGGTAGGCCTGCTGTCCTTCACTGGATCACCTCAGTTAGATAATTTTTATGCCGGTCTCACGGAGATCGTCACTGCTAACCATTCAAGGCGACCGAACTATCCCACCCCTAGAAGCTATATATTGGTTCTGGGCGTTGACTCTTTAATTTCGGTTGAGAGCCGAAAGCGCTCACTGAAATTGTCCGCGTAAGGGTGTAAGACCCATCTGAGGGTTCAGCATCAACCTTCGTCCTTTCAAAAAAATAAGAAAAAGACTCTTTCATTTCGATTTTGGAAATCGCTTGCGCCGCTTTGGCACTAAGCCTCGGTGCACCGTTAATTTTGTAAGTATTTTATTTTCCAAATTGATTCTTCCTTTGTAATCATTGAACCTAGGCTAATTCATATTGGGGTATTTCAGAAGCTTTTGTGTGGACCAACGGCCGGTGCGTGTCTCGAACTGGAACTTCAGGGATGTGTCCTGTATTAAAGATAAATGATCAAACACTAACCAGTGTATTAGATACACATCCAAAAATATGCGAAAACATTCAATATGATAACAATTTAATCATTAATGAAATTTTTCACTACCGATCTAATCATAAAGAGTACGTTATTTGATGCTGTACAATTATGACGTCACAAATTGCTATTTCATACAAAACTCCATACATTCGATCGTTTTGACATTTTATACAGAATTGCTGATTTCACATGTCAGGACACATACCTATAAAAACTTATTGTCGTATTGTATTTATGGCTACTATATTAATTGTTTCCTTTTTTCTAGCACCGAACGGGAAGAATTTGCCTGGCACGCGGGTGGTGATCCGCGTGTGCGTTGGAGTTGACATTGTTCAACATTTACTCCCCAGGGCATGAACTTTTTCCTCCTCTTTATATAATTATCACGCTGATTAGTAGCTTATTTTGCATTGGTGTTCTCTGGTCGGACGGACAAACGCATGGCAACAATCTGGTTTGCCGCCTGTCCGAATTTAACCTGGGATTGCCGATTAGGTTTTTCTAATTAGATTTTGTGTGGTCGCGTGTGGTGTATGACTAACCACATGGCAGGTCTTTCGAGGAGCCTGACACGTGGCGCTTGGCATGCATGCTTGCTGGGCTTCTTTCTGCCGTGCTTGCCGGTTGTGCTTCGTCCAGAGAATGCTGTAGCGGTAGAGTAGGCAATAAAAGTAGTTGATTTTTTTTTACTTATACAATTGTGAAAGCAGTTAAGTTTACGGGTGTAACATTGCTATTATATTTTTTGCAGGCGCTATTGTTTTATAACAGTTAACGGAATAACAAGCAGTTATAAATTATAATTTTCAATATTAGTTATTGCATATTATTTATTATTGTTGTATGTGTATTTATATGTAGCGCGTATTACTTAGCTACTTATTAGAATCATGTAACACAGTTGGCACCAATTAAATAATTGTCGTGATATCATTAACTTTTTGAACGCCAATGTCAGCTCCACTCGACAAGCGTAAGCGCCGTTATCTTCTATACTTGACAATAAACAGGACACAGAAATATACAAAATAAACACATTGAATCATTACTTGTATGTGTTTTATTGATACAGGTATTGATATCGATTTTAGTTCTTACTATCCTTACTTTATATGTAGGTATTATTAATGCGAAAGTAACTCGTGAAAGTAACCTATGTCCTTTTTCAGGCTCTTTAACATCTCTGTACCAAATTTCATTTTAATCCTCATTTTGATTTATGCCTTCTAAAGCCAAATGACGGTGAGCGAAATGGGCTTCGCATCGGATCGGATAATAGCATTACAGCCAGCAGGCACAGTATAAATTTCTATGCATTAGGCTGTGAGTGAGGGGCGGAGTAGGGCGGAGGGAACTTTGTCCCAAACTTCATGTCATCTGTAGAGATAAATAAAAAATAGATTATTGCTATTATAAAATGTACATAGGTATTAAAGACACGAATATACAACTCTAAAAACATTTTTTTAAGTGAAATCTTCTTTAGACGCGTTAAATTAATACACTACAATAAAGCATGCAGATATCAATCATAAAATGTTAATTAATATTACTCCTATTCTTTACGGCTACATATTGTTGAAATCACTTATATTATATAACCATTGCATGTACGTACTTTAAATTGAGGGAATCTAAAACTTATTTCTTGCATCAAAAGTTGAACTTGCGGCATAATCCACTATAACCGTTGGCAACACTACATTAGGGACCGCAAAAAAAATTGTCTTTGCTGTTTTAGTTTTGTATTGGGCAATGTATATAATTTTCAAAAGAAATTACTTAATAATAATGTTTATTATAAAAGGAATTAAAAGAGAATTGGCATTTCTGAGCTTATTGAAGTATAGTGACAAAAAAGGTAATATTACTCATTTTGATGAATATAAAATATCAACATCCCCATTCCGGAAAATTATATTATAATTAAAATTATATAGCATTCGGTTATTAGTTAACTCATAATAAACAAATCGAATACAAAAAACTTAATACAGTCATCGATCACTAATGAAGAACTTTTCTAGTAATATAAACTATAAATAAATAAAAAAAAAACGAAATATAAATTAAAATGTTTATTATCTTAAACTCAATTTCATATTTTAATCGATCCTGTATTTTCTATTTGAAAAGATACAAGTAAGTAAACCAAAGTCACTTCATAATATATTATTATTTTTTATTCTGTTTAAAAAATCTGATTCCAAGGATGTAAGATTGGCGCGGAAAAATATTTAGATTGTTATAGATTGCTATTTGAAGAAGTTAATGGATACAGATAATATTAAATATAATATTTCTAGGGTACAAGAATACTGTTGGAAACACTGCACTAGAGCGTCCGTCTTGTGAAAAGCGCGCGATAACGACACAGGAACAAGGCGCCAAAATTGATAATTGTTTTAAAATAAATTGTATATTTTGAGAATAATTAGAAATATTAAGTCTATAGTTAGTGTCAATAGTTGTAAATAGTTATTTGAAGATGGGGAATAAGAAGCGGAAAAAGGAGGAGCCCTCTGACGAACGAGCATCAGATAGGGATACTTTTTCTGACTCAGATGAAGAATATAGCCTTTTTAAAGTCCCAGGGTATTCAAGGAAGTACCCTGAAAACAGTAAAAAATCGGAATACATTGTGTTCTTATCTCATTAGAACGAGAACAAAACGTTTACAGACAAGGATAGGCTGGCCATATCCCATGCCATACGGAAATATTGCGTGACTGGGATACTACATTTGAGGTCAATAAATAAATATAAAACTGGTATCACGTTCGACCTGTCTAATAGTGAAAGAAATGGGCTTTAAAGCTACAATACCTGCTGTCGACACCGAGGTGAACGGTGTTCTTATCTCAGTCCCTACGGACTTATCTAATAAAATAATGTTTTGCGCTAATTGGTAGTTCCAGGAATGTAATACAGGTGAGGCGCTTCATGCGTCCAGTACAGAGTGAGGGTGGTGCGGTCACGTGTCAGCCCACTCAAACTGTCGCGGTGACTTTTGGGTCAACAGAGATGCCTCAGTCTGTCTATCTTGACTCTTGGAGACATGAGGTAAGCGTATACGTTCCTCCATTAAATATTATATTATTATATGTACATCCAGTCATAGTTTTAAGATATGCAAAGAAGACCCTAAAAACGCTGAATGCGCCAACTGTGGTGGTAATCATGTCGGTATTTCAAACATTTGTCCCTAAAAAAACATAAATAGAGGAAAGTAAAATGAAATCCAGAGCTGTCAAGTATTCAGATTTATTCAATGAAAATACATTTCCACAAATATCACAAAAAATGTATTAAAACTCAGATTATTAACTTATCTACAAATGCAATAACAAAAATTATAGTAAACCAAAAAGATAAACACATAAATTCTACATCTATAAAAAAAATTGTTCAGCACACATTCTGAAATAGTTCTTCCTCTCATAGCAATGGATCTTAATATCATACATTGGAATGCACAAAGTATTTAAAGTAAAAAGCCTTTATTAACTAGATTTCTCTATGACCATAACATACATGTAGCTATATATATCAGAAACTTGCTTGACACCTATTAAACATTTTAAGATTAGAGGATACAGAATAGAAAGAAATTATATTGGTAACAAACATAATGGCGTAGCTATTTTAATTCACATTAGTATAGATTACAAAAACATAAATACATATTCTGACAATTCCTTACAAAATATTTGTGTAAGAATTACTGCAAATAATACAGAAATAAGTATTGTAACTCCTTCTGTTAACAAACATCAATTTAAATCTCTAATAAAATCAGTGCCTGAACTGATGATATTTGCTGGTGATTTCAATGCCCATCACACATCATGGGGATGTAATTCAACAAATCCAAGAGGCAGGAATATTTTGGAAATTATTGATGATAATAATTTAATTTTAGTAAATAATGGTTTCGACAGGCCAGTTGGCTTGGTGGTTAACACTCTGACTGCCAAACCGAAGGTCGAGGGTTTGATTCCCACCCAGGACAAACATTTGTGAGCATGAACATGTCTGTTTGTTCTGTGTCTGGGTGTAAATATCTATATAAGTATGTATTTAGAAAAAAGAGTAGTATATGTAGTATATCAGTTATCTGGTTCCATAGTACAAGCTCTGCTTAGTTTGGGACCAGGTGGCCGTGTGTAAAGAATGTCCCGGGATATTTATTTATTATTTATATTATTATAATGGTGAAGTGACAACTGTTGGTTCATTGACGTGGCGTCCAAATGCTTTAGATTTGTCCTTGGTGTCCTCGTCATTGGCTCTTTGTTGTGATTGGTCTGTACATAGTGATCCACTCGGCAGCTACCATCTTCCTGTAATCATTAAAGTTTTTGTAAATAATAGTAGTTTAGAAAACACTAAAAGCAACACACATAATATGCCCTATATGGGCATGTTATATGTGTTCCTTACTTTAAATTGATTGATTGGAAGATGTATGAACAAAATGTAGATTTAGAATCATCTAATTTTCAGGACCAAAACTATGCTCCATTGGAAACTTATACTGCGTTTTGTTAAATTTTGCATTCTGCAATTGACAAGATTCTTTTATGAATTTGGTTAAATCCCCTTCTCTCCCTTGGTGGAATAAAAAATGCTCAGAAGCAGTTGAAAAATCCAAATTGGCTTATATTAATTTAAAAAACAATCCCTCTGATAACCCTTTTATACAGTTTAAAATATTACTAGCCCTCAAAAAACTTACTTTGAAAACAGAAAGATCAAATAGTTAGGTTGAACTTTGCAGCTCCTTTAATCGATGTACACCTCCTCTGTCGAGAATCTGGAAATATATGAGGAAATTTAATAAAACATATTCCTACAACAATAATAATCATAGTTGGATTCATGATTTTCTACAAAAATATACCCCAGATATAAATAGTGAATCAAATTTTCCTTTTGCCAGTGAGACTAATTCTGTAAATGTTTTTAATAAAACCATTTTTAATACAGGAGCTCATGGCTGCTGTCTATTCTAGAAAAGATAGTGCTTTTGGACTGGATGGTATTCCTTGTATTATATTGAAAAAGATTAAAGATAGAAGTTTGAAAACACTTTTCTCAAGATATTGAATAAGCTGTGGTTAAACAATGATATACCTCACTCTTGGAAGTCAGATTTAAATATATCTTGAAGCCTGAAAAAATTCGGTCAAATCCCAATTCCTATCATCCTATTGCATTAACATCTTGTGTTGGTAAATTTTTTTAACATTTAATAAAACAAAGGCTGGAATTTTCCATAGAACAAAACAATATTTTACCTGCTAATCAATTGGTTTTTCGTAGGGGAACATCGGCTCGTGAAAGTATTTGCCAGTTACAGCTTGATATCCAAAATAGTTACATTAAAAAGGATTGTTTAGTGTCAGTATTTTTTTATGTTGCTGGAGCTTTTAATAGTGTCGATATCAATGTACTTTGATCTGAATTGCTTCTTATTGGAATTCCAAACAAAGTAGTTCATTGGATCTGTGAATTCTTGACTGAAAGGAAAATTTATGTTAAGTTTAATGGTAAATTATATGGGCCAAGATTTGCTTCTATTGGAGTTTGTCAAGGAGGAATACTTTCTCCATTAATATTTATTCTGTATATTCATCATTTGAATTTGATTCTAGGTTCTGAGGAAAAACCTTCAATCTGCTGATGATTTGGTTGTGTATTTGACTGTATTTTTTTTACAAATATAACAAATAGTCTAAATAAGGCTTTAGATGGATTATATAAATAATTTTCTTATTTAAGTCTAGATATAAATGCACTTAAGTCTAAACTAGTAGTCTTTGGTAAAGCTAGCAACTTTAGCTCTTCTGTGCATTTCAATCAAGGTTCTATTTTTCATGAAGCTAAGTTTTTAGGAGTCACTTTTACTCATAATTTTTAATGGAAAAAATATGGTGAATTGGTAAGATCAAGAGCTAACAGAATTTTCAATATCTTGAAATCTTTGTGTAGAACCTCCTGGGGTGCTGATCCAAAAATACTGTTGCTTTTGTACAAGTCTCTGATCCGTAGTCATTTTGAATATGGTTTTCTCTGTTTTGCTGGTGATAAAAGGATAGTAGATATCTTTGATAAAGTACAAAATAAAATCTTGAGACTTATTACTGGAGCATTTAAAAGCACTCCAATCAATGCAATGCAAGTTGAATGTAAACTTCCTTTTCTCCTACTTGAAAGAAAGGTTTTTTTTATTAAAATTGTATAGTAAAGATAATAATCACCTGTTTTTTTAATTTGAAACAATGTAGTACACCATCCATGGGTAACTCTCTTTATATACTTCAGGGCTTATGTAAGTTTTCTTGAAACTCTGCAAATTTCCTGCAATTTACATCATCATTGACCACAATTTATCCACCAAGGAAGATGTACATAGTAAACTATTTGAGTATACTGATTATAGATTTCTGTATACTGATGGATCTAAAACTGAGTCAGCAGTCTCATTCACTATTTACGATGGGCTATTGAATACTGGTACTGGTTATAAAATAAACTCAAACACAAGTATATTCACAGCCGAAGCTATTCTTGCTGCCTTAAAACACATAAAAATTATGGATGTTGTGAATGGGTAACAGTTAGTGACAGCATGAGTGTTCTTGAAAATCTCAAAAACAATAAGTTGAATGCTAATACAAACTATCTAATTTCAATAATAAAAGAGTCTTGGCTGCATTTGTCTTCTCATAATATTAAGGTTTTGTTCATGTAGGTACCTTCAGATGTTGGTGTGTTGGGAAACGAAAGGGCTGACTTTTTAGCCCAAACTTTAACAAATTCTGACTATGTCCCTGATTCTAATAATTTCCTTAACATATTCGTTCTATGCACATACATAATCCCTTTATTGAAAAGAAGGTTCACTGGTATATGCAAGTCATTGGAACCACGCAGTTCAAATTTAAAGTAAAGGTCTATGGTATGCTGCATTTAATGTTCCCATAGGAATCATGCCTTGGTTCTGCAAAATCAATACTTACATGAATAGGAAGTTTTAGTCCATCATATTCAGGCCCCGTTTGGTCATTGTCGTTTAAATAACCACCTGTTTCGTTTGAACACTGTGCATAGTTCTCTATGTGATCATTGTAATTCCCAAGTTGAGCAATCGTTAGCTCACATTTTCTTTGATTACTCATCTTTTGGCATCCAGCGCCTTGCGCTAATGGATGAGCTTATTAAAATATATAGTAGTCCTGATTTGGTACCGCGCTCCATCCAGGCTCTCTTTGTAAATAGTTCGACGTCTTTACATTATTGGGCAAATTTAATTCCTTGTGTATATAGATAGTTGTTTTGTGTATATAATATCTATTTTTATTAAAATATTAATAGTTTTTCATTGAATTTCGCAATACTAATTTCGTATTCTATTGATAAAAAATGTTAGCGGTATGTTTAGAGATGTTGGGGTTTAAAAAAAACAAAAAATATGACAAGTACTTGACACATAGCTCTTACAAAAATAATTTATTATTAAATTATTGATATTAGTTTTCGAAGCATGTTTAAGGACTTTAATTGGATCCACCTTGATGAACAAAAAAATTAACTGATGAATTAAACTGACAAAAAAAAACGAACTGATGACTACTCATCTCTCACCCTAGCCTGTTCCAAGGAACAAAAGCAAAAAAAAAACTTATAATGATAACCATTGCATGTAGGTACTTTAAATTGAGGGAATCTAATACTCATTTCTTGTATCAAAAGTTGAACTTGCGGCATAATCCAGTTTGACCGTTGGCAACACTACATTAGGGACCGTCAAAAAAATTGTCTTTGCTTTTTTAGTTCTGTTAAGGATGTAGAAGTAAAGGAGGACCATCTTGTATGGGGATTCGTCGAAAAAGTGTCCACTTGTAAACAGCAAATTAGTTTTCGAATTCTCACCGAAATAGCGCTAGTGGCAATAGCAATAGTGGTAATAGCAAGTGGAAATGTTATGAACAGAATATGATAAATAAATGAATATAATATATAGGAATGCATAACATGAATATGATAAATAAATTAAAAAACTAAATTTTATTACAACGTTTACTATCTTAAAATCGATTTCATATTTTAATCGATCCTGTATTTTCTATTTGAAAAGATACGAGTCACTTTATAATATATTATTAGTTATTATTCTGTAATAAACTGTATAAAAATCGGTTTTAAAGGATGTAAGATTAGCGCGGAAAAATGTTTAGATTGTTGTTGATAGGTTAAATAGTAACGATCGTCAAAATATTTGAAGAAATAATGGATACAGATAATATTTCTAGGGTACAAGAATACTGTTGGAAACACTGCACTAGAGCGTCCGTCTTGTGCTGTCACAACACAAAATACATTAGGGACATTCCGATATTATCGTAGTATCGATACTTAATATGACAAATGAATAATTATAAAATCAATCAGTATTTTTATATCCGATCATGGGCAAATTAAGTTTGTACCGCAGTAAAAATATTTATCTATGATAAAGAAACTTGTCAATCAAGAGAACTTGATGATCTTTTAGAGCAAGTTGACCTACTTCCTGCTGCCCAGTAAGAAGATTGAAAAATATTGTATCGATTAAAGTATATTTTCGAATGTTTAAATTCACACCTATCAATATATCGAATTCATTTATATCTACTTCTTCATTTATATCGAATCGATATTTTAAATATCGATACTATCGACACACACGGGCAGGTTACTATTTACTATGATCTGTTTAGTTACCTAGCTATTATTGCTAATAGTGTTCTCTTCCCGCCAATTTTTCCTTTCTTGGGTGCTGATTGAGGTGAATAATAAAGTAGGTTTTATTGAAGTAATACATTATGATAATTAATTGATATTTGATAGAAAATATTTACACTTTCTGCATTTCCCATCAAAAGATCCCATCAATAGACACGACTTGTGAAAATCATGAATTTAGCAGAACATTCTGAGAGAAATCATTTGAATGTGTGTTGTTTATTTCTTTCCTTTTATAAAAATATATAAAACATCGTAACAACAATATATCGTGAAACTTGCACAATGCAGGCGGCGACATGAATATAATACATCTGCTAATTTCTCCTTCACTCGACACAAATATGCATTGTTTAGCTAATACAATATACAATAAAGGAAAACAATTACTATATCCCAAGTTCGATTGGTAGTTTGCATTGTGTATGGTGTGGTGGTATGAAGTACTCTTAAAGTCATACAATTACTTCACAAAGATAAAATGCCACTGATCAATAGCTACAAGAGAGGCTATATATATATTACTGACAGTATTGTAGTTATATAATGAAAATGAATGATTATCTGGTTACCATAGTACAGCTTTAGTTAGGGATCAGATGGCCGTCTGTAAAGAATGTCTCAGGATATTTATTATTATCGCACCTAACCTAACACAACCAATAGGCAGTGGGCAGGTTCACTATGTTATCCTTTACTGATAGTTCTAATCTTACCACAGCATAAGTAACAAACAAAATTATGTTTTTCTTTTGTTTCCAGGTAATAAATGAAAAGTTCACATGTAGGGTCCATGAAGCATCCTGGTACTTGTCTGCAGTCTGTGAATCTATGACTCTGTCCATCAAATTGTCTGAAGACTGACTATTGTGATATCAACATCTATCTGTAAACTATAATTACTTTGGCTATGTTTACACTGGAGTGTTATTCCAACATTGGCTTGTTGAATAGTCTTGGTTATTTGTCTCATTGGCATCTTCGAAAGTTGGAAGTTTTACTATTTCTCTTTTGCTTTTATAAGCCATTACAAAATATTAAAAGTCCTATTGAAGTGTGCAGATTGGCACTGTGTTACAAATATTCTTGATATTACCTTCAAAATGTCATGTTCCTGGTCATATGCTGCGTTGATCTCAGACTATCAGCACTCTCTCAAAAGTCTTACTTATTTTATAATCAGCTGTTTATAAGATAAAAAATAAATAAATTGAATAAAAAGGTGTAATTGGTGAAGTTGGTTATACTATTCAAAGATTGTTGTCATATTGTTTCTTGTATCCATGTCTATGCTGGTCAGCAGAATTTCAAATGTGGGTTTTGGTACAGAGTTATGCCTGACTCTCCATTTCATAGCTTGTGTGAGCTAGTTGGAATTATTTACTTATAACATTGATTCTGGTTGTTGAGAAAGTTTACCTATTCTGAAACTTGGTTAAATAATTACGAAAATCAATACAATACATACTATGTTATGAAAGTATCAAAATAATGTTTCTATGTAATTTTACTTTTTATTAATTTAATAGAATATTAAGGTATGGTTTGAGAAACAGTTCAATGGTGGAGTGAAGGTATGGTGCTATCAGTAGCAAGTTGGCATTGTAAGTCGTTATTACTGTAGAGGGTGCACCATGACAGTGTAGTGATAGACCAGACAGTGACTGGCGACACACTTATGTCTCCTGATAGTAATGTCATGTTTTGTTACTCTTCGATTTTTCCTGAAGTGGTGTATAAAAACAAGTCAGTTGCCTTGGTGGTTCAAGACTGACTGTCTAGCTGAAGGTCGCAGGTTTGATTCCCACCTAGGACAAACATAAGTGTATATAAACATTACTGTTTGTTCTGTGCCTATAAGTAAATTTAGAAAAAAAAAAAATTACTTATATGTAGTATATCAGAATCAGTGTATAGAATGTCCCAGATATTTATTATTATTAATTAAATTATGATCAAAACAAACCCAATAATAAACCATATCACTTAAATTTCGAACGTAACAATATGAAAAAAAGTGTCGTTACAACTTTTCGTATGAATTTTTTCCGTCTAGCCCCCTTTCACAACGCGCGATATGCCAAAATGCCTTCTTATTTACTAACTAGAATATGGTACAGTGTAAATCGCTTATAATAATTATTTCCTGATGCAATAGTTCATTGCCTTATTCATTGGAATGTTGCACACTACACAAAAATATGAGATTCATTAATTTCACAATATTACATACCTTCATTACATTATTCATATACAACATATCAATTTACTATTCAATTAAAACAAAAAGTTAATCAAATATTTACAACACAGTAATCGAACATGCGCTTTAAAAGCTATGACCACTATACCGTAAGTTGTTACAATTGAAACCTTATCGGTCGCTTAACAATCCTGCCACTACGTGTGTTAGTTGTATGACTAGTCACATTATTAAATTCCTTGTCATGACTACTATCCGTTGATTCCGTCGTCGTCGTACAATTTCTTTGTGATTGCGGTTGTTGTGAAATGGAACCAGTGTTACCAGACGAGAAAACTGATATTACAGTGTTTGGTGTTCAAAATTACAGTGTTTGCAAAAAAAATACAGTAAAAGTTTAAAAAAACTACAGTGGATTTTACAGTAGATCTCAATATTTTTTTATTGTACAACTTAAAACTAAAATACACATTCTAAATATCTAATCATTAATCAGTCACTGTCACTATCATTTAGCCCGATGGCCGTTTCTTTTTTGTAGATGCCAGAATTAAATGATTTTATCATTTTCTCAGTTGGTTTAAAATTAACACAACTGGTGCTGTTACGCCGAATGGTTTGTTGCGCTAACATGTTGCCTCTTATTGTCCTGGTTATTAATTTATTCCTTTTTTTGGTTTTGGTGTCGTTAATTTGGCTAAACATTCTCTCGCATTCCGCGTTGGAGTTTGGAAGAGCCAAGATGTTGAGCATGTATTTTCCAATCAAGCGGAACTCGTCCAACTGTTTCACCTGAAAAACAACATGAGATTGTAGTTTGCAAACGAAACAAAATATTTCTCGAAAAATTGTAAGGTTTAGTAAGTAACAAAGTAATTAAGTTACTTATACTTAGGGCTGCCATATTTTGGTAAGGTATCATCGGGACGCTTTGGCTGGCTGAAATGGCGAGTAAGAAAAAAAAACAAATTTTAGGGCAAGGCAAGACAAATATTTATTTTCTTATTACATAACTTAGGAATTAGCAGAAGAAGTACTCGGCATGTTATATTTTTCCGAGGACTTAACTTTTTTTAGCAAGGCTATATTGCCTTTAACATAATGGTAAAACTCAATGCATGTCATATTATAGTTTATCTGACACTGTAATATTGACTCCACTGTTTTCGGCAGCAGAGAATTCCTTTCATCAGTCCACTGAGCCGTCATTAAAGAAAACACCCTTTCCACTGTAGCGTTGTGGGCTGGAATTGCAAATAAATACTGGCATAGTTTAAGCATTTGGCACTTTCTTTCGGGATTTTCGGTTTTGTTCAAAAAGTACATCCATTTCTCTTCCAGAGACTTCTTCGACTTCCATTCTTCAGATGCCCGTTCAGACTCCAAAAAGGTTTTCAGATACGTATAGTCTTCATAGCATCTGTCACCCAAAATCTCCACACCATGTTCAGTAAGATATAGAATTGTGTCTTCAATCTTCGCCCATTCTGGGATTTCAGTTAGCGTCATCCAATTGAAAATTTCATATTTATTAAATGAAACAGACCACTTTTTCAGATAATCTATTGCTGTATTATAAAACAGTACCGTCTCCTCCTCAAATTTAGAAATCAATATTCCTGTTTCAGGTGTTGGATTTTCCCTTTTAAGTTTATTCAATTCTATTTTAGTTTGCATGCCAATAAACTTGTCAGCTTTTCTTTCAAGCAGTTGTTTTTGTGTTTCATCTAAGATGTTTTTTATTTCAATTATAGATATTTTATTCTTTTCAACACTTCTTACATTTCGTTCGAATAAGCTCAAATTGGACAGCAAAAATAGAAAATAAATTTCACTGACCGGATTTCTAAAGAAATCTGAAATTATTTTAGGTGGCCGTTCTTCAGCGTCAAAAAAATCTTTAAGCGGAATCCAAAGTTTTAGGATTCTCTCAACAGCGGGCATTAACGACAGCCATCTTGTTTTTGAGTGCGACAAAAGAGTTTGGTAATTTATATCAATAAATGAGCAGAACTCTTTCAGCCTCTCTGTGCGAACTGTGTATATCGAAAAATAGTGAAAAATCTTTAGGACAATGACTTCAACATCCACAGATAAAATTTCAGCAGCGCTGGATACTGTATTGTGCAGAATGTGGGCCGGACACCCAATTCCTTCTAACGATTTTCCTAATTCTTCCTTCATTCTCTTGAAAACATTGTTTTGACCATGTCGATTAAGTCCTCCGAAGTTGGTATTGGCGTTGTCTCCACAAAAAGCTATTAGTTTATCCAAAGAAATCTGCAGTTCTCTTAATGAGTTAATACAATAGTTCGATATTGTTTCCGATGTTTCATTTTTTAAAGAATCAAACTTCAACAGTTTTTGTTGGATACCGTCAGTTTCCGTAAAATATTGAACAAGTAAAGGAAACATCTTTTCAGCTTTGTGATTGGACGCATCCGTGCCTATACCGTAAAAAGAAACTTCTTGAATTTTTTTTACAGTTTCATTCACGGAGTGTGGAGCGAGAATATTTGTTACAATGGCTGTAGCCTTTGTCCTAGCTGTAGACTGCTTTGCAGCAACTTTTGAGTCGGGATACATTGTGGAATTCAATTTCACGGTACAATCAAGAGATTTGAATGACTGATGGTGTTTAACAACTTTATATGCTGTCGTTAGTTCCGCTGCAGCAATAAGTACTTCTTCTTGGGTATTTTCTTTAATCATAAATCCAGATATGGGCCTTGCTGTCGATACTGTCATGAATTTAGTTTTGTGATTGGTTGTAGAAATGTGATGTTTTACGTCTCCCTTACCGCCGTGAGAAATTGATATAAAACAATTACAAATACTACACATCGCTTCTTCATTTGTCCGTCCTCTCTTTATGAAACTCCACTCTTTTGTATAATCGTCCGAGAAATGACACTTCCTCTTTTTCGCCGTAGACATTCTCGTTTAACTTTAAATAATTATGAACTGCCGGCACCACACCACGTACTAATCAAAAAATGCACAAACACAAAACCGTTATATGCGTTTGCGCGCGGTTGGCAGCGGGGCTAGCGGGTACTGGCTCACGCGGGCGGTCGCCGGTGCGGTGTGGTGGGTCCGCCCCCTCACCCCGCGATTACGATTTGCACAGTATCGGGACATTTTGGTATATGTCGGGACGTCGGGACAGAGACTTCAATAACGGTGACAGTCCCGATATATCGGGACGGATGGCAGCCCTACTTATACTAATCTTGTGCCAGAATTCATCAGGCCTTGTTGTTGCATCGAAATCTCCTTTCAACTTTGGCAATTTTCGCCATTGGTCGTCCAAAGCTTGTTGTTCTACTAAAGAAGTTGGTGTCAATCTTGGCATCAAGCTTAGTACATTTTGGATTGATTCATCTCGATCTGAGATATCGAGACAACTTTCAGGATCTAATTTGGATATTCCAACCAATACTGGATCATTTAGCGCGAATCTTTTGCGGATGCCTACGCACGCTTTAATCAAAAAAAATCGGCATTTCCTTTTGAAATCGTTTTTTTTCTCTGTTGCTATATCATTTGTTGAAAACTGTTTAGATACTCCCAAACCAAGGTAAATGTCATCCAAACTTTTAAAGTTTTTTTCGTCAGTTGGGTCAATTTTTTCAAGTTCGGTGTGTGTAATATGTGCCGTTGTCATATATGTTGATAAAAGTTCGTGAAAAAGATCGTTCATTTTTGTGTTCAGTTTTGTTATCATTGGAGCCTCACTCTGAAACAGCGTATTAGCTTCTGTAAATTTTGGTAATATCCAGTTTAAAAAGAAAAAGTATGATTTTGTTACAGGATCATTTAACTGCTTATGGATTTCGGAACATTCGTTGTCTTCAAGCCATCTTCCATCAAAAAACAGTGTTAGTGCATTCCACTGTTTCAAAATTCTTTGCACTACAGCACTTAGTGATAACCATCGTGTTTGAGCCGGTTTAAAAATTTTGTGTATGTCTGTTTCTGTGAATACTTGAAACTCCTTTAATAGCGATTGTCTTTTGCTACTGGTCGCAAAATAATTGTAGATATCACGCGTTAGCTTTTCACATTCAGCTGGTAACTGTTTGCATGCGTCACTCGCACAAAGATGGAGGGAATGGCAAACACATTTGAGAACGATAATTCCGGGACATTTTGCTCTAAACCGACTCGAGACAGAGTTGTGACACCCCATCATCGTATTACAGCCATCAGATCCAAATCCTATGATATTTTCAATAGGAATAGAATTTGCCTCGAAGGCTTTTGTTACTGCTTCGAAAAGATGTTGCGCTGTGGCGGTAGCCACAGTAGCAGAGTTGTCCTCGCCATGTATTTGAATAAGGTCCCAAAATCTGCTCACAATTTGACCTTTTATTGCACAGTAATATCTGACCACAACACACATAGATTTTACTGCTCCGATATCAGTACTTTCATCAATCATGACAGAGAACTTTTGTTCCTTTAGATCTGCACACAAATCTTGTTTTTCCGATTCTCCTAGAATATTGTTTATTATTGCTTGACATTTCGTTCTCTTCATTTTCATATTTTTTGCAATCTGGGAGTCAGGAAACATAATGGGCAATAAATCAATTAAATGGTCCATCACCCTTAGGGAAATTTTATGCTCCGCCATAAAAGCAGCCAACTTTATCTCAGATTCTTTGCATTTATCATCATCGGACTGCTTAACCTTTTCAAATGCAGTGGCAATTGAAGATTGAGCTGGCACTGCTTTATTTTTTTTTAAATGCTTAGCCCCTTCACCATGTCTCTTTATCACCACTCTGTCAGCTATCATTTTTGCATCACACAGAACACAAATTGCACGATACGGGTCTTTGGGGTCACGTCGCAGCCAAGTTTTGAAACTATTGTCTTTTAACCACTCGTCTCTGAATTTTTGTTTATAATGTATTATACTTTTTTGATTTTTTTTGGTGTTGATGGTCCGCTTTGATTATCTTTATCACTATCATCAGATGAATTAGGCATTTTTATTTCTCAAGTCTTCAAACAAAATAGTTACTTTCAACAGTTTCACAGAACGAATTGAACTAGCCAAATAAGTTCGTAATGATTTGTATACAAAACCTATTAGCAATTATACTAATTTAAGTTGGTCCCAATAGGCTTGAAAACTTATTTAGCATACGGTTGACACAATTTGGGCGGTTAATACTACGAAGTGATTCTTAGTCTATGACGGGAAATTCCCGCAAAGTATCCACCGCGCCGCTACTTATGCCCGTTTAGAATAAGAAATTTTCATTCTTATTGCGATAGGAACAAGGGTCTAGGGTTGTGACATAAGTAGAGAGGTGGCGCGGTCTCTAGTAGCCGCTTGCGTTTTGACAAGTTCATTATATTATCATTTTTTTCACAAAGGTTGCGTTCAGTTTACATTATACTAACATGTTTTTTCCTGTAGAAAAATTACAGTGCTCTCCATACACTGTAATTTTAGTATTACAGTGTACAGTCGTGTGAAAATACAGCAGATCTGCTGTAATTACAGTGTATCTGGTAACGCTGAATGGAACCATAGTCGATTACGTAAGCCGGTTTTTAACCTATCAATTGTCACATTCACCTGTTTATTTGGCATTTGTAACAAAAATTATTTTTCTTTCCTATCACATACTTTGTACGGACCTTCATAAGGCGGTTGCAAAGATTACCTAACTAAATCAACGCGAAAATAAACGTGCGAGCACGTACTTAAATCTGAATGTACAAATATATTCCGCGAGTCTCGATATTGCCCAGGTCTAGGTGGCATTTTTTTAATCGCTTCTCTCACTACCCCTGGATATTCATAAGAATCACTAACGCTTATGTTTGTACCACCGTAAAAATCCCCGGGTAACCTTAGCTTTTTACCAAATATCAATTCGGCTGCACTGACGCCAGTGTCGCTGCGTGCTCGCAATCCTAATAGCACTGTATGCATCTCTCCTACCCATGCTCCCTTGTCCCCACGGGCCACGAGTGCTGCTTTTAGAACTCGATGAAATCATTCAACAGCACTGTTTGCTTGCGGGTGTTATGCTGTTGTTCTTAATTTATTTATGCCTAAACACTTAATAAGTTCCTTAAACAAACCGCTTTCGAACTGCCTACCCTGATCGGAGGTGATCCTTACAGGACAGCCATAACGCGTAACCCAGCCCTCATAGTGTCTTGGCTACCGTTTCTGCATAAATGTCTTTAATTGCGAATAGGGTTGCCAGGCCATCAAATGCAAAGGCATTTTGCCCTAAAAGTCGGACATGTTTTTTTTATTGCCAAATATAATGTTTTTACAGCTGGGCTGTTGAAAAATGTATTTATACGTGATCTAAAGTGAGGATGAGATCGAAGATGGAGTGTGCCAGATATATGCATATACGATATTTATTTAAAGATGGACATAATATTTATAATAAAATAACTCGTTTACGACTTTAAAATGTTTATTAAGTTACACTATTACAGTTTTACTTACAAATGAATCATCAGTCTTCTGTAGATTATTAAGTATTATTAAAATTAAAAAAACAAACGAATATAGCTCTCTTTTGGCATTCTTAATACTATAAACTAAAAAATATAATAAAACAACTAAAAATAACTATTCTTCTGGAAAGTAACAAAAAGACAATATTAATTTGACGGCTAGGTAAGAATTTACTTAATACTTAGTAGGTATTTATAGAACAATTTAAAATTTTTAAAAAATAACATAAACTAGTTATATTTGGCATTTGCAACTACTTTGTCAAGAATGTCGTTTTCCTTAGAAATCATATCGTAAAATTCTTTACATGTTAATTTTAAGTTGCATAATAAGAACATCATCTTAGCAATTGTATCTTTTTGCAGTCTACTGCGTTCCTTTGTCCACTGGGCGTTTATTAAAGAGAAAACTCTTTCAACGTTGGCATTGTGGCCTGGTATTGCAAAATAATATTCTGCCAACTTAATAGCAGTTCCGAATAAAATTCTTCATTATTAAATGCTTTAAAATACGAGGTCCAATTCTGATGTGCCAACAGCTTTTTAAAGTCAAAGTCATCTTCGTGTTGCTTTAAAATTTTTATGAAGTTTTGCCACTGATCAAAAAATTTATTGTCATTTAACTGTACATTTTTTCTAGATAAAGTGTCTATCGTTTTTGCCCCTTGTTCCCAGCTTGGAATATTAGCTACAGTCATCCACTGAAAATGTTGTCAGTATGAAATAAAATGTCAGTACAAAATTCACTGGTCCAGGAATTCAGGTAATCTTTGGCAATATTGTACATTCTTCTCATGTTTTGTTTAAAATCTTCTACCTCATCCCGACGAGCCTCCGATAAACGCCGTAAAATTTCGGTCACTTTCATTGGGCAAAAATTTTGTTCCAATCTTTCGTTTATATTTTCCACTATTTTCGAACACTGCTCAATTATTTCATTGACAGAAATATCAGCAGTTTCAGTGCGTTTGATTCGGCTTTGGTATATAGACATGAAAGAATGTAAGAGCCATAAATAACACTCAGAGAAGTCAATTTCGAAAAACAAGTGCAATGTTCTGGCCGGATAACTCAGTGAAAGATTTGAATGCTGAATGTCCACTCAGAATTCAGATCGGTGGAGGTGGCTCTACTAGAAGGAGTCACAGATACTTCTATCATGTACCATGACTAGCAGTTTCATGCTGTATAAATGATTGTTTAGAATCTTTA
Organism: Habrosyne pyritoides; assembly: GCA_907165245.1. Taxonomy (NCBI): domain Eukaryota; kingdom Metazoa; phylum Arthropoda; class Insecta; order Lepidoptera; family Drepanidae; genus Habrosyne; species Habrosyne pyritoides. The sequence continues at coordinate 11,211,438 of OU015607.1, read as the reverse complement.
CAATAATCCAAGACGATAACAGGTCATTAAAGCCACGCATAACTTTTCCGCCTTTTCCCCCGATACGTGCAATTTATTTTTCATTACTTCACGTGCTCGCTCCATTGCACCCAACTTTGCTTTATTGGCCTGTAACATTGCTTCATAAATAGCGCAATTTCTGCATTTCTTTGCCCGCGGTCTATAGGATTCGGCGTCGCTTAGCAGGCCGGCGGGTGCAGATATATCTCTGCATTTCTGTTGGATCTTCTCATAACTAGCTGCATAATTATACTGCGGTGTGTTAAGTCACCGTCTGCATGCTGTCATGTTTGAAAGGGCGGCGCCTTGAGGTGACCTGGCTGGGGTATTTATATCGCGTACCTTCATTTAGGGGAGCAGGTGATGGCTGCGTACTATTTTTTTCCTCGTCATGTCCATCCAAAACATGTAGAGGCAAGGAGCCAGTTCTATAAAAATGATTCACTTCAGTAACAGAAGCATGCAAATATTTGTATCTTAATATTACATTTTATATATTACCTACTCATATTATGTAGGTAGGTAGTAGGGAGAAGTGGGTAATGGGAGTCACTTAAGCAATAATGTATTCAAAACAAGTCTTTGTAGTAATATTTATTAATTTAAGTTTTTGATATAGTTTACTTAATCAACTATCAGTCTGACGAATTTCATTTACTTTGGATATGAATTTTCTTAATTATAAGACTTAAAGAAAAAAATCACTTTGACCACTATTGCCCACACGTGCAGGTATTTGTGGTCACGCATTGGGTAATGAGAGTCAACACATCCTAACAGTTGTCGCACACATATCCTTCTGCTGAATCCCATCCGGTGCAGTCTGCGTGTAGCCATAGCCCACACACCGTGCATCTATACCAGATTTCGTTGTTGCGCCCGAACTCGGCACTGTTGACTAGAAATATACCTGTTGCTTGAAATCCAGACACTCCTTTGTTAATAGATGCCACAGCTTCATATGCTTTTTTTGATAGCGCTGCCACGTCATAAGGTGTTATTTTTTCTGCAAGCCGAAATTTAAAAATAAATCACACTCTCTTGTAAGTAACTTTGAAAGGCCCAAAAAATGTGACATCAAGCGGCTGCATGCGGTGTGATGTGTGCGGAGGTAGTGAAAGCATATGTATATTATTATGTTTGCAGTACTTGAGTATATCTTTGAAGATTTGCAGTGACATGTGGCTGGCATGATTATCGAGTATCAGTAGAATGGGTTGTTCCGGTGACGGCTTAGTATGCGCAGTGAAATATTGTAGCCATTCAAAAAACAAATTCTCGTTTATCCATCCATTGTCAGAACATTTGTAGATTGCACCAGCTGGACCATCTTTCTCCATCTGTGGAGACATTCTCTCCCTTGGAAAAACATACATTGGTGGAACGAATCCACCGGCAGCACTCATTGCACACAACATTGTTATGTTTTTGCCTCGTTCCCAACTAGTGACGGATCCAACTCTTTTCACACCTTTAGGAGCTAATATTTTTCTAGGATCCTGGATTGTCGAGATACCAGTCTCGTCACAATTATATATATTTTGTGGTATAAATTTGTGTTTGTCCATCAATTCTTCCAGAAAGCCATAAGACAATTCAACTTCCCGTCTATTAAAAGCAGTGATTCGGTTGATGCTGGTAGCCTCAGGCTTGCGAACAGAGATGTTGTTTCTATTCAGAAATCCGTCAAGCCAATCACGACCTGCCATTTTTGAATTTTTTTCAAAATTGTTCTTAATTCCATGGTCTTGGTATGGTCTGCGTATTGGAAGGCAATCTTTCTGACTTGAGTAGCAGTGCATCCGTAAAAAGCTTTTGCCATTAATTTAACTCGGTTTGTCAGGTCTTCTTCCACTTGCTTGCTAAATACGGTTTGACGCCCAAGACGTGGTTCCGAGGAATCTTTTTTTTTAAGCGCTTCTGAAGGCTAGAAAATGGTATATCCATACATTTGGCAGCTTGTCTTATAGATAAACCTCCATTTATGAGATCTTCCGCTTTAGATAGTGTGTCTGAAGACCACTGGGCTTTATTCGTCTTCCTGGGACGTGATTTTGGCATCTGCAAAACAGACAGAATATAATATAAATAAACTATAAAAAATAGAATCATGTGAATGTCATAATTACTGCGGGTAATGAGAATCACTGCGGGAAATGGGAGTCACCGGGACTCTTTTTACCCGAATCTGACAACTTGAAAAAAAAAGGTTATAAAACATTAGTTTAAAAATTTGTCAGTTCGTATGTATCACGAAACCAGACTCAAATGACCTAACTACCGTATGAATGAATAAATTAGCCGAAATATATAACAGAAAATGACTTACCGTTTATTTTGTGCACACGAAAAATTATAAGAAAATGTCACAAAACACTGCCACAATCGTATCTTCCGAGCGCTCGGCGCGAACTAAGGCCGGTTACAGTGCTCCACCGACCGTCAGTACGTACGGTCCATCCTGACGATACGCTTGAACCGACCGTCAGTTTCTATCATTCAGTGCTCTCCTGACAAACAAACTGACCGGACTGGTACAGTCGCACGCAATGGAACCGTTTACGAATTGTTTAATCGCTGCTTATTATCTTCGTAGACGTTTTAAGAATAGAAGAAGACGTAGATATCATGTACACCCTATCGTCGCCCAAAGAACATTAAAAGGGAAATTCACTACTATGTATTCATTATTGCGCGAAGATGAAGAAAAGTATTTTAATTACTTCAGAATGTCGATCAAAAGTTTTGATGAATTATCAGCGAAGTTACAAGACTACTTAAAACATGTAAACTTATTTCGAGCTCCTGTATCACCGGTGGAAAGACTTGCAGTCACTTTAAGGTATGTAACTATGTCTATTTTACAGATTACATAAATGTAGATATCAATTTAAATATATTAATCCCATTCCACTAATTACTAACCCTATTAATCCCATCCCACTAGTATGATAGAGATATATGGGACTCAATGACAAAATAATGTTTAAAATAATCATGATTTTAAAATACCTTAATTACAATAAAATCACAGTTTCTTGTTTAACTATTATTATTTAAAAATAAAAATTCAGTTTTGTTTAAATACAACAAGGTCAGAAAAATCTGTTTGCTCTACGTTGGAATTGGAAACCATAACAGGCAGCATGTTAGGATAAATATTTGTGAGAAGCTGTTCCGATTCTTGTGCAGTAATTTGATGTTTGTGAATGAGATGAATAGGACTCTGGTGACGTGACGAAGTATGTCGTACTGGAAGACTGGGACTGGGGACGACTAAGAGCATTCTCACCATCATGAATCTTCGTAGCTATTTTTAGTACTTCAGAACGAAAAGTCAACTTTTGACTAATAGAAAATGAGTTAGTAATTGGTAACAGCGATGTGAAAAATGCCATGTCATCATTTTGTAGTATTGTACTATTCTCTTTAAACATTTGCAGCATCTGTTTGTCAAACTCAAATTCTTCTTTATTTATAGACCTTTTAGATTTTGTAATTCGTCTATTTTTTTTATTTTGACTTGTCTGAGATGCAGGCTCAGTATTTTTTTGTATGAAAACTCTAGTGTCGAAAATAGTGCTTGTCGAAGGTTGTGGCTCGGGCTGGGGCTCGGGCTCAGGCTCAAAGTCGGGCACCGAAATATTTGTCTGGGAATCATCTGCCATTAGGGAGTCCTCGACTTGGTCTGTGTGTTTCTTGTCGAGAAATCTCATGTGATCGTAATATATATACTTTTTTTTTATCGCTCCGCCGCCAGATCCGGACTTCGTATTAATAATTGCAGCTTTAGACCTTGTATACGCATCCCGAGCTGTTCTCCATCTCTGTTGTATAGTTTTATCTGTAACATAAAAGTAACTAAGCTTATTTCTTTCTTTCAGGTACTTAGCTACTGGTCATACATTCACAGACTTGCAGTACAGTTATCGTCTTGGGGTGTCAACAATCAGTTTTATCGTTAAGGAGGTGTGCAAAACAATTTGGGAGATTCTTCATGAAGAATGCCTTACATTGCCAACATCGCCTGAGGGGTGGCTTCATATCATCAATGAATTTAACGAAATAGCAAACTTTCCAAATTGTGTTGGATGTATAGATGGCAAACATGTGAGAATAATCAATCCTGAACACAGTGGAAGTATTTATTCCAATTACAAGAAAATAAAATATTAAACTACAGACTTAGTCGTGCAAGGAGATATATCGAGTCTACATTCGGCATAATGAGTAACAAATTCAGAATATTCCACAGACCTATGAACACTTCCTTGGAAAATACAATTACAATCATCAAAGCTTGTTGTATTTTACATAATTACATCAGAGAACGAGATGGTTACAAAATAGAGGAAACATTAACAATTGCAGGATTTGAACCGCTTACCCACGGCAGTGACAGTCAAAGACATAATATCAGATCAGGGGACATGTTGAGAGAAAAGTTTGCTAATTATTTTATATCTCCAGAGGGTGCTGTGTCTTGGCAAAATAATAGTATTTTTTAAATTATTTGTATGTCTCGAAATAAATAAATAAAGATGAAGATAGTTTGTTCTTTACTTACCTATATCTTTTTGTTCAGTAGGAGTAATTTCATCGAAATTAGGAAACAATGCTTCACACACTTCTTGCCAAGCCTTTAACTTTGCATCACGGTCTTTATACAAAACGTGGCTTATGTTCCAGAGTGGTTCACGAAGCCGAACTTCGGTGATTAATCGTTCGGTGTCGATAAATTTGTTCATTTTGAGTACCTACGAAATAATTTTTCGTCGACGATGATACGCACATCCGTGCGGTCGGTCCACCGGTCGGTGCAGCACTGAACGCGTTATAGAATTTAGAAATTCTACAGGATAGTTTAAAACATCATTATGATCGTCCTCAACAACAGCGTCAGAACTTTCATAAATTTTAATCAGGCCGGAAATTTTTTCGACAACTTGGTCGTTCAATTGAAAACAATCATCGTTTTTGGGAGTAAGGATAGATTTCATTGAATAACTTTTATAATCATTTGTGTTAAGGGAAACACCAAAAATATGGTCTACAATTGAATTATCTACAATGCATCGCTGAGGCAGTTCAATGTTGTCATTATTATCTTCATTAGCTGATCCATCGCCTACCTTTAATACCCATTGAGCAAACTCTAAATCATCGTGAGCTCTCATATTATGAGCCAACTGGAGTTGAGTAAAGTTTGGCCACATTGAAAATGAAGCTTTTATAATATCATTTCGTGACCCATTAACTACAACTGGTAAAATCTGACGAAAGTCTCCTGCGAATAACAAAGTTTTGCCTCCAAAGGTAATTTATTTTTCATTATATCTTGAAAGAGTCGATCAACTGCAACAATATCATGACATTTAGTCATGGGTACTTCATCCCAAATGATTAAATGAGTTTCCTTCAATAAGCTAGCTGCTGGTGACCCTAACGACATATGAGACGTAGAATCTATATCTGAATTAATTGGAATTTTAAATCGGGAGTGAGCTGTTCTACCACCATCTAACAGTGTTGCTGCAATACCAGAAAACGCTATGGGCAGGCATAATTTGTTTTCAGATCTTAAAATATGTAAAATAGTTGTAAATACAAAAGTTTTACCAGTTCCTCCTGGGCCGTCAAGGTAAAACAGCTTTTTCTCTGTGGGATTATTCACAGCGTTTAATATTGTATCGACCACATATTTTTGTTCGGTGTTCAATTTTTGGTATTTTTCATAGCCATTTGCTTTTTCAAGGTCACAGTCGTAAACTGAAAAAAATATTTTCTTATATGATCCCAGTAAACAGTATGGCTTGTGAAGCCAACTGTTTGGATAATATTTCAGGGCGTGATCTTGTAAAGTCTTCGTTAAAATGTGATGCAAACTTTTCCCAAAGAGCATTAGGATCAGTTACTTCACAAAATACGCAAATTAACGCAAACAGCTGTCGTAATTGCCGAGGAAGTTTGAAACCAATTGCTTCATCCAAACATCTTTCCCATTCTTGATCGTCAAAAAGGAGCCCCCTTGCTTGAGCAGCTTCTCGGAATGATTTGTAAATAATATTTTCATAAGTTCTAACATCTCTGAAGCAAGTCGGCCCTTTGACGTGAAGAAGTAATAGCCGGAGATAATATCGTTCCCGATCAGAAAAGGAATAATTATACATTCTTGCCATTACTTTATTAGCCGCTGACTGAGATATTCGTGGTTGCCACTGTCCATGGATAAATCTGAAATGTGTCGGAATTTCAGTAAAGATATTGTCGAGCACTTTCTTCTGTTCTGTTTAGTTCAAAAAATGCTAATAATGTTGATTTTTCAGGTGATCTAGCTGCTGCTTCATGAACATTCTGATCTGTAAATACGACAGTTTGTTGGTTTTCCAAATGAATACCTAACTGTATAATTGTGTGACTCATTTTGTGCATTGAAAATTCAAATATTCGCCACACTGCTTCAGGGGCCGAAACATACCTGGTATGAATATAAGCCTTAATTTCATCTTGGTGTTCATTGCTTAATGTCGATTGATCACTGGAATCTTGTGGCGCTACTGTGATTTGTATCTTTGCTCGGTCATGACCTTAATAAATATATTTATTTATATATTTCACACTTTTGACACTTGAACAAATTTCGACGTTTATGTGAGCATTAAATTTTTTACATAGATAGGGATTGTAGGGCACCACCCATCTGTTATCACACTCAAAATCCTTCTTTTTTTTGTTCTTCCGTCGTCTCTTCTTCTTATTATAGCATAACCACCATTTTGGGTACCATCTCTAGTTTCTTCGCAAAATGTCTTTGGGTAGTTTTTAGAACATTTAGAGGCAGTTCCATCATTTTTCATGCAAGGTGAATTCATATATCCAGGGCCACATGGCACATGGATCATGTTTTTTGACACAGTCTGAAAAAGTTCCTGGTCTTTATCTTTGTCAGGTATTTCTGCACACACAAATTTATCATAATCTACTGATGACCTTGGTTTCTTAGAATAATAAGCATATGCGCATGTGGAAGTCCACGTTTCTGAAATTCAATGGTGTAAAACCACGCACTCGGTATTCCAAAAATATGTTTCCTTGTAATGTCATCTAAAAGTTCCTCCAATTTAAGTTTAAAAATTCTGGCAATTAAATCGGGTCTATGTTCTTTTTTAGTGCCTTGTAAATTATCTAAAATCTGCCAATTCGGATTGCACGTAAATGTTATAAATAAGTCTGGTTTACCATACTTGCATACAATTGCCATGGAATCCTGATAATTTTGCATCATGTGCCGAGGACTTCCCACATAAGTTGATAGCAATATTATTATTTTACCAATGCCTTGACCCATTTCTCTATCATTATTGTACAGGCTATCCATTAAATTGTTATAGTACGAGATCCGACCGCGTGATTTATACGTTCATATGTTTGATTAATAAAATATAATTTTTATCGATATTTATAACTAAACCAATGCAGATCCGCAAAGGTGGCCATCCAAATTTGGCCGCAATTAATTTTAATGAAAATGTAATTAATTATTTATTTTTGAACAATTACGTTCACTTGTAATTGTTAAAAAATATATTTCATTAGAAAGAAATATACCTGAGATACCGAGAAAGTTCAAGGTGCCATCCCTCACTTGGCCGCAACCTAATGTCAGCCAGGTGTAAACAGGTATAATTTCGTTAAATATATACGTTCATAATGTATTATCATGTTATACATACCAAATTGAAGATTAATTCTTTCCCTACATGATGAGATGTAGGTGCCTATGCAAAAATGCCCGCAAATAGTGACTGCCAACGATTAAAGATAAATAAAAGCGAGAGAAACTTAAGATAAACACCCCATGTCGAATAAAGATAGAGCATCCCAGCTGCTTGTCGTTTTTATGCTACTGCGCATGCGTCCATAGATAAGGTGCTCAACTAGTAGCTCGCGTATTTGCTTGGAGTTTAAAATACTCCAAAAATTGAGCAGTAAAAATAATATGTCATAATAATTAATCTACCAAACTAGTGTTTTCAATATTTTTTTAATTATATTCAACTAAAACAATATTTTTTAACTGTGAAACGTCATTTTAAATATAAAATTTATCTTTTAAATAAATTTTGTTTTATTACAATTTTTAACAATATTAAGTTTCGTTTATTTTCGGTCTTCATAAAAAATGTCATAAAAATTACTATCCAAACCAGTGTTTTTAATTTTTTTTTTAATTATATCCAACTCAAACAATAACTTTGAACTGTAAGACGTTAATTTGAATCTATATTAAAATTTATCTTTATACACAAATGTTTTTTTTATTTTTATTTTCATCAATATAAAGTTTCGTTTATTTTCCTTGAATCCTTGATTAAAGAACTGAATTAAGAACAATGGTAACAGAATTAAACAGAATTGATTTTTTAATTCTGTTGAATTCTGTTTCCATTGCTTTTAATTCGGTTCTTTAATCAGGGATCTGATTAATATAAATTTTTCAGTTTTATTTTTTGAAAACAAAAAATGTTGGAATCATTTATTTAACAATTATTATTTGTTTAAAAAAATTATTTGTTAATTATATATTTTAAAAGAAAAATGCACAAACCTTTTTTTCATTTGATAGGGATAGTGACAACAAAAAGTGAATTATTTATTTTTGATTTAAAATGCAACTTTTTTTTTATTATAAAAAATGATAAAAAATACAAACACTTCTTTATTAAAAAAAAATGATAAAAATTACAAAAATGATAAAAAAGATTTTACAGTTAGATAATTATCAATACATATCGGAGTACTTGTAACGAAAAAATTTTCATTTACGTACTATCGTCACTTGAATCATCAGAACTGTCACTCTCATATGTTGAAACGTCAGAATCTTTATCGTTTGTATCTTCTGAAGATTGTTCAATTAAATCACAAATAACATCTTCTACTTGCTGTGGCATTGAATCTCCAATGAACCATGTTGGTTTTAAAGTTTCATCTAAAATCCAACCATTATTTTCAGGTTTAAATCTGATGCAATCTGGATTAGTGGCATTTTGCCACATTGAATTAACGAAGATCGTACGCAATAATTTTTGTTGCAAGGATTTCAAGCATGGTGGAATAGTGCTTGAATTGAAACCTTTAAGTTTTTTCATAAATTTGTCATTAATTGTAGTCATGGCATACATTTTATTAAACATTAAAAGTCTTGCAGCGTTTACATTTTGACAATTTTTAATCCCATACATTAGAGCTATAAACTCCTGAACTACTATCATTTTGTTATCATCAAGAATATCCTCCGGATTGCTTAATGATGCAAATGTCTCTTGAATGTTCTGGTGTTTACAAAATATCTTGAAAGGGCGGACTTTTCCTTTGTTAAAAAATGCTGCTGTATAGTCGCAACCAGTAAACGCGTGGAATGCTGGTAGTGCAAGACATAAGGTCGGACCTAATTCCACTGATAATTTTGTGCAGTTAATGCAAGCTTGATCTTGATTGGTAGTTTTTTTTGAAGTACTGTTTGCCAACCAAATTTGTAAGTTGGCAAATTTATGTATATTTTCTAATAATATTATTAAGATGTCAGTGTCAGTTGCCTTAACCAAAATTTTTGCACCGTCATGTATTTTACTGATGTGAAAAATAATCCTGGTATCAGCTTCCTCATGTAGGCATGCTAATTCAGGTTCTTCGTTCTTGAGTACGATATTTCCAACCGAAGAAAATGAAAAACATAGTTCGTCGACCGTAATGAAAACTTTTTTATTTTTTAATATTGCAGCAAAACTATTATCACTCCAGTGATCAGCTAAAAATTTTACGAGAGCTTCTTTAAAACGATAATTTTTTAAACTTGCTAAAAAATCCTTGGGTCTAGGCTGTAATGGACCGCTAATTGTATATGGAATATCAATTTCCGCTCTGTTCAATCTTTCACAATCTTTGATAGAAGGAGTAAGGTATCTATCAAATATTATGTGTATTTCTTGGCTATTTGTTGAGCATAGCTTTATCAGTATTGCTTCAGCTACTTTTCCAAAACTTTGTGGTAGAGTAGAACCTATAGAATACAAATAATAGAAACCATCTATTATTTCTACATCAATATGTCCAGGATTTGAAACTTCAATTTTTGATTTTAGATGTTTACTTAGAGTAGATTTGTCTGTCTTATACATATGACCAGTACAGTGGAACAGTGCCGGAGGTACAGGTGCAAGTGGATACGACAGGCAGTTCTCAATATCAACTTTATGTTCGATAGCAATTGCTAAAAGTCGTCCGAAAATATCGCGTTCCATTTTTAATAGAGCTTGGTTGTCTTTACTTTTATTCTTAATTGTTCTTTTTGCACAGTCAGATGCAAAGTTAGAAATAACATTACGTTTGATAGATTTCACAAACCTTGTAGGATCTTCAGAACATTCCGAAAAGAAACGTAATTTTTGTTCATGACCTAATGTCTTACAATTCAATAAAAAATCAGAAACGTGTGAAGATGCTGCTTTACCAGTTGACATATTGAATAAAATATTCTTATCCAAATTTTCGCTGAAAGGATTCGTTGTTTTTTTCATTGTTTCAATAATTCTATTCAGCGTTTTATTGTCTTTCTCTATTTGATTCTTTTGCAGTGAATGAGAAGTATCATCTGCACGTGATAGGCCAACTTCCGCTTTTACAGCTGATAAAATTTTGGTTCTTATGCTATGGCTAAGAGCCCACCTTTGTCTTGCAGCTATAGAGTTAGTGAAGTGGCTAACACCAGTGAATGTGTTACCAGCATCTGCATTTATCGTTTGCTCCAATGTTAGGTCCACAGGTGATCTACCTAAACATGAATTGGTACGCCTAACACCAAATGCACCTTGACGAAATTCCGCAATCAAAGCTGAATCGTCCATTTTCAGCTTAATTAAATTATTTAAGTACAAAGCTGCCCATTTGGAATAATTTGGTAGATTAAATGCAAAGAAATAATCACATATTTCAAAAATGCTATTTAGGTAGAGCTCTAAGTTACTGCAACGAATACTTCTGGAAAATCGATGATAAATATTAATCATTTCCGAGTATAGCAAGTAATATTGAGCGGTCTTTCCATGGCCACCCTGAAGCGTTGTTTCTCGATACTGTTTGTAATCTTCAAGTATTTGTTGTAGTGAGTCCTGTAAAATTATACGTTCATTGTCTTCACTCGGGGTATTTATTACAGCAGCTAAATCTTCATTCAATGTATCTGGATCATATTGTTTTTCCGATAAATACTTTTCGAAATGAAGAACTTGTAAGGCACCAGATGCCAGCGGATGCAATCGCTTACACCGATTAAAATGTTTGCTGTCTAAAAAGCTAACCATTGATCCTCCCGCTAGTGCTTCAGCTTGCCAAAATCTCCACTAATCCACTGGAGTCAATGTACTTACCAATGGCTTTGAAATATGCCATTTGCATATGGAATGCTCCTAAATTTACAAACACATTATCGAATTCAGGCTTCTCATGTAATTGTATTTGCATAGCTAATTTTGCAATTGCCAAATCATAAGTGACGATAATCTGTTCTTGATCACAATTTTTCGCAATTTCCTTAGCAGTACAGAGAGTTTGATAAACAACTGCTAATGAAGTAGGAGACGAATTAATAGGAGGTAAGTACTCGACTGTTTGAGTTTTGCTACAATCAATACAAATCTTACAATTGTATCCCAACCACATGGGGAGAGAATCAATCCGTGATAGAGACATACTCCAAATATAATCTTTATCCATAGCTATTATTTTCGCAAATTGACACGCATCGATAGTCTGTGTAATTGAATCGACATGAACAAAAGGCATACTGGTGAGAGGTTTTTTGTAGTAAGTTCGAATACTTTGTGGAATTCCTTCGTAACGCCGTCTTTTACGAGGCGGATGAGATTCAATGTTGTCATCGTTAGATTGTGATGTAGAGCAATTCAAGATTTCCATATCACCACTTTCTTCATTAATCCTATGATTGAACTGGTATATAATACCAACGGTATCATGTAAAGTGTCTTTACCAGTAACAGTGTCGACAAAACGATCGAAATTGTCAAAAGCAACATGCGTACTTAATCCGTTAACTTTACGGATGCCGGATGGTACTAAACTTTCGTCTTTTTGCGTTGCGTATGTCATTTCCGTTTCAATTTCTTCGGCTAGATTATAGCCGATAGTATGACCATACCTATTCAATATTGAAAGAACTTTTCTGGAACTTGTTATTGACTTCATTGCTAATCCGAGAGTAAGATGCTTAGATGGTTTTACTCGACCTTTAGAAACTATATAAATAAGGTCACTGCACACTGATTTAATTTTAACTAAATCCTCGTTTGAATTTTTGCGACGAATATCCTGCCCTTGAACCAAGTCACAAACAAAGTTAAACAATTCTTCTGGAATGGTGCACTCTCCACGAATAACGTCGTCCACGCTAAGATCTGCTGGTAACTTCTTATTTTCAACAGAGGTGATGCTATTTCGTAATTCATAAGCAACGTCCCTATGGCGATTTTGCTGTTTCTCTTCTAAATTAGCAATTTCACCAGCTAATTGAGAGGTATCAATCTTAAATTGATAAACAATTTTTTTTCTGTGTGCTGCAGAAGATGGCTCTATGATCAGTCGATCGCCAAAGGAATTTATTATTTTATTTTCTAAAATTTCAGCACGGTAATCGTGAAAGTCTTCGGCTTTTACTTTATTCTCACCAAATTCTAATAATAAAGCTTTGTATTGAGAAAATAAATCACAAAGGAACATGACTCGATTTTTTTCAATTATTTCCATGGTGATAACATCTGAAATAACAGCAAATGCTGACTGGTGCAATTGCCTATTCGCATGCCAATGTCCTGGTTCTGCCTTCTCTTTATTTTGACGTTGCAAAGTTGTCTTCAAAGCTGTAAAACAGTTGGAATGGTAAGCGACAGTCGGAAAGTCCTCAAAATTTTTAATTAATGACGAATTTCGCGATGATTCAGCCATTTCTTTGATTTCGGTTACAGTTGCCTCTTTTTGTGGAATCGTTACATAAAGTCGTCGCTTACCAACTTTCTTCTCAACGTGGCCGCAAAAAACACAAGCTAATTTTTTATTTCTTGTTGTTGATTCAGATGTCGTACTTGGTTGTTCTTCCAATGTTTCCTGCTGAGTAGATGAGCTACTGATGTCGTCGTTCGGAGCAGATATACGATTGGTCTCTTGGTCAGAGACTGATGCACTCGGTTGTTGATTCGCAACAGATGTACTCGGCTCAGAACATTGCGATGAAAGATTTGGTACCTATGAATTGAAAAAAAAACTTCGTTAAAATTAAATTGTCTGTCATTGATCATTTATAAAATATCAACAATAAAAATTTTTCAGTAATGAGACTAATAGTTAAGTACTTTGAGTATTTATTCGACAATAAAAATTTAAAAACAGCTATCCCATAGACAATATCGACAGCTCGAAACTTTTATAATCAAATGAAATATTTTTATTTGTTTACTGATTTTCAATAACAAAAAAAAACAGAAAAAATTTTTTTTCCCGAATTTGAAACATACATTTTAGTACTACTGTCAGTTCAAAATCATGTACAATGTTCATCTTGGAGTAACAAAAAAAACCTAAACGATACTCGATAGATAGTATTGTTCTTTTTAAAGAAGGTCTGGCTACCTGAGTTCGTTCTTTAAAGGTTTGCCTACCTGAGTTCGTGGAGAAATAAGTATCCTTGGAATAATTTTCAATTTTAGTATTAGATGAAAAACTAGGTAGTTGAAAATTTCTGTATATATCGCTGTATTAAACATTATTTTATACATTATTAAATATAAAAAGATAGTCTACTATTATACAAGTTTTATTAGATTAAAAACATCGTACTATTAAACCTACACTCAACGCAATAATATTTATATTTAGTAGCTATAAAATTATTCATTTGTCCTGTGTGATTAAAAATTGTACTTACATTTTGGGTTTTACAAAATTCTTCAAATTCTTCCTTGTATTTACTTTTTACAGTAATAACTTTTTTTAAACAATTCATGTGATAACCAAATTCATTTGTTGATTCCACATTAAGTTTTAGGTTATGATACATAAAATTTTTGTGACGTCGAAACAATATCATTAAAAAACACTTTTTAAATGATACATCACTAAAGTTAAGCACTTCTTGCTTTTCATTACACAACAAAAAACACTTCTTCATTTTATTCTTACGTTTTAATAACGTTAAGAATGAAATATATCAATATTAATATTAACAAAGTTTTATAATTTTGGACTTGAAAAAAAACAACGTGGCGCATAAGACTGTCAAAAACATATGATTGCAATATTCAGTACGGTATTTAGTTGAGCACCTTGCCTATGGACGCATGCGCAGTAGCATAAAAACGACAAGCAGCTGGGATGCTCTATCTTTATTCGACATGGGGTGTTTATCTTAAGTTTCTCTCGCTTTTATTTATCTTTAATCGTTGGCAGTCACTATTTGCGGGCATTTTTGCATAGGCACCTATATCTCATCATGTAGGGAAAGAATTAATCTTCAATTTGGTATGTATAACATGATAATACATTATGAACGTATATATTTAACGAAATTATACCTGTTTACACCTGGCTGACATTAGGTTGCGGCCAAGTGAGGGATGGCACCTTGAACTTTCTCGGTATCTCAGGTATATTTCTTTCTAATGAAATATATTTTTTAACAATTACAAGTGAACGTAATTGTTCAAAAATAAATAATTAATTACATTTTAATTAAAATTAATTGCGGCCAAATTTGGATGGCCACCTTTGCGGATCTGCATTGGTTTAGTTATAAATATCGATAAAAATTATATTTTATTAATCAAACATATGAACGTATAAATCACGCGGTCGGATCTTAGACTATTATAATTGTCAGCTCTGAGCTGTTTTTGATTCATTCGAAGAAACAATAATCTTTGAGATTCAATCCTAACATAGGCCAAGACACAATATTCATGAAAAAGTTTTTCGGCATAAAATAATGGGCTAAAATTTTCACGAACAGCAAGTCTATACTGATAAAATTGTAACATTGTAAGATGGCTTCGAGCAGTTCGACTCCCTTCTCTGTGTTGAAGATTTTCATGCCATCCGAGTTCTCCATTAGGAAAAAGTAGAGGAAAGGCTAAAGGGTCAATATTGGGACTGGTTGATTTGAGTGTAGTTAAATGTTGAGAATATTCTTGTATAGAGAAGTCTATATTTAATGGAGGTTCGCCGTTTTCTCCTACAAAGATGGCCGCTACCTCATTATTTGATGGTGTGTTATACCGACGCAAATCAAGAGATTTATGTTTATAAAACTGCATTGATACCGAATATTTGGGTCGATTTTCTGAGACTGCTTTAATTCCTCTTCAGCTAAAATTGCAGCCACGTTTTTGTATATTTTGACAAAAGGATTGGGGATTCATTGAGCATTGTTTGTAAGGACCTCATTATATTGTTTCTACATATGTTATTTCTAGAATCAGATAAATCGTTCATTTAATGCTGCTTCATCTTCAATTATATACAATTGGTTGTATTGTGGTTTATGACCTTGCAACGGAACCAAAGATCCAGTTTTTATATAAATTTGCCCTTGTACCCTATAAGTGAAAAATCCTGGAGGGAGTGTGTTCAAGTTTGAATTTATGGATGCCATTGCAAATGTTGAATTATATTGTCGTATATTAGCCTTAAAATGATTAGAATCAGACGTATTGCCTTCGTATAAATCTAATAATATATCTGGAATTGGCTTTAATATTCTGTCTGGGTCTATGTATACCTTCCCATTATGACAACAATTTTTAATTTTTTCACCTAAAAAATGAAGTGCTTGACATTGAACACATTCATAAATCATAAAACCAACTGTATGTACTGATACTTGAATGGTGTTTTTTGAAAGTGCTAAATATACATAGTTAGTCCTGGGGGGCTGATGTTCTGTACTAAACCTGCTTGAATATTTACGTTTCTTCGGGGGTCTGCCCGCCATTTGATTTTAGAGTAGTAGAGCTCTTAGTGCAGAGTTCGTCCGGGAAAGGAACAAGTATTATTGTCAGAAAGCTTAGTTTCGTGTGTAATTTCATCTAGATATTGGTCACCAAATTGTACATTCTCGCCTTCATCTTAGTAAATTTTTCTCAATTCTTGGGATAAGGGAATCCATAGTTTTCGTGTTTGATGTCTTTTCTTCAGAGATATCTAAAAAAATACTTACACAAACCAGATTTATATTAAAACATGAAGTACAAACACGTTCTTCACGGCGTGCACACAACCTACAATTACACAAACCGAGAACCAATCACGGAATAAAGAACATTAAATATGAGGGAGCACAATTATACAACTCATTACTAAAATGTATAAAAGAAGTAAAATTATAAGTAAGATATAAAATTATTTTTATTTATTGATAAAAGAGTAAAATGTTCCTGGGACTCCGCCATTTCATTTAATATTTCATTTTATATCATATTTAAAATTCATTAACTTCCCCACTTCACCTTTCACATTTTATAAATATTTTCATTTGTTAAATAGAATAATTGAGAGTAGAAAATTGAAGGTTAGATCAGTACATGTCAATATAACCTTGTTATTGAATATCATAGAATGTCGCAATCGTCAGAAAATGTATTAATAATTTATTTATTACAAAATGTGAGGTTATAATATTTTCGGCCAGCTGCACGTTATTCATGTAAACAATGCATAATGTAACAGTAATACAGCAGTTGTATATTCAAAATTCAAAATTCAAAACCATTTATTCAGTTTAGGCCTTCGGAGGGCACTTATGAAGGTCAAATTTAAAGTTACTGAAGCTACAATTCGCAATGTTACAAATACATATATGTATAGATATAGCTACACGTGGATTAGATCCTGATTTTAAGTATGCCTTCTATAGCCATTAAGGTATTTGATGAGAAAAAACGGACGTCAGAAGAAACAAAGTAACAGAATATAAACTAAAATGAACGAATGCAATAACTATTATTATAATATAAGACTGAAAATTATATACATATTATACATGCACAAAGCATAGTAAGACTACCCCGTGAGGAAAGATACATTATTTTTCAGAACGTTACTTCCGTCAGAAAAAACATTTAAGTTACTCCCTAGTCGCCCCTAAAGAAGTTTTTCTTCAAAAATTCAACAGTTTTAAAAACATTATTTTAAATTGCAAATTTTTTTGAAAATCTCTAAATATACTTGTTTATTTATTATTTTTAAAATAAGTAAATTAATAATAAATTTTCTGACGATTGCGACATTCTATAATATTCAATAACAAGCATGTGCTTATCTAACCTTCAACTTGCTACTCTCAATTATTTTATTTAACATATGAAAATATTTATAAAATATGAAAGTGATATTAATGAATTTTAAATATATTATAAAATGAAATAGTGAATATTAAATGAAATGGCAGAGGCCCAGGAACATTTTACTCTTTCATCAATAAATAATAAATGGTCAAATACAAGCAAGTATTAAACAGTGTGCAATATAGGTACATACACACCGACATTTGCTCTCTTGCTTTGACTCACTAATTACAGGCGACTATGCTTAGAAGACGGGAGTGGGGACGCTACGAAGTATGGGACAAAGAGGAGAGACCGATAATATTAAATAGTATGTATATTTCAGTCTCATTCTTTGCCGGCTCCATCCTACACATTTTTGTATTTGTGTCTCTTACCTGTCGTTTTTTCCGTTGCATTAGGTACAGGTGCATAGGTTCCGGTTTGAAATCACAACGATTCTAAAGAAGTTTCACTTCAATAAATAAGGTTATACACGTGGTGTATTGAGGTTATATATATATAATCCATGATCAGTATAAAATAAAAATCAAATTTATTGATTGAAAAACATTGAAATATTAGTTTATACTTAAAACAGGATGAAAAAATATTTACACTTACCATTTATTACATCAGTCACATTAACACTTATATTTGAACATCTATTTTGATTGTTCAATAATTGTTTTTTACGTGCACGAAACTCGCGACTACGTTCTGTTGAACTTTTTCCTGGATTTTTTTTCATTTTAATTTAATTTTCATTTTTTTTGCGTCGATATTGACGACACATTTCGGCATTAGTTTTCGGCATCTTATAAAATTTATTATTTAGCACAACAAGATATAAAAATAGTCACAAACACACTGTTAGATAATAACACACCACGCTGACATCTTAGGCTGATTTTAGAGTCGCGCTGACCGCACGCTGACCGTCGGCGCTGACGGTCGGCGCGTAGCTTTTCAGCGCTGATCGGTCAGCGCGAGACGTTTCAGTATCGTGCTGATCGCTTTGGAGTACAGACGACAAACAAAATGCGGAGTGTATTAATTATTGCTGCTTTGTACTATCTATCCCAAAAAAATAAAAACCGGCGACGACGAAGACTCCATGTTCATCCGTTAATTGAGCAGAGAGCAGTTGCAGGAGACTTTGTCTTGTTATATGGCACTTTGAGGGCAGACGAAAGTAAATTCTTTAATTATTTTCGAATGTCAGCTAGAACTTTTGACGAATTACTTGCAAAGATACAGGATAAACTGGTCCATTGCAGCTTACGACGTGTGCCTATACCACCGATTGAACGAATAATGGTGACTTTAAGGTAAGAAAAAAACAGATTTATTCGTTTTATCATTATGTTTAATCATAGTAAAGTCTAGGTAAGAAAATAACATATTTATTATTATAATGTTTCATATTATAGGTAAGACAAAAAACAACATATTATATATTATTACAATTACACAACATAACTATTCATCGGTACGTGTCGCTGTTTGATAACCAGAGTAACCTGCATTCGCATCATTGGTTTCGTACTCTGCGTAAGCTGGAGTCTGATAATTGTATGATGGTGCATACGTGTCGCGTGTAGACCTTGCGTCTTTGGAATAAGAGCTATTTGAGCTATTTGATCTGTTGTAATTTCGAATATCCATGGCTTCGCGCAGCACTCTCGATCTGAACTCCAGCTTTTGGTCTACATCAAAGTTTTTTAAAATTGGACCTAAAGAAGCGAAAAAAGACAGGTCGTCAGCGGCAAGATCTGGGGTTTGGTTACTTAATAAAGTTAATAATTCTTTTTCAAATGGAGAACTTTCTGGATTTGTTTTCGGGGCCCTTCTTTTTCTCTTTTCCAGCCAAGGTTTTTGTGATGATGCTGAATCAACACCACGGTCATTTTGCTCACCTTGTTCAGTGTTTGGAAAAACTTGCTGCATTAATATATCAGAATCTTGAGTATTTTCCGAAGATACCATACTATCCACATCTATATTTACTGGGGGCGAGGGAAGGGAAGGGTCATTCATTGATTCATCAACTTCATTATCTACTAAATCTATACACATAATCTACTACACAATTGAGGGTATGGTAGACTTGCCAACTATGCCTACAAACAGGTCTGGACACGCTCTGCGAGAACATTTTGCTGAGTACTTTGTGAGCCCTATTGGAAGCGTACCCTGGCAAGATTCGTGTATTTTTTAAGTTGAAAAGGCTTTGTCGTGTAGTGTAGGTATTCAGATAATTAAATAAGAAAAGTAAACAAACCTAGTTGTTGTTTTTCAACTCCTGAAATATTTTCGAACAATGTGTCCACAATATCCTCCCAGGCTTTGTTTCTTGCATCTTTATTTTTGTAGAGTGGATCGGATGCATCCCACAATTTCTTCCTCAGGCGTACCTCATCGATAACTCGACCTGTATCCACTTCGCGATTTGACATGACTGTACGCGCTGACGACGTCCGTTCCGCTCGATACTAGAACGGTCACTGAAAGCAGAGGCGCTCGTGCGATCGTCAGCGCCGACAGCTACGCGGGGCCGACGAGCGACGCGTACGGCCGCGTAGCTATACGCGCTGACCACCGTGCCCGCTGATAGCTACGCGTCATTCACAAACGCTTCCTAGATGTTCATATATCTCGGCCATCAGCGCTGACGGTCAGCGTGCGGTCAGCGCGACTCTAAAATCAGCCTTACTAAAAAGCTGTAACACGCAGCCGCATACAGTGTACAGTAGTATTAGCTCACGTAGTTTCCACATACACTAACACACGTTTAATGCTCAAATACAAGCAAGTATTAAACAGTGTGCAATATAGGTACATACACACCGACATCTGCTCTCTCGCTCTGGCCCACTAATTACAGGCGACTATGCTTAGAAGGCGGGAATGGGAACGCTACGAAGTATAGCACAAAGAGGAGAGACCGATAATATAAAAGAACGACATGCAAGCGGAGGTCAATTCAATAGATGTGACCTTAAGAAAACAATCCTCTGACATTGTCAGATAGACCAACGCGTTACGTATACCTTTATACCTGGTGAAACGTGATTGTTTTTACCCGACTACGGCGAAGCCAAAGGAGGGTTATGATTTTGACCGGTATGTATGTGTGTATGTATGTTCATCTGTTCCCTCATAACTTTTAAACTACTTATCGTAATTTGGCAAACGAGGTATCGTTCGAAACGTCTTGATCGTCTGCTGGTTATAGGATATGTGACGTCACAATAAATTAGATATGGCGCTCTCTACAGGACATAAAGGCATTAACTATAAAAAAAGCCAAGTGCAGTTCTCATACAATTTGATGATTCCACTATAAATGCAGATGAAAATGGGCTTGTCAGAATTGAGCCTTGTCTCACTGAATTTGACGGATTAAGAGGATCGGGAAAAATTCAACGTAAAATGTTAACGTTAATTCTTACTTGGGCAGTAACTGTGCACAAATTGCAAGGATGCACTCTAGATGAAGCAGTAATTGATTTAGGGAAATCACTATTCGCTAAGGGACAGGCCTATGTGGCCCTCAGTAGACTCAGGTCTTTAGATGGATTATTTATTTGTTCCTTGGACCATAATAAATTACTGAAAAATCCCCATGACGCTCGATCTCTTGAGGAATTGGAAAGGTTAAGAAATCTTTCTAATTTCGAAACATCAACCGATGTGTAACTTTAATATATTATATATGTATATTATTATATTATATATAATTCAATAAAATCTAAATAAAAAAATGTAAACCGAATCTGCAAATACTTTATTACGAAATTATAACCCCAAAATAATTGAAATAAAAAAAATAAGTTCAAAAACTAAAACCCGACTACGAAAAATTACGCTTTAAAAAGTATGAAACAAGAAAATATTTTCATGTGAAATTGTTATATACAAACTATCCAATATTTATTGTCTATTAAATAAAAAACTCACACATAATATATTTTAAAGTATTTAATACCTGTTCATAGTGATGTTCAGAGGATAGCCGTGGTCGTATGAGCCATATGACCATATATGAGGTGGCATATTAAAATATATTATGTGTGAGTTTTTTATTTAATAGACAATAAATATTGGATAGTTTGTATATAACAATTTCACATGAGAATATTTTCTTGTTTCATACTTTTTAAAGCGTAATTTTTCGTAGTCTGGTTTTATATATTAGATTGGTCAGTGTGTTTATTTATAGACTAAGGCCTTGTCCCTATAAAGCGCTCCTTTCAGTCTGAGAATGATAGTTAACAAAAGGTTGACAAAATGTAGGTCATATGATGTAGAACCGCATAAAAAATAATTTTTCTGTTATTTGAAAGTGCAAAAAGAGGTCTCTCCGGCGGAGAATTGAACCCCGGTCTCCCGCGTGACAGGCAGGGATACTTACCACTATACTACCGAAGACTTACGTGTTGTGGCGAAAATATGAAACAGTACTCTCAATAATATCAAATGGCCTTGAATAAAATAGGGTGAAGTCGGCAAAGAATGAGACAGAAATATACATATTGTATTTGTGTCTCTTACATGTCGTTTTTTCCGTTGCATCCGGTTTGAAATCACAACGATTCTAAAGAAGTTTTACTTCAATAAAAGAAAAAATCAAGTACCTGATAATAACTTGACCTGTAAAAAACGTAAGTGTTCATTTTTCTATTGTTTAACAACTTATTTTTTTTTCAATATTCAAATAAAATATATTAAATCTCATTTATTAAGATAATGTTATTATAAGATAAATTTTTTATTTTAGGTAAAGAAAATGCTAAAGCTGCTGAAAAGATGAGATTATATCGTCAGCGTTTGCGAGAAAAAAAACAGCTAACGGATCTAATAATGCTTCTAGCTCTCCAGCAATACGTAAGTGTTTAGCCGGTAACAGCTTCAATTATCAATAATGTAATGAATCATAAACCAATGTATATATTAGGTTGGGGAAAAAGTCTTTTCGCATTATAGTATGCATGAACTTGTAATAAAATCTCTTTGGCTATACTATTTGTATCTGGCTGGTTTTGGTATCATTGAAAGTTTAAATTTTAAAGAACATAATTCCAAATTCATATTAGGAAAATGTGTGATTTGCATTTGTTTTTCGTACCGCCAAGATGAGTGAATCTAATGAAGAAATTCGATTCATTTTAAAATTTTACTACAAAAAAGGTAAAAATGCACCGCAAGACGCGAAAAAAATTTGCAATGTTTATGGACCTAGTGCAGTGTCTGTGAGAGTAGCACAAATTTGGTTTAAGCGTTTTCAATCCGGAAATTTTGATGTCAAAGATGCACGTCTCTCTGGACGCCCCATTACGGATAAAATGGATGCCATTTTTGAAAAAGTGGAGCAAGATCGGCATATCAGTAGTTACGACGTAACTGAAGAACTGGGAATTGACCACAAAACAGTTTTGGCGCATTTGAAAAAAACTGGGAACACAAAAATGCTAGATATTTGGGTACCTCACGAGCTCACTGAAAGAAACCTAATGAACCGTGTACTCATTTGTGATTCTTTATTACGACGTCATGAAACCGAACCATTTTTGAAGAAGCTGATAACTGGTGATGAAAAGTGGATCACGTACGACAAGAACGTGCAAATAAGGTCGTGGTCAAAGGCCGGTCAGGCTTCACAGACTGTGAGGATGTGGCTGTGTGTGTGGTGGGATTGGAAAGGCATTATTTATTATGAGCTGTTACCACCAGGCAGGACCATCGATTCTGAACTTCACTGCGAACAACCGATGAGATTAAAGCAAGAAGTTGAGAGAAAGCGGCCGGAATTAATTAACAGAAGGGGTGTGGTTTTTCATCATTATAACGCTAGACCTCACACATCTTTAGCCACTCAGCAAAAATTAAGAGAGTTTGGCTAGGAGGTATTAATGCATCCGCCGTATAGTCCTGACTTTGAACCTTCAGATTTCCACCTGTTTCGGTCTCTTCAGAATTCTTTAGGTAGTGTCAGGTTAACATCACTAGAGGACTGTCAAAACCACTTGTCGCAGTATTTTGATCAGAAGTCCCAAAATTTCTATAGCAATGGGATCATATCCCTACCTACAAGATGGCAAAAAGTTATCGAACAAAATGGTACCTACATACTTTAGTTAAATGTAAATAAACTATATTAAAAATGTTTTGAATTTTCTTAAAAAATGCGAAGGAACTTTTTCCCCAACCTATTATATTTAATGACATACATTAATTTTTCTTGTACATACATTAATTTTAACTTTTTAAGAATAATTATCAAAAATAATAATTATTTACTTAACAGGTCAAAGGGCTCTTACAGGAGCGGAAAGATCAAAATTGTGGTATCAGAGAAAGAAACTTAAGGAAATGAATTTATTTAATCCTAGTCAACAATCTAGTGAATCTCGAAACAGCGAGTCTATTATTCAAAATCATGATTTACGTAATACCGAAAACACTGCGGCGACAAGTATGTATTTTTAATGTCAATTTACTTTTTATTATCGGTTAAAATAATTTAAGAATAAGTTTATTATACTTTGTAATATTTTTAGGTGCAGAGACTTTAGCTCCAAATTTACATGGAGCAACAAGATTACACCAAACGCGGAATTCAGATTCAGCAGTAAATGTGCCAGCATCACTTATTACCGAAGCAAGAAGTGATCCTTCGCAAGAAATCGTGAATATTCCTTATCGAGAGTTTCATTTGCATAAAAAGGCCCGAAAAATGTTTAAAAAACAATTTCTAGATGACAGTTTCGGCTTTGCGTGTTTTGTGTGTGATCGTCTTTGGTTCCAAAGTGATTTGAAAATGTTAAGTGAAAATAATCTTCCAAATATTGATTTTAATGGTCAAGTGACATGCAATTCTTGACGGAATTCATTAAATTTAGGCAAAGTTCCGACTATGTGCAAATTTAATGGGTTTGCAATTCCACCTATTCCACATCATCTTCCGAAATTAGATATCGTATCTGAAAGATTAATCTCACCACGACTATGTTTTATGCAGATCAGAAAGTTGCGTCATGTTCATGGACAATTTGGAATTTTTGGACAGATAATAAATGTCCCAGTTGATGTTAATAATATGGTGAAATTGTTACCACGTCATATCGATGACGACCATTGCATTAACGTCCACATAAAAAGAAAAATGATTCATAAATCTAGCTTTGTTCAGGGTTTGATAAATAAAAAAAAATCTCAAAGCGTGGCTTCAACATTTGATTACAACCCCTTTATATCAGACCAACGATGTAAAAATTGACCAATCTTTTTTTACTGGAGAAGATACTGCTATTAATGACATAGAATGAAACGAACTCAGTGAAGATATTCTTATTGAAGAATCTTTGATCGCGCAACAGCTAACTTTATTATGGAATGATGATAAATATTTAAGTATTGCTCCAGGAGAAAGGAATGTACCAATCAGTTTACTTTTTGATGAGCATGCTGAAGAATTATCTTTCCCGGCAATATACGTTGGTGAGTTCCGAAAATTTAAAGAAGGCTTACATGTTACTCCTTTTATGATGGCTACGAGTGAAATAAGACGATCCGATCGCAGGGCAGTCACTCCTACACACCTTCTTTACCTGGCCATGAAAATCCTGCGATAAAGCGTACGAGACAGCTTAACAGTTGCATTTAAGCATATTGGACACAATACTAAGATTACAAGGCAACAAATAGAGTCAGAAGATAATATTAATGGCTGTATAGAAAATAATTTGGCTTTCTTTCGATACATCCCAAATTATGCTTGGTATTGATCTCAACGTAAAAAAGACCTCTTCGTCATGATTCGTCAGCTAGGAAAACCTACAATATTTTTAACAATGAGTGCTAATGAAATCGGTTGGAGGTCATTACTACAAACTTTATATAAGTTAAAGAACAATGGTGCATATATATCTGAAGAAGACGTTGACCTACTCAATTTTATCGAAAAGACTACACTTGTTAATGACGATGCTGTAACATGTGCAATTTATTTTAATAAATTGGTAAATGTCTTAATTAAAATACTTCAATCGAAAAAAGTGAATCCTTTTGGTAAACATTATGTTGAACATTACTTTAAAAGAATAGAATTCCAACATCGAGGAAGTCCTCATGCACACATTCTGTTGTGGCTGGCTAAAGCGCCTAGTGATCCATTAGGAGCCGATATGTAGAAAGCTATATCACTGATAGATAAATTAACCAGTGTTTCAGCTGTTGATGCATCTGGGAAAATAAAGCTCCAAACACACAAGCATACCTTCACTTGCTATAAACACACACTATTAGCACAGGATCCAGATCAGCTCAAAGATGTCGATTTGAGTGTCCATTTATGCCTTCGCGTTTAACAACAATATTAACACCTATGGAAAAGACAGAACCTGGATTTAATGAGTATAAACTTATCTACAAAAAAACAAAAGTAATCTTAGAAAACAATGACTATCCCGATTTTGAAACATTTTACAGAGAAAATGGTATTACTTCAGATGATATGTATGGCAACGTGCTAAGAGCTGGGATTAATCGACCAAAAAAATAAATTACAATCAAACATGGATATCCAATTTATCACTGAAGAATATTCGTGTGCTACTTATGTTGCTGAATATGTCAACAAGACTAATAGAGGCATTAGTAATCTCCAACAACAAATTACCACAATTATGAATGAACATCCAGAATTTAACATTGTTGAAATATACAATCAAGAAGCTGCTTGGGTTTTATTGAGAGAGCCAATGTCAAAAGCCTCGGCTGAAATTGCTTACATTCCAACAGTTTGGCCAATCGTGCAGCAACGTATGCGAAAAACTTATCAAGAATTGGAAAATTTAGGAATTGAAGATGACTGCACTAACATTTGGAACGAAAATTTCTTTGATAAATATGAGAAGAGGCCAGATAACTTAAAAGCTCCTCCCTTGCAGAATTTGATGCTTTTTATACTAAAAAGCCAATGTGGATTTTTATAAACGAAAAAATTATCGAATCATAAGGTACAGGAATTATGATATGACCAATGATATTACGGAATATAAACGAGAAATGGTCACTCTCTATTTCCCATTTCGGAGCGAAGAAAATGATATTCTCGCTGAGATGAAATTCATTAAAATTTACGATGACAATGAACAAATAATTTTGAATAAAAGAAAAATATTTGAATCTATTTTAGACATTTTAGACAATTTATAAGCAACTCCAAAGAGGGCTTGCTGGGCCTACTCTATGGCGTAGCTTACATTTTTGTGAATTGGATCAAGTCATGCGCCAATACGACGTAATTTTCTCAACTATATTGACGAAAATTGGTAATGGTGAAATTTTAAATGAAAATGAACTTGAATTGATTGAATCACGTTTCTTTACGAAACAAGAGGCTGCTGAGTTATGTCCACATGGAATAAGACTTTTCTTAGAGAATAAACATGTTGCGGATTATAATCAATCTATTTTAAATATTGCTGAAGACAAAGTAGTATCCACAGCAACAGATATGTATATAGGTTGTCATTCAGTTGAACAAGAAGCATATGTACGCCAACAATTTCATAAAATGTCAGTTATTGATACAGGAGGATCGCCTTATGAAATCATATTAGTTCTTAACAAATTTTACATTATTACAACCAATATTGATGTATCTGATGGCTTAGCCAACGGTTGTGTTGGAAAGTTAGTGTATATTGAACGTGATGACAGTGATAAAATCATACGCTTATGGCTTGAGTTTCCTGGTAAGATAGGAGAGAAAATTAGACTTTTGATCAAATCGTTTATAAATACAATAAAAGTCACAGTCAGCAGCTGTTATATGTAGCATTATTACGAGTAACTGATTTTAATGGATTGTTCATTGTCTCAAACACCGATGACAACAAATTTTATCATGGAAGAAAGCGTCCAGGGGGAATAATTGATTTACAGTGTGAATTTGAAAGACTTTCAAATTCTCGCCTAATAACACAACAGGAAGAATTATATAACCTTGTAAATGAGAGTAACATTACACTATTTTCCTTCAACTGCCAAAGTTTACGTGCTCATGTTTCTGATCTGAATGATAAAGTATTAAAAAGGTCCACATTGCTGTTATTATCCGAAACTTGGATGAAAAATGACGAACAAATTCTTTTTTTTTTTTACGAGGGGAATGCTTTGCGCTTTATGTGGGCCTCTCTCCCCGACCCCTTCCCCTAATGGGATGGGACCTGGGAGCCTACCCACTAAAACCCCTCGAGTTCCTTCTCCGCCGTTGACGGGGCTGCGGGACCAGACGAGTCCTACGACCGCCTGCCCCGTCGGCGTCGCTCGCCCTGCAGGTGGCCGATCTGCCCCGATCCACCACCCGCAGTCCCCGGCGGCATCCTGGCCGCGAAGGCCAGACGCCGCCTGCCGCACCTCCGGCGACGGAGCGCGGCCGAGTTGATATCGTCCTCCCGCTCCCGCTCCGCCGCCTCCTTCTGTGACAGTACAGCGTCACAGAAGGACGAGGCCGCCTTCCACAACTCCTCGCTGCCGATCATGGCATTCAGCAAGGCCGGCAGCGACAAGTCCACCCCGACTGTCGCGGACAAGGCGGCGCGAGGGACCGCCCAAGCTGGGCACTCCTCGCGCGTGAGACGCGCCGTGTCCGCGACTGCCACCGAACACTGGTGGCACGTCTCCGTGGGCTCCCTACCCGCCACCAGCACAGGTATCTACCATAGCAGCCGTGCCCGGTGATCATCTGTGTCAGGTGGAAGGAGAGAGCCCCGTGCCCCCGTTCGACCCACTCCCTCAGGATGGGCCGAACGGCGGCTACCAACTCCCGGCTGACGTCGGGGTCCACCAGGCGGGCCGCCCACTTTCGCAGGAGAACACCGCGTGCGTCTTCACGCCAGCGGTCGATCTCCCGCGGGTGGGGGCGGCCTCCACCCGCTATCTCCTCCTTCGCTCGCCAGTACACCGCGGCGAGCACCTCGGCTTCGAGGTCCCACGGCGGCGTACCGGCGAGCAGACACGCTCCGACGCACGACACAGTGCGGTACGCTCGGGCCACCCTGAGCGTCATAGCGCGCTGCGGACGTCGCAGCGCAGCCAGGTTTCGGGCGCTCATGGCGTCTGCTCATATAGGCGCCCCGTAGAGCGCCATGGAGCGCACCACACCCGTGTAAAGGCGTCGGCATGCTTTCCCCGGCCCCCCTATGTTGGGGAGGATCCGCCCCAGGGCCCCCGCGGCGGCCACCAGCCTCGGTGCCAACCGCCGGAAGTGCTCCTCGAACTTCCACCGTCCGTCGAGAACGAGTCCGAGATACTTCATCGTCGGACCGACGGCGATGGAAGTCCCTCCCACCATTATGGACGCTCCCGGCGGTGGCTTGTTACGGGGCCCGTGGAATACCAGGGCCTCCGACTTACTGAGGGCCACCTCGAGCCCCAGGGCGCGGATCCGCCCCACCACCTGGGCCACACACGCCGTGGCGAGAAGGGACGCCTCTCTGAAGGTGCTGCCGCAGGCCGACACGAGCAATGCATTTATTGTCTTTAGATGGTCTTGCATGAGTCTTAAAATGTTTCAAAAAGATGGAGAAATCATCTTCCTGCATCCAACCACTTCCATTCGCACTTCCAACCGACCCATGGGGTGCATCACGAATGAAATGATCTTTAAATCTTTGTCTCGGGAATATGAACATCGGAGGAATACTGTTTCCAATGGCGTTAACTGCAGTCCCTACTATAACCAGCACGCCACGCTCTGCAGATGTGACTGAACTTACTTGCTTGGTCCCTCTGCCTGCTACTACTGTTTGGTTTCTGTACAGTAGTTATGCCAGTTTCATCCATATTCCATATAGCTGATGCAGTATAATTGTCTCGCCCTAGTATCTCAGTATAATGTTGAAAGAACAATTCAACATTGCTTTGATTAAAGCTCGTCGCTCGGGCAATACTGGTTGCTTGCGGGGCTCTTATCGATAATCTCGGATTGCGGCGCATAAACAATCTCAGCCGGTCATCGCCAGCACATAAGTTGGCCCTCCACGAGCTAGGTAGCTAGTTACTAATTTCTTTATTATATTTAATCGCTAATTGAAACGCTAGTTTTCGTACTTCTTTGGTTGTTAATCCGTAATTAATTTGGGAACAATGAAGTAAATACTCGGCCAGTATTTTTTCTTCACCGTCATAAAAAACTCTTCTTTTCGAAACGTAGCCTACAATTGGAAGACTTGTTGAGCCTTCTTCAAGCAGTTTTTTCTTCTTTTGCACATATCTATATAAAGTTACATGGCACAGCTGATATGAATATGCAGCATCTCTAAACGGTACTTTTCTGAGAAGAACTTCTTCTGCAGCCAAATCCATTATTTCTGCACTAGCCAAGCCTCTACTGGTCGTTCGTTTATGTATATTAGGCATTCTGGAATAAGAAAATATATCCGTAGTACTGTGTAATATTAAATAATTGATAAAGCACGCTTATACATATCACAATTATAGCTTAAAATTTTCCCGATTTCGACAAACACGTGCTTATAACCTTAAATAACCGTTAGAACGATACTGTATCGAATGCCAAAATGAAAGGGTCAATAGTTATGCTATTATACTGATACTTGACATGCAAGCTATAACTAACCATTATATAAATAAACTTACTTTAAAAAAATGGTCAAAACTTACTTTCGGTGTATTTTTGCGCCATTGACTCGCTACGTACACAACCTGACAACACAGCACCGTCAACGCAACTGAGGTAAGAGCGGGGCTCAAAGTGGGGCGTATGGGTGAAACAAACGTCAGTGTGGCCTACATAATTCGTTCAGAAACTCGTTTGTTACGTTCATCCCGTGTTACTTACATCCCTGGTCTCCCCTAAAACAAATTCATAATTATATTGGCTGTGTAAGTCAAGCAACTTGTCGAGACTATCAATAATGCTCTTTTTCCGGACGTTTAAACTATCTCCACAAAGTATGATTACAGTTGTATTATGATGAATGGGAAGTTCCTGTGAATTTACATTTTAATTAATTGCTCATATAAAAATTGCATTAAGTAGAAGTACCTGGTAATACATTAATATTTACCATTATCGTCGGTGTAATTGACACGTCTTTAACTGGCCGTTCTCATGGTCACGTCGGTATCGCAACCTGATCCGGACGTTGGCGTGGGATGCGCCTGTTGCGAGCCACGCGGTGTGTTGTCAGCAAAATGCCGACCTGGGAATTGCGGTCTCGCTTGTTCCATTGCGTTATGATTATTAAACGGATTATTTTGGTAAAACGGATTATTCTGACTCGTATTATTGTTCCTAGGTGGGAATTAACTATTTGAAAAATTGTTATTGCGACCATTATTTCTATTTTTATTTTATTTATTTCATAGGCATATACAACAGATCACAATCGAATATAAATGTAAAATTGAAACAAAAATATTTAGTCTAGATTGAGACCCAAGAGCGTATACAAACAGCATGATAAGCTAAACGTACTACAAAAACATAAAATCTTAACATATAAAAAAAGAAAAAAAAAACACTAAAATATGTATTTAATAATAAATTACAAATAGAAATTAATTATATTATCTTATCAAACGAGGATACTTAGGATACATTTTCTGAATGTATGGTGGTGATAGTCGAATATGTCTACCTGTCCGTTTACGGCTGATAAATCATTGTATGATCTGCACATTCTTATTAAAGGATTGTAGTATGAGGTGTTATTAATATATACTTGTAGTGCAAATGTCTTAGGGCATCGACTAGTATGTCTTGTGTTGATATTTAGAAGAGATAGCAAAACAGGAGCATCGTAAACTGAGTGGAGGATTTTATGAAGAATGAAGAGATCTTGCTGATTGCGACGAGTTTGCAGGGAAGTAAATTTGAAATATTGCAATCTGTCAGAAAAAGAAGTCAGCCTTCGGCTCAGGCCTTGTCTGTAAGAAAGAATTTTCAAAAATTTTCGTTGGACACTTTCCACGTGCTCGTGTAAAGTCGTGTAATAGGGTGACCAGATTACAGAGGCGTATTTTGTATCTGAGTTACGTTATGTGGAGAATTACGATTAGGCGTAAAATAATTATTCGACTGTTGCATATTTTGTGCACTAGTACTTGCACTCGGAGACGCTTGTGAATTAAAGTTATTGTTTCGTCTCTGGAAGTTTTGATTTAATTTAGGGTCCCGTGATTGTTTTTGATCATAAACCTCTTGGAAATATTTTTCCTCTAAAATGGCTTTTAATCCATCTTCCAGCGTCGATACATTTTTTAATCGCACCAGCCTAACTAAGTACTTCGGCAAATGATATAAGAAAACATTCATAGAAAGATTTGTATAAATATTTTGTTTAGATAACCTTGTGGCTTCATTGTCGACTGACTCATTAATTTTTGCTATTAAGATGCTCCTTAATTGTTGTATACGGTGGCAAAAAATTAATAACTTTCGCTTCTATTTATTTTTAAGCTTTCTAACTCAAGAACTAGACAATCTTCTGTCCTTGGATCTCCAAAATGATCTAGTAAAACACGTTTTAATTCTGCCCAAGAGTGTATCGACTCTCGTTCCCCAATTAAATTTGCAGCTTCCCCGTTTAATCTACTTGTTATAACATTAAAAAGATATTCATTTTGTATGTCATTTCCCCGATATAAATTAATAATATATTCCGTTTTTCGGATAAATAATGACAATAGCCTTGCCTCTCCACTGATTACAGGGATTATTTTAAGAACACCCGGGGGTACAACTACGATTCCTTCCATCTTTATCTATTTATAAAAACAAAAACGAAATATTATATACTACTAAGCTATCGTGAGATTTTAACACTTTAAGTACTATAACAATGTGCTGTGTGCCAGTTGGCCTTTTCTAATCCTAATGGTTACACGAGACACATATGAGGATCACCAGGAAATTTCAATGGAAGTTGAAAAGATCTACTCACATGACCCGTTGTTCTTCCGTTCTCCTTCTGTGATCGGTGAATCTGTTCAGCTTGCTCTGCGCCGTGGTTTCTCTTGACGAATTTATTTGGTTCGCTGACCCGTTGAATCGTTGAAAGGAACTTTAGAGTCTCGGTGCCCGAAAATTTTATTCGCGATAGCACAGGGGACCCAAACGACAAGGTCACTTACCGGCTGCGCCAGTCAGAGACAGTTTAAATAAAAAAAATCATTTATTTAATTACAATCTTTCTCTAGCAAAGTCTGAGAACAGAATGAAATAAATGGAAATTTACTTTACAAAAGTGTCATTTACAGCTTATTGCACAAGAGGTAAAGTGATACGTCAACAAAATGTGTTCCAGAAAGTTCTGCTTAGGTAATAAATGCTGACTCCTATCTTTTCGACATGTTGCTATGCTCTGCTTTGCCTGACGAAGCATATATCTACAGGGTGAGCACCCTTAACTAACTCGTCGTCGCTTATTGGTGTGACGACGAGCTCGGCCTCCGGCTCCGCTTTGGGGTCTGTTGGGGCTTCAAACTTAGTTATAATGAAACTCCGACGTTTATGATGTATTTATAGTAATGTATTGTCCAAAAACAACCAGTATTTGACATAATTTTGATTAAGCAGTGTTAACGTTACAATGCCGCGTTTTACACACTAAAGAATATGGCGGCGGCAGTCAAAAACAATAATAAATCGACAAGAGCCTTACAATCAATGCTTAGCAATTATACACAGGAATGCAGCGGTGCAGGCTTAACCCTTAATTTGGCAAAGTATAAAATGCAGTAAAAAGCTTTTTTTTTGTTGTAATTGTAATTGATACACATAAAACTATCATAAAAAAATAATTTAAAAAATCTGAAAAGCTTAGTTTTCCTGAAAACTTATGTATGCCACAACATACATTGCCAATAACTTTACGAACTAAGTATGAAATAAAAGTCACGTTTTTATTTACTTAGAATTAGTACAATTAAGCCTAAAAAAAAATAAGTAAAACATTATTAGGTGTTGAAAAAAAATTACGCTCTTTTATGGTATTGAAGTTGACAGTTTCTAGACTTTTTACCTGTTACAAAACAAAGGCGGACTTGACATTTTATGCATTCTACAACCGTTAGTTTAGAGCATAGTCGACATCGACCTTGAGTGGTCATTGTCATGAAATGACCAACGTTGTCAAATCGTGACGATTCGACTGGTTTGGTTTGTGGTACCCTTTTTTTGTTTTTGACACCAGTGGGTTCGCATTTTTTGAGACCTTCGTATAATTCAAATCGAAAGTCTTTCAAGGAGATGGATTGTTTTCCTAACTTTAAGTGATCTTTCCGGTGTAAAAGCCATGCATTATTTATACATATGTCCAGAAGTTGGGCAAATATACCGATGTACCATCTGCGCGTCTTGAACGGGGTTCTGTACAGTGAAATAAGCATATTGGCTAAATCAACCCCTCCCATATGTTTATTGTATTCTTTTACTATTTGTGGGCATTGTACATCAACTTTTGATTTCGACTCCTTGCAGTATCTTTTTATGGTACTTACTGGTTCCACCCCCACATAGGAACTTATCAGTGTCACAGCTTTGTTGTCATTCCACCGTACTACGGCTAAACGATTTTTATCGCACGTTACTTGCGCATGACTACCCCGAAGTTTCTTTTTCATATTTTTTTCGGTAGGCAGCACTGTTTCTGCACCTCTCAATCTGTTATTTCTGATTGTTCCTAATCCAAAAATCCCGTAATCTTCTCTAAGAATATAAAATAATTCTGGACAAGTGAAAAAGTTATCGCAGAAAACAAATGCTGGTTTAGACTTTATACTTTTGCATAAAGCGATTACCACCTGCGCTCCAAATCCAATAGAAGCTTCCTTATCTGTAAAAGTATGAAATCGGAAAGTATCCTCTCTCCCATATAAGACAAAATCATAAATCATACCGGACACACCGGCTCGAACATAATTTTTGAATCCCCACTTATTGTGTTTATCTTTCATATATTGACGACGTTTTCCGGCTTTTGTCCCTTTATACGGGATCATCATTTCATCAATACTAAATCTTTTTTTATTATCTTGTGCTAAACAATTGTCCCTAATTTTTTCTACAAGCGGTCTAACTTTATAATATCTGTCGGAGTCTTGAATGTTGTTGTCAACGAAATGTAAATTACTACGGATTTGTTGATATCGTTTTAGATGCATCAAATCGGCCACCAGTTCGTATCTATATCGCAAACTTCAATAATCAGTGTAAGAAGGCATGGTCACAACACCCATTATTATATGTATGGCTAAAAAATCTCGTAATTCGTCTTCAGTCAAACCAATGGTATATCCAGTTTTAAAAATTGCATACGCGTTTTTTTGCTCAACAATATCTGCTAAAATGTCAAGGGAAAAAAACTTATAGAAATACTCCAGTGGAAATAGGATCTGAACATCTCCTGCAGGATCTGCTTCCTCTTCTGTGGTTGCCATATGTCGAAATAGAGCTTTTTTCCAGTGATAAGTTAGAGTGAATTTTTGAACTCGCCTTCGTTTAGCAACATAAACCGTGGGACGTTGTGACCGAGTTTTCCTGGAACTTGATGCAGAGGAAGCATTGGTCGTCATGCGTGGTGTTGCCAAGTCAGGTGCAGGGGGTGCAAGAGGTGCAGGCGTTGCATCTGCATCTCCCACAACTCAGGAGTTGTGCAGATGCAGGTGTTGCGGGAAATGATGTTCATCGTCTAATAGGTTCAGTCTTTCTAAAGAGCTATCAATAGAGGGTGCAGAGGAACTTGACAAAGAAAGCGAAGCGGGCATACATATCTCGTCTTCAATATCTGAACGTTCACTATCGCCAGAAGGTGCATTCTGAAGAGGAATTACCGCTAAAATTCTACCACCACGTGATTGAAGCTGTTGCTGCCGACAAAGAAAAAAAAATGCTAAAACTCCAAATAAGCAAAATTAAACCCCTAATTTGGCAATGTATGCCATGACATACAAATGAAATAAAGGGTCATTTATTATGAACTTGGCAATGTATGTCACCGCATACATAATGTTAGTGCCCCAAATAGAATCATTTTATGTAAGTAAAGATTCAAAATTATTACCAAAATTATAGTATCATAATGTCATGCAATGTCAATGTCAATTTAGTAATAATACATACCCTAAACCGCGAAATACATACAATTTAAATTTATTTACCTTGGATAGCACAGCTGACTGCCGCCGGGTTGTCATTTTCGTCGACTAATGTCAAAACGAGGTTGTCAGACATGTGTTTTATATTTTCTTCTAAAAATTGATAGAGTTGTAAGTAGATAAAAATATTGAACCACGTTATTTTTGCAATTTTTAAAACAAAATATTTTTTCGAATTTCATGTATGCCAGGGCATACATTGTCAAATTAAGGGTTAAACATCCTCCCCTCCGTTGAAAGACATCTTCTGGCTTTCAACCCTCTAGTTCCTCTTCAGTAGGCAAGGGGCAGATGCGAACCAATGGGCGTCGCACATCCTCACGTAGTATTAATGTCGGCAACGCGTGAAATCCCATCTGGTCCAGGGAACAGTCGTGAAATGCGTCCGAGCCTCCAGCATAGAGGTGGGGCGTCATCTTCTTGTAAGAGAATCACATGTCCAATTTTGATGTTGGCGTTGTTGGTTTTCCATTTGCGGCGTTGCTGAAGTTCAGCGATACACTCTCGTTGCCAGCGTCGCCAAAACTGTTGATGAATCTGCTGCAGTCTTGCGTAGAACTGCAGATTGTTTGGGTTCTGGTTTGGGTTTTGGTGCAGTCCTCTAGAGCAGGTGCTGGTAGCGTGCTGAGAGCCCGACCAATCAGAAAATGCCCAGAAGTAAGGAATGGAAATCGTAGGGAGAGGATGACATAGGACACAGTGGACGGCTATTTAAAATAGCCTCTACTTGCGCGATCAGGGTCGAAATCTCCTCGAAAGTCGAATGAGAATTTCCCATGACTCGTTTTATATGAAATTTTGGGGATTTTATGCTGGCCTCCCAGATACCGCCAAAGTGAGGAGCGTAAGATGGAGTAAAACTAAATTTAATGCCTTCTTCTTCTTCGCATGCAAAATCAGATAGATAGTCTGCATTGATTTTAAAAAATAAATTAATTTCTTTAGCACTTGCTACGAAATTGCGTCCATTGTCACAAAACACTTCCGTTGGCCTGCCTCTTCGCGACACGAATCTGCGGAGTCATAATAAAGGCGTCCTAAGACTGGTCACTAACGGCCACCTCAGGTCGGTATCCTTGAGTTGATCTGGATTAATGCCTCAGGATATGAGGTCCGCAGGGTTGACAGATGTGGGTACGTAACGCCACGACGAAGCATCTGTCAACTCGAAAATCTCAGCAATTAAAATTATCGGCGAAGTATGCGAAATATTTTGATAAAGAATCGTTTTTTGAATGGTTTTAGCACTGTTTGGTTGAAGGAATGTAGGTTATGGAATTTTGGTAATTTTTTAGCTTATAGGCACTTAGATGGGAATCACAAGGAAAGGGAACTTAGCTGCATTGGCCTAGGCTGTGGCACGCGACGCCTTTACACGGGTGTGGTGCGCTCCATGGCGCTCTACGGGGCGCCTATATGGGCAGACGCCATGAGCGCCCAAAACCTGGCTGCGCTGCGACGTCCGCAGCGCGCCATGGAGCTCAGGGTGGCCCGAGCGTACCGCACCGTGTCGTGCGTCGGTGCGTGTCTGCTCGCCGGTACGCCGCCGTGGGACCTCGAAGCCGAGGTGCTCGCCGTGGTGTACTGGCGAGCGAAGGAGGAGATAGCGGGTGGAGGCCGCCCCCACCCGCGGGAGATCGACCGCTGGCGTGAAGACGCACGCGGTGTTCTCCTGCGGAAGTGGGCGGCTCGCCTGGTGGACCCCGACGTCAGCCGGGAGTTGGTGGCCGCCGTTCGGCCCATCCTGAGGGAGTGGGTCGAACGGGGGCACGGGGCTCTCTCCTTCCACCTGACACAGATGATCACCGGGCACGGCTGCTTTGGTAGATACCTGTGCCGGCTGGCGGGTAGAGAGCCCACGGAGACGTGCCACCACTGTTCGGTGGCAGTCGCGGACACGGCGCGTCACACGTGCGAAGACTGCCCAGCTTGGGCGGTCCATCGCGCCGCCTTGTCCGCTACAGTCGGGGTGGACTTGTCGCTGCCGGCCTTACTTAATGCCATGGTCGGCAGCATTTCCCCTCGTATAAAAAAAAAAAGGCTGCGGCACGATGCTGGACCGGCGGTGGAGATTGGAAGTAGTTTTATTACTGTTTTAATTGGAAATTTGGAGTACAGATACGTTTACTTTGCTGTCACAGAGTAGAAGTAAGATATCAACCACAGACTAAAAATAAGTAGTAAGTGTTAGGGAAGGCGGGTAATTTAAAAATTCAATACTCTATCTAAATATTCCTTTCTAAAT
The DNA here is from genome assembly GCA_907165245.1 of Habrosyne pyritoides. Lineage (NCBI taxonomy): Eukaryota > Metazoa > Arthropoda > Insecta > Lepidoptera > Drepanidae > Habrosyne > Habrosyne pyritoides. The sequence goes on along the minus strand of OU015607.1, from coordinate 11,173,590 downwards.
ATGCCTTTCCATAAAGTAATCAATTTACATATTTCAAAACGATTTTCCATTATTTAACACTATTTAATATTTAACATTCCAATGCAACTTATCATTGACTTAAATTTATCTCTAGACAAAGCTTTGCTGAAAACATCTGCAAATTGGTTGTCTGTGCTGACATAGTTTAAGTTTATGATTTTGTCATTATATTTTTCTTTTACTAAATAATATTTTATATCTATATGTTTGCAACGCTTATAAAATTCACTGTTTTTGATCACACTTATTGCACTTTGATTGTCAATGTTCAAACATACAGATTTTTGCTTAAACTCTCCTAAATCACTGAATAATTGCTTTAACCACATAAGTTCTTTAGTGGCAGCACAGGCAGCCATGAACTCGGCCTCAGTTGTGGACAATGCTACACTTTGTTGACGCTGACTGGACCATGTGATAGCAGCTCCACTTTTTATGAATACATTTCCGGTCATTGATCGCCTAGTTGTTATCTTCTTCACTGCATTCCAATGAGACTGATTATAACAATGCAAAAATTGACTCACCAAGCTCACAAACATGCATACATTACATCAGGTCTCCTAACAGTTGCCAGGTGAATTAGTGATCCAACTGCCTCTCTGTATGGTATGCTCTTTTCAGGTATGGGGTCACTTTTCTGCAACTTTACATTAGGATCAGCAGGAATACTATTGGAATTGGCATTACTCATGTTGAATTTAGCTAACTCAATATATTTACTTTGATGAATAAAAATGTATTTCTCATTTCTTATAACTTCCATACCAACAAAGTTTGTGAGAGGAAAAGTTTTTATGTCAAAATTTACTTTTAATTCGTCTATTACTTCTGTCAAGGTAACTTTTTCTTTTGAAAGAAGTAAGCCATCATCTACATACAGACACATAAAACATTTCATTCCTTTAACTTGACCCACATAAACACACTGATCAGCTGAACTCTTTACAAAACCAAACTTTTCTAAGACTGAATTAAATTTGGCATTCCAGCACCTGGGGGCTTGTTTTAAACCATACAATGATTTGTTTAGTTTACATATTACATTAGGCTCACATTCTAAACCCTCAGGTACAGCCATAAAAATATCTTCTTTTAAGTAACCATATAAGAAAGCTGTTTTTATATCAAATTGCATAATACTTAAGTTTTGTTCAGCAGCAATTGATAGCAAGTGATCGTATGGAATCATACCTGACTGTTAGTGAGAAGGTTTCATCATAGTCAATGCCTCTAGGTTGTGCATACCCTTTTGCACACAAACGAGATTATAACTTATTTATTTATTTATTTAATTATTGGCTTACCAACTAAATACACACTTAACATTATCTTAGAATACTATAACAGTTACTTTTCTCGCATGCATCTAAATTACAGGAAAGCACAGCATTTATTTTTTATTAAAGTACTAACTTATACATTAAACAGTTGATAGGTATACTATAACTTAAACATTTGCTTGGAAAACACTCTATGAAAGAAAATTTAAATAAAGAAAATTAATAAATTGTTACATTTGATGAAATATTGCATTTTTAAATGAGCCCAAATTATCTCCAAAAATATCCAAGTCACACCTGTGAAGTATATCATTGTACCTTCTGAGTAGGGCTGCCATATTTTGGTAAGGTATCATCGGGACGCTTTGGCTGGCTGAAATGGCGAGTAAGAAAAAAAAACAAATTTTAGGGCAAGGCAAGACAAATATTTATTTTCTTATTACATAACTTAGGAATTAGCAGAAGAAGTACTCGGCATGTTATATTTTTCCGAGGACTTAACTTTTTTTAGCAAGGCTATATTGCCTTTAACATAATGGTAAAACTCAATGCATGTCATATTATAGTTTATCTGACACTGTAATATTGACTCCACTGTTTTCGGCAGCAGAGAATTCCTTTCATCAGTCCACTGAGCCGTCATTAAAGAAAACACCCTTTCCACTGTAGCGTTGTGGGCTGGAATTGCAAATAAATACTGGCATAGTTTAAGCATTTGGCACTTTCTTTCGGGATTTTCGGTTTTGTTCAAAAAGTACATCCATTTCTCTTCCAGAGACTTCTTCGACTTCCATTCTTCAGATGCCCGTTCAGACTCCAAAAAGGTTTTCAGATACGTATATTCTTCATAGCATCTGTCACCCAAAATCTCCACACCATGTTCAGTAAGATATAGAATTGTGTCTTCAGACACATCTATACATATTAATCTTCGCCCATTCTGGGATTTCAGTTAGCGTCATCCAATTGAAAATTTCATATTTATTAAATGAAACAGACCACTTTTTCAGATAATCTATTGCTGTATTATAAAACAGTACCGTCTCCTCCTCAAATTTAGAAATCAATATTCCTGTTTCAGGTGTTGGATTTTCCCTTTTAAGTTTATTCAATTCTATTTTAGTTTGCATGCCAATAAACTTGTCAGCTTTTCTTTCAAGCAGTTGTTTTTGTGTTTCATCTAAGATGTTTTTTATTTCAATTATAGATATTTTATTCTTTTCAACACTTCTTACATTTCGTTCGAATAAGCTCAAATTGGACAGCAAAAATAGAAAATAAATTTCACTGACCGGATTTCTAAAGAAATCTGAAATTATTTTAGGTGGCCGTTCTTCAGCGTCAAAAAAATCTTTAAGCGGAATCCAAAGTTTTAGGATTCTCTCAACAGCGGGCATTAACGACAGCCATCTTGTTTTTGAGTGCGACAAAAGAGTTTGGTAATTTATATCAATAAATGAGCAGAACTCTTTCAGCCTCTCTGTGCGAACTGTGTATATCGAAAAATAGTGAAAAATCTTTAGGACAATGACTTCAACATCCACAGATAAAATTTCAGCAGCGCTGGATACTGTATTGTGCAGAATGTGGGCCGGACACCCAATTCCTTCTAACGATTTTCCTAATTCTTCCTTCATTCTCTTGAAAACATTGTTTTGACCATGTCGATTAAGTCCTCCGAAGTTGGTATTGGCGTTGTCTCCACAAAAAGCTATTAGTTTATCCAAAGAAATCTGCAGTTCTCTTAATGAGTTAATACAATAGTTCGATATTGTTTCCGATGTTTCATTTTTTAAAGAATCAAACTTCAACAGTTTTTGTTGGATACCGTCAGTTTCCGTAAAATATTGAACAAGTAAAGGAAACATCTTTTCAGCTTTGTGATTGGACGCATCCGTGCCTATACCGTAAAAAGAAACTTCTTGAATTTTTTTTACAGTTTCATTCACGGAGTGTGGAGCGAGAATATTTGTTACAATGGCTGTAGCCTTTGTCCTAGCTGTAGACTGCTTTGCAGCAACTTTTGAGTCGGGATACATTGTGGAATTCAATTTCACGGTACAATCAAGAGATTTGAATGACTGATGGTGTTTAACAACTTTATATGCTGTCGTTAGTTCCGCTGCAGCAATAAGTACTTCTTCTTGGGTATTTTCTTTAATCATAAATCCAGATATGGGCCTTGCTGTCGATACTGTCATGAATTTAGTTTTGTGATTGGTTGTAGAAATGTGATGTTTTACGTCTCCCTTACCGCCGTGAGAAATTGATATAAAACAATTACAAATACTACACATCGCTTCTTCATTTGTCCGTCCTCTCTTTATGAAACTCCACTCTTTTGTATAATCGTCCGAGAAATGACACTTCCTCTTTTTCGCCGTAGACATTCTCGTTTAACTTTAAATAATTATGAACTGCCGGCACCACACCACGTACTAATCAAAAAATGCACAAACACAAAACCGTTATATGCGTTTGCGCGCGGTTGGCAGCGGGGCTAGCGGGTACTGGCTCACGCGGGCGGTCGCCGGTGCGGTGTGGTGGGTCCGCCCCCTCACCCCGCGATTACGATTTGCACAGTATCGGGACATTTTGGTATATGTCGGGACGTCGGGACAGAGACTTCAATAACGGTGACAGTCCCGATATATCGGGACGGATGGCAGCCCTACTTATACTAATCTTGTGCCAGAATTCATCAGGCCTTGTTGTTGCATCGAAATCTCCTTTCAACTTTGGCAATTTTCGCCATTGGTCGTCCAAAGCTTGTTGTTCTACTAAAGAAGTTGGTGTCAATCTTGGCATCAAGCTTAGTACATTTTGGATTGATTCATCTCGATCTGAGATATCGAGACAACTTTCAGGATCTAATTTGGATATTCCAACCAATACTGGATCATTTAGCGCGAATCTTTTGCGGATGCCTACGCACGCTTTAATCAAAAAAAATCGGCATTTCCTTTTGAAATCGTTTTTTTTCTCTGTTGCTATATCATTTGTTGAAAACTGTTTAGATACTCCCAAACCAAGGTAAATGTCATCCAAACTTTTAAAGTTTTTTTCGTCAGTTGGGTCAATTTTTTCAAGTTCGGTGTGTGTAATATGTGCCGTTGTCATATATGTTGATAAAAGTTCGTGAAAAAGATCGTTCATTTTTGTGTTCAGTTTTGTTATCATTGGAGCCTCACTCTGAAACAGCGTATTAGCTTCTGTAAATTTTGGTAATATCCAGTTTAAAAAGAAAAAGTATGATTTTGTTACAGGATCATTTAACTGCTTATGGATTTCGGAACATTCGTTGTCTTCAAGCCATCTTCCATCAAAAAACAGTGTTAGTGCATTCCACTGTTTCAAAATTCTTTGCACTACAGCACTTAGTGATAACCATCGTGTTTGAGCCGGTTTAAAAATTTTGTGTATGTCTGTTTCTGTGAATACTTGAAACTCCTTTAATAGCGATTGTCTTTTGCTACTGGTCGCAAAATAATTGTAGATATCACGCGTTAGCTTTTCACATTCAGCTGGTAACTGTTTGCATGCGTCACTCGCACAAAGATGGAGGGAATGGCAAACACATTTGAGAACGATAATTCCGGGACATTTTGCTCTAAACCGACTCGAGACAGAGTTGTGACACCCCATCATCGTATTACAGCCATCAGATCCAAATCCTATGATATTTTCAATAGGAATAGAATTTGCCTCGAAGGCTTTTGTTACTGCTTCGAAAAGATGTTGCGCTGTGGCGGTAGCCACAGTAGCAGAGTTGTCCTCGCCATGTATTTGAATAAGGTCCCAAAATCTGCTCACAATTTGACCTTTTATTGCACAGTAATATCTGACCACAACACACATAGATTTTACTGCTCCGATATCAGTACTTTCATCAATCATGACAGAGAACTTTTGTTCCTTTAGATCTGCACACAAATCTTGTTTTTCCGATTCTCCTAGAATATTGTTTATTATTGCTTGACATTTCGTTCTCTTCATTTTCATATTTTTTGCAATCTGGGAGTCAGGAAACATAATGGGCAATAAATCAATTAAATGGTCCATCACCCTTAGGGAAATTTTATGCTCCGCCATAAAAGCAGCCAACTTTATCTCAGATTCTTTGCATTTATCATCATCGGACTGCTTAACCTTTTCAAATGCAGTGGCAATTGAAGATTGAGCTGGCACTGCTTTATTTTTTTTTAAATGCTTAGCCCCTTCACCATGTCTCTTTATCACCACTCTGTCAGCTATCATTTTTGCATCACACAGAACACAAATTGCACGATACGGGTCTTTGGGGTCACGTCGCAGCCAAGTTTTGAAACTATTGTCTTTTAACCACTCGTCTCTGAATTTTTGTTTATAATGTATTATACTTTTTTGATTTTTTTTGGTGTTGATGGTCCGCTTTGATTATCTTTATCACTATCATCAGATGAATTAGGCATTTTTATTTCTCAAGTCTTCAAACAAAATAGTTACTTTCAACAGTTTCACAGAACGAATTGAACTAGCCAAATAAGTTCGTAATGATTTGTATACAAAACCTATTAGCAATTATACTAATTTAAGTTGGTCCCAATAGGCTTGAAAACTTATTTAGCATACGGTTGGCACAATTTGGGCGGTTAATACTACGAAGTGATTCTTAGTCTATGACGGGAAATTCCCGCAAAGTATCCACCGCGCCGCTACTTATGCCCGTTTAGAATAAGAAATTTTCATTCTTATTGCGATAGGAACAAGGGTCTAGGGTTGTGACATAAGTAGAGAGGTGGCGCGGTCTCTAGTAGCCGCTTGCGTTTTGACAAGTTCATTATATTATCATTTTTTTCACAAAGGTTGCGTTCAGTTTACATTATACTAACATGTTTTTTCCTGTAGAAAAATTACAGTGCTCTCCATACACTGTAATTTTAGTATTACAGTGTACAGTAGATCGTGTGAAAATACAGCAGATCTGCTGTAATTACAGTGTATCTGGTAACGCTGAATGGAACCATAGTCGTGTACTGTGGTGACACTGTAAAAGGATCAAATAATATTTCAGGAAGAATATCTGGACTCAATGGCTGTACTGTTCCAGAACCTGTCCTATGCAAAATTACGTGTTCAGGTTGCACGCGCATTGTACCACTAGGAGATCTGTGGACCACTAGGCCACTGAATATATTCTGAATCACTGGTGTCCCTGCTCGTGGAGCTGGAGTATCATCATTATTTAAGTCCCTTGGCTCCATCTGAAAATGATAATATATGTTTACGTACCTGCCTACAAAGAAATTTATTCCATTTAGTGATTTATACTGAAATATACTAACATATTAATTTGACTGATTGAAAATAAAATACTTGAATTCCTATTAATTTATATTAATACAGTCAAAACAATTATTATCAATTTATATAAGTACAGACAAAAAAAATTAAACACAGAAATCGCATTCGTCTTCTGGATAATGGTCATAAATCGCAAATTTACATCTCTCGCACCAAAAATAATTGCACCGCAAAAGAAATTTTATATTATCGACGTTGTAAGTAAACAAAATGAAATGAATTGGTATGTTTCGTTTTGCTCTCTTCTTGCATATGAAACATCTTTCTTGTTTTATAAAATGAGTTCTATGCCATGGCCATTGGCATTGATGAATGCATGACCGATAATCATCCATATGTAGATGTTTATCTATATCCATGTATACAACCATTTTAAATATACCTGGAGATAAAAAAAATATATACCTAAGTCATCTGGTACAATGCGTAAAATTATAGTTTGAATTGGCTAAATGATGATCCAAAATATTTACATACGACTATGGCGGCATAAAGCACTTTAATATTTGACTTCATATAATAGACTATTAGACAACAAATATTTAGTTGATTTATTATTTTACATTTTAAATGACAACTAAATAAAAATATCTTCCAAAATTGTTAGTAACATCGTCAACATTTTTGAACATCCTTTATGTGGAGCGTTTGTATGAGATTTGCGACCTTGTCAATATAATTGGCAAATATACGTAAATGTTATATTTATGAAGGAAATAAATTATAAGAATAGAATCTCAATAAACAAATATATCTAATAGTGTTTAAGATATAACAAAACCTAAAACAAAACATATTATAAATTGTATTTGAAAATGACATGAAAATCACTACTGTGGTGCACTAACTTTAGTTTGTCAAAAATATGATCGAACTGTAACAATTTCATATTAACGTTTGTTTTCCTCACACTGGTAAATATAAATAATAGGAAAAACGAAGAAAATACTCACTTTTTTCCCTTTTTTCACAATTAAAACACTTTGAAAACACTAACGAACTTTCTCGTCACAGTTGAGAATGGCGTTACTTCAAATCATTCATTACAAGTTATTTCACTCTTTCAAGGAATGAAATAAATTTTATTCGATTGGCTGGTTCAATCTGTCATGTCCCACATAGGTCAAACTAAATTAGACATTAAATTCAAGGAGTTTCAGTCGTTTTTTAGATAAGTGTAATTTTACATAGATCTACGTTCCGGCAGTTTACGGTAACACGATTTGTGGCTTAGATCTACGTTCCGGCATTCCAGAGGTTAAGTTACACTATTACAGTTTTACTTACAAATGAATCATCAGTCTTCTGTAGATTATTAAGTATTATTAAAATTAAAAAAACAAACGAATATAGCTCTCTTTTGGCATTCTTAATACTATAAACTAAAAAATATAATAAAACAACTAAAAATAACTATTCTTCTGGAAAGTAACAAAAAGACAATATTAATTTGACGGCTAGGTAAGAATTTACTTAATACTTAGTAGGTATTTATAGAACAATTTAAAATTTTTAAAAAATAACATAAACTAGTTATATTTGGCATTTGCAACTATTTTGTCAAGAATGTCGTTTTCCTTAGAAATCATATCGTAAAATTCTTTACATGTTAATTTTAAGTTGCATAATAAGAACATCATCTTAGCAATTGTATCTTTTTGCAGTCTACTGCGTTCCTTTGTCCACTGGGCGTTTATTAAAGAGAAAACTCTTTCAACGTTGGCATTGTGGCCTGGTATTGCAAAATAATATTCTGCCAACTTAATAGCAGTTCCGAATAAAATTCTTCATTATTAAATGCTTTAAAATACGAGGTCCAATTCTGATGTGCCAACAGCTTTTTAAAGTCAAAGTCATCTTCGTGTTGCTTTAAAATTTTTATGAAGTTTTGCCACTGATCAAAAAATTTATTGTCATTTAACTGTACATTTTTTCTAGATAAAGTGTCTATCGTTTTTGCCCCTTGTTCCCAGCTTGGAATATTAGCTACAGTCATCCACTGAAAATGTTGTCAGTATGAAATAAAATGTCAGTACAAAATTCACTGGTCCAGGAATTCAGGTAATCTTTGGCAATATTGTACATTCTTCTCATGTTTTGTTTAAAATCTTCTACCTCATCCCGACGAGCCTCCGATAAACGCCGTAAAATTTCGGTCACTTTCATTGGGCAAAAATTTTGTTCCAATCTTTCGTTTATATTTTCCACTATTTTCGAACACTGCTCAATTATTTCATTGACAGAAATATCAGCAGTTTCAGTGCGTTTGATTCGGCTTTGGTATATAGACATGAAAGAATGTAAGAGCCATAAATAACACTCAGAGAAGTCAATTTCGAAAAACAAGTGCAATGTTCTGGCCGGATAACTCAGTGAAAGATTTGAATGCTGAATGTCCACTCAGAATTCAGATCGGTGGAGGTGGCTCTACTAGAAGGAGTCACAGATACTTCTATCATGTACCATGACTAGCAGTTTCATGCTGTATAAATGATTGTTTAGAATCTTTACAATAATCCAAGACGATAACAGGTCATTAAAGCCACGCATAACTTTTCCGCCTTTTCCCCCGATACGTGCAATTTATTTTTCATTACTTCACGTGCTCGCTCCATTGCACCCAACTTTGCTTTATTGGCCTGTAACATTGCTTCATAAATAGCGCAATTTCTGCATTTCTTTGCCCGCGGTCTATAGGATTCGGCGTCGCTTAGCAGGCCGGCGGGTGCAGATATATCTCTGCATTTCTGTTGGATCTTCTCATAACTAGCTGCATAATTATACTGCGGTGTGTTAAGTCACCGTCTGCATGCTGTCATGATTGAAAGGGCGGCGCCTTGAGGTGACCTGGCTGGGGTATTTATATCGCGTACCTTCATTTAGGGGAGCAGGTGATGGCTGCGTACTATTTTTTTCCTCGTCATGTCCATCCAAAACATGTAGAGGCAAGGAGCCAGTTCTATAAAAATGATTCACTTCAGTAACAGAAGCATGCAAATATTTGTATCTTAATATTACATTTTATATATTACCTACTCATATTATGTAGGTAGGTAGTAGGGAGAAGTGGGTAATGGGAGTCACTTAAGCAATAATGTATTCAAAACAAGTCTTTGTAGTAATATTTATTAATTTAAGTTTTTGATATAGTTTACTTAATCAACTATCAGTCTGACGAATTTCATTTACTTTGGATATGAATTTTCTTAATTATAAGACTTAAAGAAAAAAATCACTTTGACCACTATTGCCCACACGTGCAGGTATTTGTGGTCACGCATTGGGTAATGAGAGTCAACACATCCTAACAGTTGTCGCACACATATCCTTCTGCTGAATCCCATCCGGTGCAGTCTGCGTGTGGCCATAGCCCACACACCGTGCATCTATACTCACTTTGTTAATAGATGCCACAGCTTCATATGCTTTTTTTGATAGCGCTGCCACGTCATAAGGTGTTATTTTTTCTGCAAGCCGAAATTTAAAAATAAATCACACTCTCTTGTAAGTAACTTTGAAAGGCCCAAAAAATGTGACATCAAGCGGCTGCATGCGGTGTGATGTGTGCGGAGGTAGTGAAAGCATATGTATATTATTATGTTTGCAGTACTTGAGTATATCTTTGAAGATTTGCAGTGACATGTGGCTGGCATGATTATCGAGTATCAGTAGAATGGGTTGTTCCGGTGACGGCTTAGTATGCGCAGTGAAATATTGTAGCCATTCAAAAAACAAATTCTCGTTTATCCATCCATTGTCAGAACATTTGTAGATTGCACCAGCTGGACCATCTTTCTCCATCTGTGGAGACATTCTCTCCCTTGGAAAAACATACATTGGTGGAACGAATCCACCGGCAGCACTCATTGCACACAACATTGTTATGTTTTTGCCTCGTTCCCAACTAGTGACGGATCCAACTCTTTTCACACCTTTAGGAGCTAATATTTTTCTAGGATCCTGGATTGTCGAGATACCAGTCTCGTCACAATTATATATATTTTGTGGTATAAATTTGTGTTTGTCCATCAATTCTTCCAGAAAGCCATAAGACAATTCAACTTCCCGTCTATTAAAAGCAGTGATTCGGTTGATGCTGGTAGCCTCAGGCTTGCGAACAGAGATGTTGTTTCTATTCAGAAATCCGTCAAGCCAATCACGACCTGCCATTTTTGAATTTTTTTCAAAATTGTTCTTAATTCCATGGTCTTGGTATGGTCTGCGTATTGGAAGGCAATCTTTCTGACTTGAGTAGCAGTGCATCCGTAAAAAGCTTTTGCCATTAATTTAACTCGGTTTGTCAGGTCTTCTTCCACTTGCTTGCTAAATACGGTTTGACGCCCAAGACGTGGTTCCGAGGAATCTTTTTTTTTAAGCGCTTCTGAAGGCTAGAAAATGGTATATCCATACATTTGGCATATATATATATACATTACATTTCTCGACATAAATCCGTATGCAGATGACCCTGTAGTCGAAAAAAAGGAGTGTGTTGGACATGTGCAGAAACGTATGGGCTCAAGATTGCGTAAATTGAAAAAAAATACAAAAGGCTTGGGTGGCAAAGGTGACGGCACATTGACAGATAAAATTGTTAACGAGCTATCTTTGTATTATGGTTTGGCTATTCGTCGGCATCCGGATTCAGTTGAAGATATGAAAAACGAAATATGGGCAACTTATTATCATAAAAGTTCAACCAATGATAATCCACAACATATGTATTGCCCATCTGGATCATCAAGCTGGTGTAAATGGAAAAAAGCCAAGGCTGAAGGTACATTGGATGACTTTGACCACCAAAATGCCGCTCTAAATGATAAAGTATTAGAAGCAATCAAGCCAATTTATGAAACTTTATCAGATGAAAACTTGTTGCTGCGTTGTTTGGGCTCAGAAACACAAAATAATAATGAATCGTTAAATTCATTAATTTGGACTTTTGCGCCTAAACACATTCATTCAGGAACGAGAACAATAGAAATTGCAAATTATCTGGCTGTTTGCATTTTTAATGAAGGCTTTTTGCCAATTTTAAAAATACTGAGCGTCATGGGAATAACTATTGGTCCAGAAGCCTATGCATTTGCTGAAAAACGTAACGAAATGCGGATACGTCGCTCCGAAATACGAGCTTCTGATGCTTCGAAGGAAGCTAGAACGGATCGTCTAGCCGAGAGGAGTGCCAAAAATGATATATTTGAACAGGAAGAAGGTCCAATGTATGGAGCAGGAATAGCCGACTAATGAAATGTAAGTACAAACTGTCTGTAGCTTGACATATCTTTAATCGCGTTTTTCTCGAAACTACTATTTTCACCACGTTTGACATGATTTCTTAACTTCTAATGAACCGATTGACTTGAAATTTGGCGATAGTGGCATCCTTACTGATTAAGAATCCGTTTGATTTTTTTTTTCAGATCACCAGAAGGGTTTTAATCGTGTCAAAAAGGACGCACCGATTTTCTCAAACCTCCCCATTCTACCAGCCTGCAATTTATCAAATTTTCAAAAAATAATTTCTTTTAATTTTTTTTGTATTATAAAAATATCAATAAATATCTGATAAAAAAATGGATAGTAAAAATTTTTTTAGTTTTTTTTTTATTGGCCTTTGAAAAATACTTCAAAATAGACATTCTAGACTAGAATACCCCCTTAAGAGATCAGATATATTCTTGTTTAGGTACTCCAGACCATTGTCAGATCGAAGACATTTAATTTTACATTCCAGTTGTTTTTTTTACATAGTTTTTGAATTCCTTCAACTTATCTATTACTTCTGACTTTTTCTTTAAGAAGCTAACAAAAACTTTCCTTGAGTAATCGTTAATGAATGTCAGAAAATATTTGGCCCCACCAAGAGACCTTGTTTCCATAGGACCACATTCATCAGAATTAACTAGTTCAAGTAATTGTGTGGCCCTTGAACCATTATTTTTGAAGGGCATTCGAGTTTGCTTACCTTCAAGGCATGTTATGCATGTCAAGTTGTCCTTTTTCTTAAATGAATTTACACCTTCAGTATTTTCAGTCATTTTTTCTAGGTCTGAGAAATTTAAATGGCCCATTCGCTGATGCCAGAAGAATGTATCTTTTTCATCAACATCAGATATGTAAGCATGTCCACCATACATGTTCAATCGGTACATATTGTTGATTAAAGTCGCTGTTACCACTACTTTATTGATACTGTTCATAATTACACCCTTTGCTATCAAATTTGACTTGACCACCATTTCTTATGATTTGACTGACTGATATAAGATTGGTTGCTAGTTCAGGCCCATATAAAACATTCTGAAACAATACCTTTTTGGACTTGCCTTTATCATCGCAAACATCCAGGCTTAGATGACCTGAGCTCTTCACAGCATTTGTCAATGGCAACCTTGATTGTTTTTATACTTGGATCCATCTGATTTGTCAACAAGTTGTTATGCTTGGTCATATGCATAGAAGCTCCCGAATCTACAAACCATGCATCATTGTTATTGTGAGAGGCAATGAATGCAGCAGCATAACTGCTTGAGTTTTCTGCTTTATTTTTCTTTTTAGATTTGCAATCTGTGCTGATATGACCATACCTGTTACATACAAAACAGCGAGATCCTTTCCGAAAAGGTTTCTTCTTATTGTCATTCCGAATTGCAAAAGCTGAAGTTGGGCTGTCCATCTTAACACCTTGTAAGATTTTAGATTTGACTGAATCTGCACTTATCTTCAGCCCTGAGCTTTCTAATGCAATTATCATGGGTTGGTAAGTTTCTGGTAAACCGGAGAGAAGTAAGGTACCCAACCAGTCATCGTCTACTTTAAACCCAATATTTCTCAATTTATGTGCTGTAGTCATTATTTTGCTCACATAATCTTCTACGTTTTGACAGCTACTGAGTGTCGTAGTACACAGTTCCCGAAGTAATCCAACTCTGCGTGTTAGCCCGGAGTCATCAAATGCTTTGGCCAGATTGTCCCAAACTCTTTTTGCTGTTTCTGCTTCTTGTATATGTACATAGTTATCGGGCTCGGACGACTCGGTCCGGCCGAAAAAACTCGACGTTCTGCTCCTTCGTGCCTCCAGGCACTCCCTCTTCCCTCCTCCTGTCCTCGCTGCTGTTCATCGTCATTTTTGAGTTTGCCATAGTCATATTTAGATCCCACGAGTAATGGACGATAGGGTGGTCGACCCCCGGGTGACGCCGTTCCGGGGGCAAGGCTAGTGCCCTAGGGTTTTTACGTCTTGTCCTGACGGGTTTTTAGAGAGTTTTCCTTTCTCGCGGGCCGGCCAATCAAGGCAAGCCCTCCGCTCCGGGCTCCCACTACTCCACAACGCCGTTGTGGTGGAGGTCGTTGCAGGATGCCCGGGCTACGGATTTCAGAGGAGCGGCGTGCCTCACTCTATCTTGGGCGGTTATTCCCGACGACAGTGTTACCTGCCGCCAGGCCCGTCCGGGAAAGGGGGTGGGGTGGGTCAGCCGCCAGCGCCAAGTGTCCACCAAAAGCTGGTGGGCACTTGGAGCTGACGTTGCCCAGGGTGCGCCACGAGGAGGCCTCTTACTTGCACCCCTCTCACTGCACCCCTAGGTACAACTACCTGTAACTATTTTTTTAAATCAATTAATTTATACATATATGTGTATATATATTTTAAGTGACACTAAAGTATATATATACATCTTTAGTAAAAAATTAGGTTATAGTAATACATAAATAATTCTAATCTTGCAAATTTAATCTTTATTATTTGAAGACAAAATAAAAGTAGTAGAGCTCTTAGTGCAGAGTTCGTCCGGGGAAGTACTACCACCTTACCCATTTCTGCCGTGAAGCAGTAGTGCACTTGTGTTACTGTGTTTCGGTTAGAAAGGTAAGGGGGCCGGTGAAATTACAGACACATGAGACTTAACAACTTCACGTCTCAGGGTTGACAACGCATTGGCGATGCCCCTAGTGTTGCAAATGTCCATAGGCGGCGGTGACCACTTACCATCAGGTGGACCCGTTCGCTTGTTTGTCGGCCCATGTGGTATAAAAAAAAACCTCTCCAACTTCTGAACCTTCTCCGTCATCACTCTCCGTTTCAGTTCTTTCACCAATGTCTTCTATTTATTAAAGGTGTATGATCCCCAATGAATCCTATTGGTTTTAATTATTCATCTAAGAACCAACCTCAGTTCTCAGGCTGAAGTTTTACGCATAATGGATCTGTTGCAATAAGCCACATGGAATTTACGGCAATAGTTCGTAAAATTTTCTGAATGAATGATATTCAGCATGGTGGTATGGTCGAACCCTATTATTTTTTTTTAAAACAGTTCGCTGTCTCCTTTAGCAGAGTAATTTTTCATAAAAATGCGATATCTCGCATCATTCCGGTTGGTGCAGTAAATTCTTCAAAGGTCTTCATATTTTCATCAATGAAAAAATTAGCAGCATCTGTTAATGATGCAAAAACTGTTCGATATTTTTAATTTTTCGAAAATAGCTGATTTTTTTTTACTTTTCCATTATAATAAAATGCTGCGGTGTAATAGCAACCTGTAAACGCATGGAAGGCGGGACGACTTAAGCATAATTTGATTCCTAACTTCAACGCTAAACCGGTGCAATTAATCAAAATGCAATCAACTGGCAAGCCAAAATTCTGATTCGATAAGTTTGCGCATATTTCCTAATACAATAATCAAAACGTCTTTTAATAAATTTATCTATTCTGAGCCTGGTTCCGCTTTAGAAGCATGGAAAATAATCCTTGTATCTGCCTCTTCGTGATGACATTCATAATTAGTTTCTTCAGTTTTTTTACGGAATTTTCCTGAACTTGATAAGATTAGCACTGATGGTCGAAGGTTAAAAAGATTTTTTGTTTTGGATTATTGTTACCAGTCTGTGTCCCGAAATTTTGTACGGAATATCGAATTCTTTCTGCTTTCACGTTTGGAATCTTTCATTGACAGTGTATTTCTGTTGCGTTTGTTGAACATATTTTTATAAGTATTGCATCGGCAATTTAATGAAAATTTTGAGCTACAGAAGATGATTAGGTGCGTAGGTTAAGTAGTAAAAACCATCTATTATTTCAACGTTGATAAGTGTTGGGCTCAACCATTTCAGTTTTGGACTTCAAACGGCTGCTATGCTGGGTCCTCTTCTATCGCATGCGATGGTTGGTGGACCGCTCAGTCGCACATATTCACTCGCAGCAATATTTCACTATTCAAAATTCGACAACCGGAATTCGGGACTGATTTTACGCAGGCAACCCTATAACCACCGTGTTCAGAATGAAATACTTTTTATTTTCCTTTTTATTGATTTACCTGTTTATACCTGGCTACCCAAGGGTTGTGACCGGAAAAGAATAGGCAACTTAACGTTTGCATATTCTAAGGGCTTCATATTTTCGATTGGTATAGAATTTGTCTAATAATCAAACCGGTGAGGAATACACAATCATTTCCATATCAAGCGCTCTGGCTGACTGCCACTCAACGAGTGTCGGTCGCGTGCTCCCTTCGGCCGGTGAATAGTTGACTCCATCGAACGCCAACTATTAAATATTGGCTATCAATTTTGTGAACAATCTTAACGGCTTGATCCGCCGTCACGTCTTCATCGCTACAAATTCTGGAAATTTCTACAAACTCAGATGGACCCTCGTGGACTCTTGTAAATTTTAAATAATAATAATAAGTTTATTTTCTCCCAAAACACACAAATTAAAATAATGGATACAATATAGCCAAATAATGATTCTGTATCTGTGTGTCATGAGAAGAAAAAAGGCTACGACTCAGCCTAATGTTAAGGTTTCACCCACAATGCTGATATTCTGTCGTCGCCTATGAATAGAGAAATGTATGAACTGTATTTAAAATAACGTAAAATCAACGTACTGAATATCGCAATCACGTGACAAGCCTCCTACACAATCTATGCGTACTCGTTTACTCGGGTCTTCGATACCTACATACTTTGTAATGCTTCTTTCTTTCTTTCTTTACAGCCATCATCTAGAAGTGCGTGAGTCTCTACAGTCCCCTGGGGACCAGTTACTTGAACTACGACAACTTTTAGGAGTGGTCGAGATTTAGGTCTACTTACGCTCAAAGAAGGGCGAATAGACGCAACATGGGCCGATACTTCGACATCACAGTTGTCTGGTTTAGATTTCTGTTCTTCGGTATCAGTAGGCGTCTTCAGCGTTGCCTCAAGCTCAGAGTCTGAGGTGTCCTCTAGATCGGCGTGAGCTAGCACGTTTTGATCCTTATCTAAGTTATGTAGTAGACTATGATGTTTGTAGGTACAGCCCCCAACGCTGCACGGAGATTTAACTTTACAAAGGTTAAACAAACCTATACGACCTATTTTCCTAACATCTATGACATACTTTATTATTTTTTTATAAATTTTTATTTTATTTTATTTTTATTTATTTAGAAAACCAACAGCCATATTACAGAACATGTTTACAATAAAAAATATAACTTATCATAAGCCAATTATAGGTTTTCCTAGATTAACTAATACAAAAAGTAAAAAGTAAGGAGCAGAAATGAAACATACATAAGAAAGATAAGGAAGTACAATAGTTTAACAAAGTGATATTTCTATTTAGAAGCAGGTAAGTACAGTAATCGTTTTAATCGTTTTATGATCCCCAGTCAGTGTTTATAGTAAATTTGTTGTCAGTGTTGTATAACCTAAATGTGAGTGGGTAATATGTGGGAGTGTGTAGGAGTATATCAGTACGAGTGCATGTGTGTATGTATGCGAGTGAGTGTGTGAGTGTGTGTGTGTGAGTGTGTATGTGCGAGTGTGTGTGTGTGTGAATGTGTATGTGCGCTGCGTTGAAGTATTATTAAAAAAAAATTGCAATGGCATGGTATGACATGTTATTATCGAAATTATTATAGCTTATACATTATCAAAAAGCCTATCAAAGACTTGCTTTTTGAAATAGTGTATCTTTTTAGTAAAGATGTCTGTGTCTGAAAAAAGTTTGTTGTGCGCTGAGCATATACGATTGATTGGCGAGTTGAGTGCATAATTGGTACTTCGATGTGAGGTAAAAAATAATTTTGTGTATCTGGTGCGAGATGGTGGAGTTGAGAATTGGACTTCTTTAAGTAAGCAAGGGCTATCAAGGCGACTGTTGATAATGTTGTAGAGTAACACTTGGTCCAACATTATTCTGCGGTCTTTAAGTGTAAGTAGTTTATGGTGCACACATCTATCTTTGTATGTCTCTAGACGATTTTTAAATTTGTAGTCTATAAATCTTAAATACTTTTTTGCAGTCTTTCTATTTTGTAGATGTATACTTGGTATTGAGGACACCATATGTTACTGCCATATTCTAAAATGCTACGAACGTAAGCGTGGTACAGAAGGTTTATTTATACAGGCTAGATTATTAAAGGGCTGACATGTCCTTAGTCATCATCATCAGCCTATCTCCGTCCACTGCTGGACATAGGCCTCACCTATGGCACGCCACTGAGCTCGATCTTCAGCTCTTTGTTTCCAACCGCTGCCAGCCAGTTTGCGTATATCATCGCTCCATCTAGCTGGAGGGCGCCCTACACTACGTTTACCGAGCCGTGGTCTCCACTCTAGAACACGTCTACCCCAACGGTTATCGGTTCTACGGCAGATGTGACCAGCCCACTGCCACTTCAGCTTGCTAATCCTTTGATCTATGTCGATAACTTTGGTTCTCTGACGGATGACTTCATTCCGGATTCGATCCTTCAGAGAGACTCCGAGCATAGCTCTCTCCATAGCTCGCTGAGCGACTTTAAGTTGGTGAACTAGTCGCACCGTCAGTGTCCACGTCTCGGCTCCGTAAGTCATAACAGGTAGGACGCACTCGTTAAAGACTTTCGTCTTTAGACATTGGGGTATGGGCGATGAAAAGACTCGACGAAGTTTTCCAAATGCTGCCCACCCTAGCTGTACTCTTCTGCGAGCTTCCTTCTCGAAGTTGTGTCTACCCAATTGCAAGATTTGCCCAAGGTAGACGTATTCGTGAACAACTTCGAGAGGAACTCCGTCAAGGGCAACCGGTTCCGGAATGACATGTTCGTTGAACATGATCTTGGTTTTATCCAAGTTCATCCGGAGACCGATGCGTGCAGAAGAATCAGCCAGGGTAGTCAGCATGAATTGGAGATCTTGCACGGTTTCAGCCATGATGACGATATCATCCGCAAATCTAAGGTGTGAGAGGTACTCGCCGTTAATATTTATGCCCCGTCCTTTCCAATTTAGGGACTTGAACATATCCTCCAGAGTGTTAGTGAATAATTTGGGGGAAATAACGTCCCCTTGTCTCACTCCTCTATGTAAGGGGATATGTTCAGTCTGCTGATTTTGTACTTGGACGGTCATAGTCGCGGTGTTATACAGTCCTCTCAGTACTTGGATGTATCG
The DNA here is from genome assembly GCA_907165245.1 of Habrosyne pyritoides. Lineage (NCBI taxonomy): Eukaryota > Metazoa > Arthropoda > Insecta > Lepidoptera > Drepanidae > Habrosyne > Habrosyne pyritoides. The sequence goes on along the minus strand of OU015607.1, from coordinate 11,154,505 downwards.
CCAATCAACTTGGCACCGTTGCAAAGACTCCAAAACAGACCAGGTTTCAACAGAGTCAAAGGCTTTCTCATAGTCCACAAACGCAAGGCACAGGGGCTGGTTATACTCCTCGGTCTTCTGTATAACCTGTGGCACTGTGTGAATGTGGTCTATGGTACCGTATCCTCCTCGAAACCCAGCCTGCTCCGGAGGCTGAAACTCGTCGAGTCTACGCGCAAGACGATTTGTGATGACTCTCGAAAACAGCTTGTAGATGTGGCTCAAGAGGGAAATGGGTCGATAGTTCTTCAAAAGGGTTTTGTCACCTTTTTTGAAGAACATAACGACCACACTCTTGCTCCACGCCTTCGGAGTTCTCCCCGAAAAGAGGACGGAATTGAATATACGCTGAAGGTGTAGTAGCGTAGGAGTTCCACCAGCTTTTAAGAGCTCCGTTGTGATTCCATCCTCCCCGGGGGCTTTTCCGTTTTTAAGCTGTCTGAGAGCCATCACGATGTCGTCCAGGCTGACCTCTGGCAGATCCTCGGTGTAGTGGCGGGTAAGAGTGGCTCTGGGATCCTCGGGATGGGGTTGGGGACGGGACGCTTGCGAGGTATATAGTTGGCCGTAGAAGTCTTGCACCTCCCTAAGTATCTCCGGCTTAGAAGCGACGAGATTCCCGCTCGATGTGGTCAACTTCGTCAGATGGCTTCGACCGAGCTGTTGAACAAAGACTTTAGACCCCCGGTTTCGCTCAATTGCTTCTTTAATAGAGCGTGTGTTGGAGCTCCGGAGGTCACGTCTTACTAGCTTAGAGATTTTTTTGTTCAAAGCCCGTTGATCTGACGCAGTGACTACGGGATTATCCCGTCGCTTCCGCATTAGCTGCAGAGATTCCTCTGAAAGCTTAGACTTCTTACCGGCACCTCGCGTCTCGCAGAATTTCTTCCCCTCATCCCTGAGGATTCCCACCACTTGGTCGAGATCCTGGTCGACGTCAACGTCAATTGTGGTTTCCAAGGCAGCGAATCGGTTCTCCAGTTTTAACTGGAATGTTTCAGACCCAATCACGGATTGGAGCATATTAGGCCGGAGCGTAGATTTCATTAGACGGACTCGTTCAAGCTTACAGTCTATATCTAGAGTGCCTCGGACCAGTCGGTGATCACTTCCGGTTTTGAACCTAGAGATCACTGAGACATCTCTAAATATACGCTTTTTGTCCGTCATAATGAAATCAATCTCATTTCTGGTCATAGCGTCGGGGCTTTGCCACGTCCATTTCCGCCGGGGGTTCTTCTGAAAGAATGAATTCATCAGAAAGAACCCTTCTTTCTCCAGGAAGTTGACGAGCATTTGCCCCCTATGATTCCTGCTTCGAAATCCGTGTGGTCCTACTACCGATTCGCCGCTTGTTTGTACTCCCACTTTAGCGTTGAGATCCCCCATGACAACGTTGAAGTGGGCCTTTTGGGTGGTGTATAAGGCCTTGGAAATGTCCTCGTACATTTCCTCCACTTCATCATCCGAGTGTGCCGAAGTCGGTGCGTACACTTGGATAACCTTGAGGTTATACCTCTCGGTGAGTTTGATCACAAGGTACGCTACCCTTGTCGACACACTGGAGATTTCTATAACGTTGTCAGAGAGGGCCTTGTGTACCAAGAACCCGACGCCGCCTTGGGATGGTTGGTCTCCTTCTCTGAAGTACATAAGATGGCCGGATTTTAGAGTTACGGTATCCTCCCCCTCTTTTCGGACTTCACATAACCCCAAAACGTGCCATCTTATGTTCCTCAGCTCCTCTTCAAGTTGCGCCAGATGTTCGTCGAGCCGTAGCGTGCGTCCGTTGAACGTAGCCAGCGTCAGTCGGTGTTGGCGGCCTACCGTAGCCCGGGGATTCTTAGCACCCCCTACCCCGCCGTGACCATGACCGCCGCCTTGGCCAGGAATAGCGGGGCGACCGGGAACTGGGGGCCTTTTCTGTGGTGTGCTGTCAATAGTGGTTTATGCCCGTAATCACCACACGCTGGGCAGGCGGGTTGGGTGATCGCAGAAACGTAGCTCTCGCACCGGTGACGCTGCTGCCCGTCATCGGCCTGTGCCATTTAGCTACGTTGTTGAGAATGGTTATACCGCCATTGGTCGGTCGCCAGAGCTTCGTTCGCTTGTCGGCAGGATGCACCGCGGGCAGGTGAGGTTGGCTGGGAGCACTAAGATGACATTGTGCTCCCTTACATCCCTGTCCATGTCCTTAGTACGAAACCTAAATTTTTATATGCTTTGTTAGCAATGAGGTTGATGTGGTTACTAAAAGTTAGTTTTTTATCTAACAAGATACCTCTACAAGATTCTAGATATCTACAAGATCTCTGACAACGTCAACCTTTTCGATCACAGCCCCGCTCATACTGTACGAAAACTCAATGGGCTTAGATTTTCGTGTGAATGTGATAAATTGACATTTTTTTGAGTTCAAATTTATTCGGTTAATTTGATAATAGGATGATAGTCTACATAAATCTTTTTGTAGTTTATAACAGTCATTCAAACTATTAATTTTGCTAAAGATTTTTGTATCATCCGCATATAACATGAACGAGGAATTATCAAAGCAAGTAAAAATGTCATAGAGGAAAGCATTATAGAGAAGAGGCCCCAGGAGTGAACCTTGAGGTACTCCTGATGTGACTTCAGTAAAGTTTGATCGATATTCACCAATGACCACAGCCTGACATCTATTCCTAAGGTACGATTCTAGCGAACGTAATAGGTCTCCGTGAATCCCTAGCATTTCTAATTTTCGGAGCAGGATGATGTGATCCACACGATCGAATGCCTTCTCAAAATCGGTGTAGATCACATCAACCTGGCCGCCACCATCCATACCGCTAAGAACTTTAGTTATAAACTCGGTCAGGTTACTGATGGTTGATCTTCGCTTAAGAACTCCGTGTTGGCTTTCAGGTATACTAAGTTGAATGGTAGGGTAAATACAGTCATAAATAAATTTCTCGAAAATCTTTGCAAATTGCCATCTTTCATTCACTGAATGCCAAAAAATTGTCACATTTGTTGACATTATGCAATTTCGAACAAAAAATACATTTATTTACAGAATTAGAAGGCTTTTCATCGGGTAGGCTTTGATCTGAATGTGTGCCCCTCTCGGTAGGTAATTGAATTGAAGTCGTCGAGGAGTTGAAATCTTCTTGAATCCCAAACCTTGTTTGTAGCTCAATATCACGAGATAGGAAGTCAGAAAGCGTCTCCAACTTGCTCATACTTTCGCCAGTATGACTAGCCACAAATTTACTTTGCGCGAATTATTGGGGATAGTTTGGTCATTAATGTATTAAAATTTTCGGGAGAATGCAGGTAGTCGGACTGATCTAATAGTTTTATTTTGCTAATGCAGTTTTTGACACGGCAAGTAAAATTGACGAAATCGTTACCTTCTGCGCTAACTTTCGATAAAGCACGCACAGCGTTGATTTCCTGCATCACGATTTTTTCGGTACGACCAAGACGCATCTCGAGGGCGTCTATGACCTTCCTTCCGCGGGCGGTTCCGCATCTTGAAAGGAACTGTATTGTATTTGGACTTTGTATTCTGTAGCACTATTAAACCCTTGACAAAAAGAAACCGAGCCGTACAGACAGTGGACAAAATTCTTATAAATCTCCATTATTATGCGACAGGCAGCTACCAACGCGTAAAAGGGGAAATTTGAGGTTGAACAACCCACGGTGCATCGAATAGTGCATAAAGTAACAGCCAAAATAGCCAGCTTGAAGTCAAGATTTATAAATATGCCAACACCAGAAGAATTCCCAGTTGTGACAAATGAGTTCTTTGCTATAGCAGGATTTCCAAGAGTTGTGGGAGCTGTGGACTGCACTCATATTGAAATAAATTCTCCAGGTATGTATGTGCCCAAAAAAGTCTTATATATTTTCTACAAAAATATGATAAACGTACTATAATAAAGTTTATTGTCTCACTTGTAGGTGGTCACTAGTTGGTGCCCAATCTGAAGTTCATCGGAAAAGGAAAGGCTATTTTTCTCTTAATGTGCAAATGGTATGTGATGCAAGACTGCGCATAAGGAATATTATTGCAAGATGACCAGGTTCTGTACATGACAGTACCATCTTCAATGATTCACCACTATGTGCTCAATTAGAGCGTGGGGACTTCGGAATTGGTATTATTCTTGGGGACAGCGGATATCCATGTCGACCTTATCTGCTGACTCCATTATTGCATACAAGGACAGCTGCTGAACAAGCTTATAATCAATCCCAAATAAACAATAAGTACCAGGAATCCTGTAGACAGGCTTTTCGGGGTTCTTAAAAGAAGATTCACTTGCTTACAAAACGGGATGGTTCTAAATATAAAAAACATACCACCAGTCATTGTAGCTTGTGCAGTGATTCATAATATTGCCCTGTTGCGATTGGATGAACTCTCGGAGGAGAATATTTCTTTACCCTATGTTGAGGAGGAACCCACGGAACAACCACCTATAGGATTTAACATTAATCAAAACTATATTGTAAGGATTTTGTTTTTATTTATGAGGTGTTTGGTTTCTAATTTGCCATTTCTTAGTTTTGTCCGAAAATATTGTTGTTTCATTGTAATATGTGTAGGTTTCAATTGTCCTGAAAAATAGTATTAGTAAGTATAATATTAATGAAAATTTCAAAACATTAGCACAAACAACAATAATTAGATAATTACCAGCAGAGGATGATCTTAGAGGTGTTTTTTCTTGGGGTTTGACCTGGTTTTGGGACCATTGCAGCTGGCTGATCATCTATTATATATTATTAGATTATGTCAATGGCATAATCATTTGGCTCTAATTATTGAGACGAATAGTTATACAAATGTAATCAGTCTCAAAGTTGCAAGAGATTTTCTGAACCTTGCCATAAGTGCCCAAACCTCCCAATGGTTGGGTGGTTTGGGCACCTCTGTGGGAGGTTTGGGAATTGTATTCCATACGCCACATAATACCTACATTAAATTATTTTGATATGTTATAACTAAAGTAACTTAACAAATAATAAAGATTAGATGCTCAAATATCAGTATTCTTACATAAATAATAAAACTTATCTAACATTTGGTATAACCCAGATAGGCTTATTAAGGGGTTATACGCAGTTAGAATTTTCAAAAAATCGTTTTTTTTTTTTGCATTTTCGGAATGTACATATATTTGAGTATATTCTCTGAAAATTTGAAGTCAATCCGATAAATATTTTCGGAGATTTACCTGAATTTGTAAGGCCACGTCAGAGCGTTAGAAAGTAGGGTCAGTAAGAACTGGACGAGCAGCTGCATGCATGAGGCGCGCTACCTGAGACCCTTTATTCTATTGTTTTCTTGTAGAATACGAGTATAATAGTCAGATATACTAAAGACTTGAAGGTCACGTGCAGTTATATTATAACCTAAAAAAAGTGTTTCGTCAGTCTAAATTGTACTGCTAAGTGGTAAAGTCGTGCGTTCAGTTTAAACTTACTAGTGAATTTTATTTAAACATTAAAAAAATGCCTCGTAAATGTTCGAGATCTCGCAGAAGTACCGAAAATGTCCAATTATCTAGAAGAAAAAAGAGAACATAGACTTTTAATCCAAAGACTACTGAAACGGATGAAAGTAGTTTTAGTGCGTCTGCGAAAAAATTTAAAATGCAGAAAGAGATTTTAGTTTCACGTGATCCTTCGATTGAATATAGAAGAAGCTATATATCCAATTTATGAAAACCTTAGCAACGAAAATTTATTGGAAAGGTGTGTAGGTGGATTCACACAAAATAACAATGAAAGTTACAATCAGTTAATCTGGAAAATAAGTCCGAAAATTGTTCCATGTGGCTCTAAAGTTGTTGAAATAGCGGCTTACATTGCAGCTGCAACATATAATGAAGGTACAACATCATTGTTACACATGATGAGTGCATTAGGGCTTTCATTAGGCACCTCAGCTCATAATTATGCTGAGAAAGAGGACGCAGAGCGTGTGATGATCTCCAACGCGAGAGCGCTAGGGAGCACGCGCGAAGAAAGAATGGCTCGACGACAACACCAGCTGGACTTACTGGAAGCTAGGGATCCTGCACAAGGTCCCTCTTATGGCCCTGGAATCGATGATACCATGTAAGTTTAAAAAAAAAAAATTACCTATGTGTAAACTACTTCTGAAACTTTAAACGCGTTTATCTCAAAACTGTCATTTCAGAGTCGGTGAGCAAGATTTCTCAGAGATGGCTCAACTAATCGGGCTGAAATTTTGACACAATCTTTTTAGATACATTCTTCAGGTATTGAACGAAGGAATAAGATGTACAAAATTTTTTACTATTTTTTTTGGACAATTTAAAGCGAAAATTTTCATCGAAAACTAAAAATTTTTTTCAAATAGCCGCCATTTTGTTAAAAATGAAAATTTTGTTTATTCCTTCGTTCAATACCTGCATTTATCTATCCTTTAAAAGAATTCACCTTTTTTTTTTATTTCAGATAATCCAAACCGACAAAATCGTGCTCACCGCCGAGCGCCTTTTTTTGGAGGTCGTTCAGGACATCATCTGCAGAGGCGGTGCACATCAATATTTTGACACGAGTAATACAAAATTATATTCTTCAAAGTGTGCTCTTTCAGAATTACTATTACTTGTACTTAGTAAATAAAAGCTGTGTCCACAAAAAAATCGTAAAAAAACCTTATTTTTGAGCCTCGCAACTGCGTATAACCCCTTAAAAGTTTATTTGGAGTTGCCACGATTGGTCCATATTTTTGGTTCTGGCAATTAAGTTTTAATGGCTGTCAATGGGACACTTGAAATGTCTGCGGTATTTTGATACTTAAATTATAAAAAGAAGTGAAATAATAAATGAAACTTCGTCTATGGGACGTAAGATTATCTCTTTAGGAATTTCACGTCGATAGTTCTTCTTTTTAAATTGAAACGGCATTTTTTCTAAAACAAATTAAAAAAAAAATCAAATAGTCAAAGGTAAAAAGAATAATATGAAACAACAAAAGTGTTACACCGAATCACAGTAATGGTGGGAGCATTGGGCATGCCCAAACTTCCCTTCAAAATTAGTGCCCAATGCTCCCTATACCCTCGTTTTGCAAATTAATCCAAATATATATTCTTTTCTCAAACGTTATGTAACATTTTGTAGGTAAACATTATCTTCACTATAAACACACATTTACGTATAATAAAAGAAACTTACGCCTTTTCACTGATTGCTCTGTTATTTCCTTTGAAATCACAACAAAATATTTACTTTTGGATGCACGAAACCGTCAATCGCATGCCACACTTACAACTAAACGAAACGACAAATGCCATTAGTCTAAGCAGTGTTGACACTTGTTAAACTAAACTACCATAGCATACAAAAATAAATATCTACTACACGTCTCTAGTTACAAGGTGGTGCCCGAACCTCCCGACTGCCCAATGCTCCCCTATCTCCCCATAAATAAAACAAGAACATGATAATTATTATTTTGTGCTATCAAATACATTTTAATATTCCACAAACCACAATATATTGCAGCATCATCATAGCAATTAGGTAATGGTTGAATTTGAGGAGCAGTCATGGCTAAAATCTGAGCATCTTGTTCAGTGTTTGCGACGGAGCTGGAACGCGACGAATCCTGCGAACCATAAAAATTGTACGGCGATGGAACGCGACTGGTATTCCGGCGGCGGCCATCTTCTCTTCGCTTCACTTGCTTGAACCGCACACACGCACGCATCCAATGTGGCGCTTACTTACTAATTACTTTAAAATTTATAACCTCGTGTTAGTTTAAATAAAGATTCACTATGTTATAACGAGTTTGCTTTTGATCACCCCAACATTCAGTGAGAATGCTTTTATAGCTTCCACCACCAGTGCGATTGATTTCTTTCTATAAAATTAAAAATTACCATCACAATCTGTAAGGTCTTTTCCAGAAATATTTAATTCATACAAACTGTAGCCGCGTGTATTTAGCTACATATACGAGTATATGTGGTAATCTGCTACTTTTGCTTACGGCGATGGGATATTTTTGAGAACAGTAAAAAATATAGCTTGATTTGTTGATCGTGTAATGGCGTCTAAGATATATGACAATCATCGTGGAGAGGGGATAGGGGAACAATATTAAAAACAGCACGTTCGGATATTAGTACCAAACATGCCCGCGGCCTTGAAAGCAGTAGCTTACAACTGCTCTTCTCTACTCTTCTTGTACGAGTGGACAGATCTTTGTGTAGGAGCGCCTCACAAAGCCTGACGATGTCTTTATGTCGGCTAATCTTGAAATGCCGTCGTTGCCAGGAATTATCGTTACTATCGACCCAGCTGCCATTTCAACGGCGGGATATTGACATCTTTGATGACAACAAGTGTGTCCGGTTTTAGATCTGCCGATCCATTTACGTCTGGTCTGCAGCTCCGAGATGAATTCTCTAGCCCAGCGTGACCAAAAGTGCTGGCGAAGTTGTTCCACTCTCTGGTACCGGCTCAACCGATGAACAGGTAAGTCTCGCAGGTCGTCGTCACAAACTGCCGCGGTGAGAGGCCGGCCGATCAAGAAATGCCCTGGACTGAGTGGAGTATAATCCTGAGGATCCGAAGACAGGGGTACCAATGGCCTCGAGTTCAGTACTGCCTCAATTTGTGATAGTACCGTAGTGAGCTCCTCGAAAGTCAAGTGAGCGTTGCCCACCACTCTGCGCAAGTGGTACTTGCAAGATTTGACCCCTGCTTCCCACAAGCCACCGAAATGCGGGGAATATGGAGGTATAAAAGAAAATGTTATATTTTGACCCTTAGTAGTCAATTATATCTTTATTACATTTTGATAAAAACTGAGCAAAATCATTATTTAGGCCAACAAAATTACGGTCGTTATCCGAAAATATTTGTGATGGCTTTCCACGCCGCGAAATGAAGCGCTTGAGAGCTAATAAGTATGCGTCAGTGGAGAGGTCGCTAACTAGCTCCAGGTGTATAGCACGTGTGGTGAAGCAGACAAACAAACAGATATACGACTTTGTTAATTTAGCACCCCTACCTTTACGGCTTAAAACAAGAACTGGCCCAGCGTAATCTACTCCAGCGCGAAAGAAAGGAAAACTAGCAGTTGGGTCATAAACAGAACATGAATAAAAACTGTGCGCTACAAAGAAAAAATATTAGGAATACTTATTAATAAAAACAATTATTTTCTCTGTTAACTGTATAAACTCTATTATAGCAAAAAAATTGAATCACCGCAAAAAACCTTTTACATTAATGTCTTCCAATAGCCTCATAGATTTTCCAAAATTAAGTGAAAGAGATCTTAAAATACTCTTTACAGGAACAATCAAATATCACAAGCGATATGTTACCTCACCGAGCTCCTGGATAGTGACAACCATAATATCGATATTGAGTACTTGAAAGAAAGTGACAATATAATAAGGATGAAAGTTCGTTCTCGACACATCAATAGCAAGACATATCAATGCTTTATTGAATATGAGCCAAATATGAACAATTATAAGGGTATAAAGAGTTAACCTGCAATTGTCCTAATAGAAATAGGACTGTAGGTTGTTGCTCACATGTAGCATCAATAATTTATTATTTGTCACATGGCCGCTACAAATCGAAAATCATCAAGCTCGCTGAAATATTAACACATATATTTGATGTGACAAATGTTACTACAACTATAGAAAAAAATAGTGATGAAGATTAAATTGTGTCAATATTTTTGTATGGAAAATAATTATGGAAAGTTATTAATATTTTATAAAAAATATTCTGTTTATGTTTTATTACTAGTGACTTTGATTAGATTAGCGAAAATACACTATGTGCCTACCTATTTAGAACTATCATTGTTTTGAATATGTTCCACCCATCACACATCGATGTAATTTCTACGTATAATAGTTGAATACTTACATAATTTACGGGATTTGTTTGTTCGGTGTACCTTAAGAATTAGCCACGAAAAACCACCCTTAATTTTTTCAACATTTTTTTGCTGTTATATACCCTATAGCTGGTTGAAAAAATTATGGTAAAAATATGTAATGTAGATCTAGTTAGAAGCTTTTGTTTCGCATTGGTTTTATTCAAAAATCTTTTATAGTTTTGTAGAAAAACAATTTTGAAGTTAGGGGTTGCAAAAACGAATGATGCTTGGGGCTTGATAATTGGTCCAAAATTATTTTCAACAACTAGCAGTATAATAGAGGCACCAATGTCAAAAAAGACGCCAGTGCAGATTTTATATGGAAACCCGGTGAGGCCCTTTGTTCCTTATTTTATGAACTACCTTGATATATGAATTTTGAAATTATAACTATATTTTATACATCATTTCAAATTTTTTTTTTTTATGCCACTTGAGCCGACAAACAAGCAAACGGTCCACCCGATGGTAAGTGGCCACCGCCGCCCATGGACATCTGCAACACTAGGAGCATCGCCAATGCGTCGTCGACCCTGAGACGTGAAGTTGTTAAGTCTCATGTGCCTGTAATTTCACCGGCCCCCTTACCTTTGCATTATTTGAAACAACGTGGATTTTTTTCCTAACCTCAAAACTGAGTGCGCTGGCTATTCAAACTTTTCGGTAGACACAGTGTCCACCGAAGAGACGACATCCACCTAAGTGACTATTTTTTTGGGTATGAACTCCAGTTTAAAAAACATCACATTTTATGGAACTATCGTTGTAAAGCATGGTCTAGCGGGCATTTGGTAATATCATTTGGATTAAATAATTTTAATAGTTATTGCATTTTACTAACTAATAGATAAGATTTATTTCTTACTAATATATTTTGATTGTGATCGTCTTGCCTGTTTTCAATGTACCATAAATATTTTGCTTTATGCATATATGCTTTTTTCATTGACTTTCAGTTAAAATGCCTAGGGGTAGTAGATCCCACCTAAGTGATGAAGAAAAAAATAAAAGACGACGCGAACAGAAGAAATTAAGTATGCGCCGAGCTCGTGCTAAAATGACTGATGCTGAGGTTGCTGAAAAACGTAAGAAAGATAGGGAACGGTATTATATGAAGAAAGAAAGAGGACAGATTAAGAAAATTAATCATTATACTCCTACAGAACAGCGCCAAATAAGGAAAATGTGGCGTGTGAAGTCAAAGAAACATCGTGAAATTTTAAAAATGCGAAAAGCTACTGAAGCTACTAGAAGAAAATACTCCACCATCAAGCCCCTCTTTATCATTTTCGCGCACAGAAGTTGGAAGAGCGTGTTACGTAGAAAATTCGGCCCCGTAAAATTTTCTGTACTTACGGTTCCTGTGGGCTCATTCCAATCCATTCCAATACTTTAAATTTTGATTTCGTAGTTTCCTTTTTACAACATTTCATCCATGATTGCACATAATTTGGATTTAATTATGTTTTGAAATGGTTTGTTTACATCGATGACCTGACTGATCGATCTGTCATTTAATGTCACTTTGACATGTGTGAGTGATGTTCCTGCGCGGCGGTATTATAGATAATTTTTTTCCGGTCATACGCTAGTCAAATGTTCCCGTCAAGGAAGGTGGGAGATCGGTCACCGCTAATTATTCAAAGCGAGGACTATCCCATCCCTATGAGACTATACACCGTGAAATTTTAGTGGTTGTTTTCCCGCAGCGAAATAGTTTTGTCTTGGTTATACAATCGTTTTAAAAACAAATAAAACATCAGAAACCAAAAATGGCGGATTAACCAATGTGAAAAACAAACCTTGAAAGAGACCACAAACCAATAGTACTGATACTGAATACTACTGATATCTCTCGATAGCTTCGCTCGGCACAAGCCGGGTGCAGACTAGCCGCGCGGCCGTTGACCCGCGTGCTTACAATCAGCTGATGACTTATTCTTGATAATACAAGCGTTATCCAACAAGTTATTCAAATTTTTCCTTCATACTTTTACGGGCTTAGGACCGTCATAAATACTTTTTTAGCTGCCATTTACTTGACACGAATTTAAATGAAAACAAGTTAATTAGCTAAAAATTATTTTCTGAATTAGATACCTATAATTTTTAATTAACTACTGGTACTATTAATTAACGGTTCCTTCTAATTACAATAGCAGTCTAGGTTTTTCACTAATCGATTTCATGTCACACAATTCATTGCAACAGTGTAATTCAGTAAAGAATTCCAAAAATAAAGTGTTAGATCTGATATTATCGAACGTGCTGACTGTAGTAGTAAAAAGGTGCGAATCCCCGATATGCAGAGTAGATGAATATCATCCCCCTTTAGAAATTAACGTCCAGTTTGTAAACGTCGCCACATTAAAGTCTAAACAAACAAAAACATACAACTTCCGTTGTGCAGACTACGAATCAATCAACAGAAAATTGTGCAACGTTGACTGGAGGCAGCTATTGGACTCGTGTCCGCATGTTGACCTAATGGTCACTACTTTCTATAGCTATCTAAATACCATAATTACTGAACTCGTTCCCAAACGTAAACTTCAAGCAAATATCCACAATGGTATACTAAATCATTAATCAATATTTTGAACGAAAAGGAAAAACTAAGGAATCGTTTCAAAAAGTACGGCAATCCACGTGACCAAGTCGAATATAGACTTCTTGACGACCGGACTCGTACTCACATCAAAGAGTGCTACAAAAGGTACTTGTACAGAATAGAGAATAATATCCGATCTAATCCTAAATCCTTCTGGTCTTTTGTTAAGGTCAAAAACAAACAGTCCACTACAATCCCATCAGTAATAAGGTTAGGTAATTCTACAGATACCAACGGCACAGACATTTGTGACCTTTTTGCTTCGCATTTTTCGTCAACATATACTACCAATGGCAGTACGGACGGATTCTCTGCTCAGAACATTCATAGGTTTCCACAGCAAATTCCAAGCAAGCTTTATATAACTGAGAAAGATGTCGTTAGTGCCCTTCAAAAGCTGAATATGCCGGAGCCGGCCCCGACGGGATACCCCCAATCTTCATTAAAAAGTGTGCCCGAAATCTTTCTCTTCCATTAACACTTATATTTAACCAATCCCTTACAACAGCATCTTTTCCATCAGAATGGAAGCAGGCTAATGTGGTTCCTGTTTATAAAAAAGGAGACAGAGCGGATGCTAGTAACTACCGTCCAATCTCAATGCTCTGTTTTTTCCAAAGTGTTTGAGTCAGTAATCTGCCCCGTCTTGACTGCCCACGCAAGAGCTCAGATCGTAAATCAACAGCACGGGTTTTGTAGCAACAAGTCAACGGTCACCAATCTGGTGTTATATCTGAATGACTTGTCTGTTTCTGTCGACGCTGGCCTACAAATTGAAGCTCATTATACAGACTTCAGTAGTGCCTTCGACAAGGTAGACCATCGATTGTTATTACCTAAGCTCAAAAATCATGGTGTACACGGGAATATCTTTCTATTCAGCTCATACTTAGACGGGCGAAGGCAAAGAGTGGTAGTGGAAGGGTACCACTCCTCGGAGTACATCGCCACATCCGGTGTGCCACAGGGTTCACGTAACGGACTGTTTTCAACATAGCCAATGTTTTCTTTTTGCTGACGACCTTAAAATCTACAGAAAAATCAGCTCGCTCGAAGATGCCGCTCTGCTCCAAAGCGACCTTAACTCACTGCAGTCCTGGTGTGAGGCGAATGGTATGATACTAAACGTGAACAAGTGTCATCACATTACATTTACACGTAAAAAACGCACAATACCAACGTCCTACTCACTCACCGATACTGTACTGCAGAAAGTAGAGGATATTCGCGATCTGGGTGTATTGTTCAGCAAGAACCTGTCCTTTAACGCACACATGGACACTGTGGTTGGAAGAGCTGCCAAACTGATGGGATTTATCAAAAGAACGTGCAGGGAATTTAAAACTGTTGCCGCCCTAAAAACCCTCTATAACAGCCTTGTTCGCAGTACACTCGAATACGCATGCTCAGTCTGGAACCCAGGCTATAAAGCTAATATAAACAGGATTGAACGACTCCAGCGCTGTTTTACGCAGTACATGGGTTGCAAGGACCAGAACTGTACCAGTGGTTTAAACTACATGCAGCGTATGCACCACTTTAGTCTGCTGACTTTACAACAACGAAGAACCCTGGCTGACATGGTTCTTCTGTTCAAAATAGTAAACAGTATAACAAGTACTCCCGAACTGCTTGAACAGATCAGCCTCAAAGTCCCCCGCTGCGGCCGAGTTAGATCAGCAAGGTTATGCAGTACATTTGTGCGTAAAAGCTGTCGCACTAATCTTGGGCGTTTCGCCCCCCTCAACAGAATGGTGGATACTTACAACACCACCTTTTCTGGCATCCAAACCATTGACTTTTCTCAGACTCCCTGGTCCAATTTAAGTAAAAAATTACAAGAATTAGTGATTTGCATTAGATTTCATATTTCTTAATATAATTTAAGTAAATTTCAATGTTATGTAATTATATTGTAATATTTGTATTTTTTTTTAATAATTATTAATTTTTTTACACTAGCTTACTATTTTAAATTAATGTTTTCTTGTTATAAATGATTGTGAATGATTTGCATGCCTGTAAGAGACCTATTTACACTGAATAATTTTTAAGAACCCTTTTATATATATTGAATTGTAAATAAGTTGTTGGTGTGCCTTATGAATAAATAAATAAATAACAAAACTGGTTGCACATTTATTTTATTTTTTATTTATTTTTATTTATTAAAGAAACAAACAGCTATTATTTCACATATAAAAACTATAAACTAAAGTAATACAATTGCCAAAACAGTTTCTACAGCTAGGTATTAACATTGCTTTTTATCTTATGAATAGACAGGTGCAAAAATAAAGAAATTACTATAACTAAATTATGTACTTAACTTAAACTAATTATAAAAAGATTAATCATATTTTTAAGCGAAAACATCACGCAGCCCATCGCTGTCAACTGACTTTAAACGGATGCGGAAGGCGCCCATCCTCTCGTGAAATATATCGATGTGACTATAAGAATGGTTGTAACTATTACAGGCTCTCACTATAAATCGGTTTTTAGTATAGTTAGAACAACAAATAGGTGTAAAGAAAATATGTCTTTTGCGTGCACGAAGCTTGGAACACTCAAAACCTATTTTATTTAAAAGATACGGCGAATCAACAAAGTTGTTTATTATTTTGTGTAGAAAAATTTGGTCCCTATGTTCACGTCGCCTTTCTAATGATACAATCTGATTCATGCCGAGGTTCGTAAATCTGTACTTTAAACGCTTAATAAATTTATTTTGTATTCCTTCTAATTGTTTTATATATTTATCATACACAGGATTCCAGACTATGGAAGCGTATTCCAGTTGCGACCTTACAAAAGCGTTGTAAAGCAAAATTAACGTGTTCATGTCTTTAAAATCAGTACTTTGACGAAATACAAAGCCAAGCATCTTATAGGCCTTAGCCGTGACTTTACAGATGTGTTTGTCAAAGTGTAATCCACTATCCAGGTGAATCCCAAGGTCTCTCACCTCATCAACCCTCATAAGTCCTTTATTATAAAGGTTATAATGATACTCAATCTTTTTTTTTTTTCTTGTAAATGTTATTGTGTAGCATTTTTCTACATTTAAGTACAATTTATTAACTGAACAATACTCACTTAACCTATCTAAGTCATTTTGCAAAGCTTCACAATCACTTATAGACTGAATAACAGAAAATATTTTTGTGTCATCCGCATATAGTAATGATTTTGAGTGTTTAAAGCATCCTACCACATTGTCAATAAAAATATTAAAAAGCAGCGGCCCGAGGTGGGAGCCTTGCGGAACACCGGATGTGATTGGAATAAAACTAGAAGTAAAACCCTTGACTGTAACTGCCTGTGTCCTGTTTCTTAAATATGAAACTAGCCATCTGAGTAGATCACCGTGTATACCGATGGCTCCAAGCTTCAAAATTAACCGTGAATGGGAAATTTTATCGAAGGCTTTAGAGTAATCGGTGTACATGGCGTCAACCTGGAATCCTCTACCCATTGCTTCCAGCACCACATCAAGGAATTCACATAAATTTGTTTCGGTTGAGCGCTTTGCAAAAAATCCGTGTTGATGGATAGTAAGCAGAGGGCTAATAGCTGGACAAACAGAGTCATATACAATTTTTTCAAAAACTTTAGGAAGTACTGACAATTTGGATATACCTCTATAATTACGGACGTTATGTTTGTCGCCAGTCTTATGAATCGGAACAACAAAAGATCTTTTCCAAACATTAGGCATTATACCACTAGATAAAGACAATCTAAATATAAAAGCTACCGGTGCAGCTAACTCTTTACAATTTATGCATTGCGTATCTGTGTGCGTGTTAGTGTAAACATTGCTAACTTGAACGAATTGATGCGCTTGCGACCGCCTCAGTCGCCACCACAGTCGTATTCGCACTGCTCGCGGCACAGCGTGTGGTATGATTAGCTTCATTAGGATGTATCGGTGCACTATGTTTGAGATTACATCGTTTACACTGCCCAAATAAACAACTATCTACAGTGTGCCCTGAACGCAAACAATTCTCGCACAGGTTATGTTCTTTAATCATTTTTAATTTAGTCGGTAAATCTGCATTAATGAAATTAAAACACTTGTATATTGGATGTTTACCATTGCAAACTATACATAACCTGCGAGAGATGCGGCCCTGTGGCTTATCCGTAGAAAGTTAGACTGTGTTACGTGACTTTGAACAGCTGAGTTCGACCGTTAAGCATTAGTATTATTGTGATTATCTTTGCTATGCGACAGTACTAACGCCTCCAGCAGATCGGCCCTGCCTTTCAGGAAACTAATTAACTGCTCAAGCTTCGACTTAGTTTTGGGTTTAGAATTTGACAAAAGTGAACCTTTGTGTTATTCCCATTCGCGTTCCGTAGTTTTGTCTAGTTTAGTAGTGACAAGATAAATTATAAGACTGTCCCAGCGCTCAGTGGGCTCATCTTCTGATTTTAGAGCGCGTAAATGATTTATAACTACATCTATAAGCTTTCTTATTAGTGAAGTTGACTCTTTAGGCAATGGCTGTAACATAAAGAGTGCCTTAATATGGATGTGTACTAATAACCTACTGTTATCATACCTATTAAGCAATAGTTCCCACGCAATAGGATAATTTTCAGACGATATTTCAAGCGCATTAACTACTAATTGTGCACTCCCTTTTAAAGACGATTTAAGGTAATGAAATTTTTGAATGTTACTAATTTCTGTCGAATTGTGTACCAGAGAGACATGTCCCTATACTCCAGACAGTGCTCGTATAAACCGTCAAAAGTAGGTAACGTAATTACTGGCAATTTGACAGATTGTTTGAGCTAACTTGTGAGCAATTAGTGGCCTCTGCACCAGCACTGAGAATAGATTCCGCCTTTGAAAGCGTGCTGTAGTAGCTATCCTCGAACTGTTGTCGCTGATCTAACTGGTCATCAATGTCGCAGTCAGGTACAGTATCTTCGAGCTTAGACTGGATATTATTAAATTCAGAAAACAGACTTCCTACTCCTTGAACACGAAGTTTTAGACCTATTCTTGATTCTATACTCAACGGCGTTACACTATTTAAACTAATTACGTAGTTAGTAAACTTTGTAAGCCTGCCTTTAAGAATACCGTGTTTTCTTATTAAGTCACGCATGATTTGCTCAGTTTTATCATTAGTAACATTTCTATACGGAGATCTATCACGAGATTTACCAGTCTGACCTTCCACATCCTTATCCGTTAATGACATTCTAGTGGCTTGTAAAAAGAGGAGTACTCACTGCGTGAGGGTCTGCTGATGCGAGCAGAGGAACGATGAGCAGAAAGTGTAAATCATGTCCAATTTCTCGTCCCCGACTCGTTCTCGTTGCTTGTAAGCCCGTGCTTCAACGTATGGTGAAGAATTTCCGACGTAAATGAGTGTCGTCTTAATTGCCTTCGTCTTGCGCTCGCGCCGCGTGGCTGGTATAAGGTCGCAGTCCAATGGTCGCTTTTCCTTGGAAGAATCGGCTCTGAAGGTCCAGATTATGTTAATCTGCTACTTTTGCTTACGGCCATGGGATATTTTTGAGAACAGTAAAAAATACAGCTTGATTTGTTGATCGTGTAATGGCGCCTAAGAGACATTCATCATGGAGAGGGGATAGGGGAACAACATTAAAAACAGCACTTTCGGATATTAGTACCAAACACAAACCTCATCTATCGATGCCTTCTTTTGTATGTCTCTAATGTTTTTGTAAAACTGGAGACGCTTAAAAAATATTTAAAGGAATTAGTAAGTAGAGAAATATTATGATAAAATAGTTACTTAAAAAAAATTCAGTCTACATTTGCTTTGGCTATATTCTTTTTAGACCTCTGTTTGAGGTTTTCATAGAGGTGCCGGATTTGTTGCCATGTCCTCAAGCCGCTCACAGCGACATCATTATACTGTTGGCACACTGTATCCCAAGCCTCTCGCTTCTTCAAAATTATATTGGCATTTGTTTCCTTATTTTCAATTATACTATGATATCTAAAAATATGTGACATATTATCAATATTAAATAGTTTGGAATTTCTATAGTATATTATCAAACTATACATGCACCTCTCGCGGTTAAATAAGTATAAAGTACATGTCAAAGAATCCCGAGCGGCATTGTTTTTAGAAATAGTGACGTCAGCAGAACTGACGTCACATACTCAAGTTGGTTATCTATTTGGGTTGCTTGTCCATAGTAACAGTGAAAGTCAAGATGTGTTTTACTGATTTATTTGACAATTCTCAGAGGTCCGAACAGCACGACGGCTAGAGTTATAATGGCCCATAATTCTTTTTTTTTTTTTTTTTTTTTGGAAGGGACGAAGGTGTTAGCCTCAGATGGCTCTTACACCCTTATGCGGACAATTCCGGCGAGCGCTAGGGGCTCTCAGCCGAAAGTACATTTAGATTTTAAGCAACAAGCACACTGAGGGTGCCCCCTGTGGGGCTCGGACCTCGGGCTCAGGGCGTTGCGAGGGGGGTCAAAAGACTTTACATTATCTGATTTATTTATTAGTGGTTCTTTATTTCAATACAAAAAACAACAACAATGAATTTTTAGAGGGAGCGCGGCTAACGTCCACGCCGGCGAGGACGGTATCTAGGCTGATGGCCTTGTGGGTGTGTAGTATCGCGAGCTGAAGATTCGGCTGCAGCTGTTTGAGCTTTGGTGATTTCGTCGTCAGACTCGGCGAGGGCGTGTCTCGGTCTGCGAACGCGACTGATACGGGACGGAGTGTAGGACGCGGCCTTTATTATTAGGGGATTACTGTGGTTTATTGCAGAATCGAAATGGCGGCGAGAAGCCCCTTTGATAAATTGCCTGATGGTCGGCAATCGTAAATCCATGTGGAGTTGGAGATTTCGCATGTACCACGGGGCGCCCGTGGCTCTGCGCATGAATTTATTTTGGAGGACTTGAAGTGAATGGATCCGCTTGGGGGCGGCGTGTGCAAAAGTTACACACGCGTACGTCATGATGGGCCGTATACACGCGGTATACAGTCTAAGCTTGCTTTTTAGGGCGAGTTTAGAACGTGAGTTGATGAGGAAGTGAAGCCTGCCTAACACAAAGTTGGCGCGCTTACGCACCGTGTCTATGTGAGGGCCGAAGGAAAGTCTTTCATCCAGAATGACGCCTAAATATTTGGCTTGCCTCTCCCAAGGGATGGGCACGCCAAACATAGAGATGGATGTGTCGGGGAAAGCTCGGTAAGTTGCGCGAAAAGCTCTAAAAAAGAGAATGGCTTGACTCTTAGTGGGATTGATTTCGATTCTCCATTTGCGGAACCAATCGCCTAGGGCGTTGGCTGCGCATTGGAGACGTTTCAAAATGAGGGGAACGCTTCTACTTGAGGAGTAGATTGCCGTGTCATCCGCAAACAGGGCCAAGTGTGTGTCTCTGGTCCTGGGCATGTCACTCGTGAAGAGCGAGAATAACAGGGGAGACAACACCGAGCCCTGCGGGACTCCGGCGCGAATGGGATGAGGCGATGAGAGTACGCGCCCTTCGACTCGGTAGCGAAAGTAGCGATTCGACAGGTAGTCTCGTAAGATGGCAACGAGCCTCGGTGGCACACCCATAATGTAAAGCTTATAAATTAAGCCGTCGTGCCACACTTTGTCGAACGCTTTCGCCACGTCGAAGAAGAGCGCGCCCGTCAGTGCACCGGATTGGAAGTTACTAGAGATGTGTTCAACGATTCTATGGACTTGTTGAACACACGAGTGTTTGGTTCGAAAACCAAACTGCTCGTCGGGAATGAGTTTATTAGCATCGGCATATGCTTTTAATCGAATATAAATGAGTCTCTCATAAATCTTACCCATGACATTGAGTAGACTTATGGGACGATAACTGGTGGGCTCGGATCTAGGTTTGCCGGGTTTGAAAATGCCAATGACGTGCGCCTCCTTCCACTGTTGCGGAAAGTAGTTACACGCCAAGGCGGCGTTATAGATGGCCACCAGAAGGGTGATAAGGGTCGGGGGGAAGAGTTTAACTACTCGATTTGTGATACGATCCGAGCCTGGAGCTTTCCTCGGATGTAGATTCCTGATGATAGACTTTACCTCGTCAGGTGTAACTAGGGGGATGGGGTCCTCCACTTCCTCAGTTGCAGTGGGGCTGGGGGGGGTTGGGGCGATGGAGGGAGGAGAAGATGGTAACGGGAGAGAACTTCTCCGTTCCACTTCGGAAACGACTGCCTCCACGTGACTCGGGTCAACATGAAGGGAGCTGGGTGTACATTGAAGCGCCAGGCTGTCGGCTAGGCATTCGGACTTTTCGCTATCCTCGAAAGCGGGTGGGAGGTTAGGTCTGTTAAGGGGGGGCATGGGAGCTACCGTATCTTTAGTGAATTTACGGGAGAGTTGCCAAAATGCAGTATGAGAGGGTTCGATCTCCTCGATAGTACGTTCCCATTGAGCGTTGCGTGCCTCCTTTACGCGGACCTTAATGGCCCGCTGTAAATAACGCATGCGAGCGCGTATGTGGTCGTATGGTTTTTTGTCGTGATATCGTGTTATGGCGTTCTTCTCCCTGTTCAATGCACGTATATCTTCGGGCAATTGCCATTTACGGTCACCCGTATCCGGCACTGTCCGAGAGCAATCGACAACGGTCGATTGTACGTGGTTGGTTAGGGAGTCGATAGCCACAGACACGTCGACCGCGG
The DNA here is from genome assembly GCA_907165245.1 of Habrosyne pyritoides. Taxonomy (NCBI): domain Eukaryota; kingdom Metazoa; phylum Arthropoda; class Insecta; order Lepidoptera; family Drepanidae; genus Habrosyne; species Habrosyne pyritoides. The sequence goes on along the minus strand of OU015607.1, from coordinate 11,133,229 downwards.
TGGTTATAGTGTCGGGTATACTATCGAGGTGAACGGAATTGGTGGCAGATTTAAGGCGTTCGCCAAGTCTGTCCCAATTGATAATGTTTTTAGTCGCTGTGCGACTTGGGTCTGTGTGGGGGCCTGTTCGTGAAGCGAATTCTAATATGACTGGTCTGTGATCAGAGGTAAGCTCGTGTAGCACCGATACGCAATGCAAGCGGAGGCTTACGTTCCGTAGCAGCGCCACGTCGAGTATATCCGGGCGGTGAGACACTACGCCCGGGAAGTGGGTCGGCTCTAAGGGCGAGATTAGGTCTATGTTTAGTGCGTCCAGAAGGGACTCTAATATTTTCCCCCGGGTATTGGTTGTTACGCAATCCCAGAGGGTGTTTTTAGCATTTAGATCCCCTGCCAGAATGACAGAGTGGCCCATTTGCATCAGGGATTCTACGTCGCTTTTTAGCAACGTCCTAGGGTTTGTTTCGGTCGAGGTTGGCGAGAGATAGGCTGATATAAGCACTATGGACTCGTGTCCGGTCATGGCGAGCCTACATACCGACGCTTCGATGTACTTGAGGTCGGAAGGCGGATCCAGGGGGGAACAGTGCAGGGACTTGTTGTAATAGATCAGCGTCCCTCCGAGCGCTGAGTTGATCCTATCGTTGCGCACTATGTTGTAGTTTGCAATTCTAGGATCCCTATGAAAGGGTTTGAGGAATGTCTCCTGCACTAGTAGGAGGTCAAGTTGGTGATCACGCAAGAATTTTGCGATCTCATCGCGTTGATCTCTAATGCCGTTGGCATTGAAGTAACCTAACTTGAGAGATCGGGGTTTGATTCTGCATAGCGGCGTGGTAGCCATTTAATTTATTGAGAAGTTTTTAAGGGCGTCGAGTACGTCCTTATATTGGTGGATGATTCCCGCGAGAGCGAAGAGATCACCGATGTTGGCCTCGATTTGGCCTGCGAATTCGTCGACTCGTTCGTAGTCGATTGCTTGCGCGAGCCGGCACACAGTGAGGAGGCCTGAACCAGGGGCTACCTTCTGTGCGGGTTGGATATTGTTTGCGGCGCGGGGCGTCTGCTTGAGGAGCGGACGCTGTGATGACGGCGGCGGCAACGGTGCCGTTTTAGGCCCAGCGGTAGGCTTTGGTACGGTCGCGGTCGCGGCGGCGGGGGTGGCGGTGCTCACGGGAGCGCCTGCTACGGTAGCAGCGAAAGTATTGTTTGGCGCGAACGCCGATCTAGGTAAGGGGGGGCCTGGAGGGGGGGGGGATCGACTGAGGGTCGTGTGGGTTCCTCCAGGGAGTTTGTCTCTGCGGCCGGAGGGCCGTAGTATTGACGGACATAAGGGGGGGGATGGTCCGTGAGCTGTGCCACGGTCGGGCAGTTGGGGCAACCTTTGTAATTTGCCGTGTGACCTACGGTCTGACATAGGACGCATCCTGGTGCCTCAGTGGCCAGCGACACGTCTTTGGGCCTGGGGCACGCAGCCGTGCCGTGGTCACCGAGGCACTTGACGCACCTGGGTGTGGCGTAACAGTGACGCGCGGAATGGCCATAGAGCTGGCACCTATGGCATTGTGACGGGAAAGCCGTCCTACGGGGCGGCTCGACATGAATGCCCGACAAGTGGCACACGGTGCGGATTTTGAAAATGGCTTTCGCCGCCTCGCTGTTGTCGAGGACGACGATGACCATATTGAAAGGGACATGGGGGTTGCCTCTGTACATCCGGTGGACGGACTGCACAGGGAGGGATTGGGATTGGAGGGATTCTTTCACCTCGTCAGTGGGAATCTCTTTTGGGACACCTCGGATAACGACGCGTAAGGCGCGTTCCTCGGGGAGAGCGTAGGTGTGGAAGGACACCTTGCGCTCTTGAAGTAGTTTGGTTAGGGCACGGTGGTCGTCTGAGGACGGCACCGTGACCTTGATGCCGGTTTCGGCGGGACGGGCGGATGTAAAATTGATGTGGTGCTCGGTGCACCACTTTGAAATGTTGGTCCACTGACCTTTGTCCTGAACGTACAGGGGGGGCGGGGCCGTGGATTTGCGCATGCCGGCGGTGGCAGAGGCGGGAGCGGGGATGGACGCGGACACGGGGGCATCGCGGCTCGTTTGCGCGGCGGCGACGGGCTGCGTGACCATCGGGGTTTCAGCGGGGGCGGGCGACGCGGGGGTTACGACAGCGTCGGCGGGGGTGGGGGGAGGGGAAGGGCACGAAGCTTTCGCCGCTTTTGCGGTGACAGCTTTTGCGGCTTTCTTGCCGCTCCTCTTCCTCTTCCCACCCTTCGGCACCAACGTGTATTCCTCCTCGTTCGAAGAGGAGGACGCGGCGGTGGCGAGGTCATCGGAGGGGGAATTCGCGGCGGTGGCGGGGACGGGTTTGTTTTTGGCGGCGGGCACTGAGGGTGCCTCGTCGCTGTCGGAGCCCGACTCGTTGTCGGAGTCAGATTTCGCGGACATCGGGGACGGGGCGCGCGACGCGGGATGGAAAGGAGGCGGATTCGCGGGGGGAGGGACGAAAAATCGCCCGTTGTATCTCTTGACGAGGTAGCTGTGTGCCTCCTTGTCAATGAGAATGTCCTCAAAGGACAAAACTGGTTGTGAGTCGGCCATAGTGGCCGCTCTGCCTTAAGGGCCGCGTATTTTCGGGGGGATTTTGGGAACCTACTCTACCGATAAACTATGTGGTTTCGTACCGGGGCGTTCCAGAGAGAAAAAACCACAAGAAACTTCTGGCAGTCGCCCTACTCTAAGAAAACCCTAACGGGCCCTATCAGCCCCGGTGCAGGGATGTTATTGAGTCCCCACTACCAGAGTGGGGTCTCGCACACCCAAACAAACACCGGAGAATGGGATGATTCGGGAAAGGGTATATTTCACTTAATTAACAACACTACAAACGAAATTGTCACCGCAACAAACGAATTTATGTTACTACAAACGAAAATATCACCACTACAAACGAAATTATCGTCACAACAAACGAATTATGTTACTACAACCGAAAATATCGTCACTACAAACGAAATTACGTTCTTACAAACGAAATTATCGTCACTACAAACGAAAAGAAGTTACTACAAACAAAATGATCGTCACTACAAACGAAATTAAGTTACTACAAACGAAATTGTCATCGCTACAAACGAATTTATGTTACTACAAACGAAATTATCGTCACTACAAACGAATTCATGTTACTACAAACGAAATTAACGCTAATACAAACGAAAAAAAGTTACTACAAACGAAATTATCGTCACTACAAACGAAACCAAGTTACTACAAACGAATTTAACGCTACTACCAACGATAGAAAGCTAGTACAAACGAATTTATGTTACTACAAACGAAAAAAAGTTACTAAATAGAAAATGTCGCTAATATAAACAAAATTAAGTTACTACAAACGAAAATAAGTTACTATAAACGAATTTATCGTCAGTACAAACGAATTCATGTTACTACAAACGAAATTAACGCTATTACAAACGAAAAAAAGTTACTACAAACGAAATTATCGTCACTACAAACGAAACCAAGTTACTACAAACGAATTTAACGCTACTACCAACGATAGAAAGCTAGTACAAACGAATTTATGTTACTACAAACGAAAAAAAGTTACTAAATAGAAAATGTCGCTAATATAAACAAAATTAAGTTACTACAAACGAAAATAAGTAACTATAAACGAATTTATCGTCAGTACAAACGAATTTATACTACAAACGAAATAAAGTTACTACAAACGAATTAAACACCACTTCCAATGAAATCAAGGTACTACAAACAAAATTAACGCTACTACAAACGATAGAAAGTTACTATAAACGAAATGACGTCACTACAAACAAAAATAAGTTACTACAAACGAAATAGACGATGCTACAAACGATATAAAGTCACTACAAATTAAAGTTTCGCTGCTACAAACCAAATTAAGTTACTACAAACCAAATAAAGTTACTACAAACGAAATTGACGTCACTACAGACGAATGTATGTTACTACAAACGAAAAGAACTTACTACAAACGATTTTGTTCATGATTGAATAGTTATAGTTAAGTACCGCGGTATGAGATTTTTCAAAGTCCTCTAAAGTTTTTTTGGAGCTACTACAAACGAAATTAACTTCACTACAATCAACTGCAAACGATTATTTACAAGAATCAACTGTCAAAGTTGAGTTTTGGAAAAACCGGGAGATGGGTATTTTTTCAAAGTAAAAAAAAAATTTTTTGGAGCTACTACAAACGAAAATTTTTTTACTACAATCAACTACATACGAATATCTATAGGAATAAAATATAAAAAAAATGATTTTTCCAAGTCGGGCGCCAAGTTCACACAGCCGTTGATGAGGCAGTGCCATGGATCCCTTCGTATCCCTTGTATCCTTGTTTTTAGAAATAGTGACGTCAGCAGTACATACTGTGGTGTTTTCGATACACCACTGGGACTTGAAATAAGTATGTAAACATGTAAATAAGTGGGCTATGTAGAAATAAAAAATGGTACGTCACCCGCCAGAAGTACTTTGAGTTTCCAACTGCGTCCAGCGTCGAAGATATTATTATCCACGATTATGTGGAACGGTGGCTCACGTCCTTGGGTAAACACATCACCAATTTTCACTCACAGTTTTATGATAGTTTTCTCACAAAGATTTATTTTTGATGCACGTTAGCCGTATGCTGCGCTCACGACAATCGGTTCGATGCAAGTGGTACTCTCGCGCCACCAAGCGGCGTTGATGAGAGTTTTCTCCCAGTGCATACAGTTAGTAGCACTGATTGATGATTTGGCGGGGGAATTTAAATTTGGAAGCCCAAAACCCAACACTAACAATTCACTGAGATCCGAACAGCACGACGGCTCGAGTTATAATGGCTCATAATAACGGAGGTTTTCCCACACGCCCGCTTGGGGGGCGTGGCGCTACTGGTCGGGGCGGTGCCCCTTTCAGTGGGTGCAGTCGCCGCCTACTAAAGTAGGCGGGTCCCTGGTGTGCGGCGTATTAAATACGCCGCGATGGTGTCAGTTCCGGAGTTGTCACATCCGGTGGGGTGTCGCTCTGCCGGCGAGCCAGGCACCACCGGAAGTAGCTCCGGTAGGCGGCTGCAAGCCGGCGGCGACGGGGGTCGAAGTCCAGTGATTTCCCGCGGCAGCGGTGTCGGCGAGGTCGAGCCCTCCGGGAGTGATTCCCGGGGGGCGCCCGTCAGCCGGCGCCGGTGCGGGGGGGGTAGGTCCGGTGGGGGTTTCCGCGGGAACTAGGTCCCGCGGGAACGGTCGGTCCGGGCGGTGTTGCTCGTCAGGCGGGCGCCGATGGTACGGTGCCAGCTCCCGCAAGTGGCGGAGGCTGGACCGATCGGCGCGGCGGAACATGTTGGCGCTTAGTCGGCCGATGAAGTCGTCGAGACTCTCCATGTTGAGGTCCCTGGAGATCGTAGCATTCCTCACGTAGCGCGGGGCGCCTACGATAGCGCGCAGCGACAGCGACTGCTGTGCGCGCAGCTGTTGGCGGACACGGTCCGACGTCAACGCATACCAAGCAGGTGCGGCATACGTGAGTCGGGACCGTATATATGCCTTGTAGACGCCCAGCTTCGCTCGCGTGGGAATGCTGTGGGACGTCAGGACGGGACGCAGGAGAGCTCGAGCGGCGCGGACTTGGCCAACGATGTTCCGGACGTGGGGCTTCATACTGAGACGACGGTCAATGGTCACACCCAGGTACTTCACCTGCGGGGACCACTCGACTTGGCGGTCGAGCAGGGTCAGGGGTGACGGGTTCCTGTTTTCCCCGAGGGAGATTGCCTGGGTTTTCGCCACGTTGACCGTCAGTCTCCATTCTTCCAGCCAGGGCGGGAGGGCATCCAATGCGCGCTGCATTTTGATGGCCGCGTGAGCGGCGGTGAGCGACGTGGTGATGTACGCGGCATCGTCAGCGTACAGCGCGAGCATTGCGCCTCCGGCTGTCGGGATGTCGTCCGTGTATCTGCCGTAGCAGACGGGCGACAGACAGCTGCCCTGGGGCACGCCGGCCTGGACGGGGCGCTCCGACGACAGGGTGCCTTCAACCACCACTTGAAAGCGCCTGTCTTGGAGGAAGGTGGCCACAGTCTTAACTACTCGACGAGGAGTAGTAGACGTGGACAGCTTGAGGATCAGGCCGTCGTGCCACACGCGATCGAACGCTTTCTCCATATCGAGGAACACTGCAGTGGCCCGCTCCTTTTTGTTAAGGGCGGCCGTGAGGTGGTGTAGCGTCCTCGCGAGCTGTTGCGTCGTGGAGTGTTCGGCGCGGAAGCCGAACTGTTCGTCGCGTGGCTGGATGTGTGGTATGAGGTGCAGCAGAAGAAGCTTCTCGAAGACTTTCGAGGTCGTCGACAGCAGCGTAATGGGCCGATAGCTTTCGGGCCTCAGTATGTTTTTCCCCGGCTTAGGCAGCATGATAACTCTGCCGCGCTTCCATGGCGTGGGGAAATGGCCAGTCCGCAGAATTCCATTGAACAGCTGCGTCACTTTCGCGATAGCGCGTGGAGGTAGGTGACGCAGGGCCTCGTTGGGAATCTGGTCTGGTCCGGGGGCCTTCCGTAATGGGGCGCGGCGAATCATTCGCTGCACTTGGCCGGGGGAAAAGACTACTGGGTCTTCCGTGGTGGCTATCGGCGCGTCGAAGTAGGACTTCACACGCTGCTGGACGTCTTCTTCGTGCTGCACTGAGGAAGCTGGATTCAGCCGGAACTGACTCTCCAGGTGGTCGGCAAAGATCTCCGCGCGGTCCTCGGCTCGGTAACGGGGGGTTCCGTCACTGGCCAGTAGGGGGCGTATCGGAGTTGCCTTCCCGGAGAGTTGGCGGCAGAGTCGGTGGATGCCCGTCCAGTCTTCACCCGCTCGCTCAATGGCGTGCAGCCAGGACTCGGTTGAGACTGTTTCCAGCTCTTCCGAGATCCTTAGCGCCAGAGCGTTGAGCTGGGTCTTTATGTTCGGGCACCGGGTCGATTGCCATAGGCGTCTCAGCTTCCTCTTCCGTTCAATCATCGCCACGATGTTCGCCGGTAGGGGAGGTGCCTTGCGAGTCGACGCTGCGTCTCGCTCTGAGGCTCGAAGCGCCGCGGTAATTGCGGCACTGAGTTCCTCGGCGAGCAGGTCGACATCTGCGTCGGTTCGGATGCGGCGAACGGGCGAACGTTCGCGAGCGAGCAAATGTTCGCGAGCAGGCGAATGTTCGCGAACGAGCGAATGTTCGCGAACGAGCGAATGTTCGCGAACGAGCGAATGTTCGCGAACGAGCGAATGTTCGCGAACGGGCGGTTGCTCGCGAGCGTAATGCTCGGACAAGTGCTCGGCGAACGTTCGCCAATCGTGACGGCGACGTGAACGGGTTGGGTCAGTCCGGGTTGGAGCTCTGGGTACTGCCAGCAGCACTGGCTGGTGGTCCGAGAGGACGTGGTCATCCAGGACGTCAAGCGACGGTGCGACCGGCAGGTCGCGGGTGATCGCCAGGTCGATGACGTCCGGTGCCGCGTTTGCCTGGTACGGATAGTGCGTCGGGACCTCTGGTCCCAGCACCTGGTAGCCGTGGCGGTCCGCGTCGTCCAGAAGGCGGCGGCCCTCTGGGCAAGCGAGGTTGGAGTTCCACGCCATGTGTTTGGCGTTGAAGTCGCCGGCGATGATGGTCGGGCCAGGCGAGTCCAGGAGAGTTCGGACATCAGCCATGGCGAGGCGGTTTTGCGGCGGCTTGTAGAACGCAAACACACGGGTGGGCTCGCGTTCGACGCAGACTTCTACGCCCAGGGCGTACGCGGTCTGGAGATCCGTAGCAGGCAGCGGCTGGTGGATGACTTTCCTCTTCACTAGGACTGCTAAACCCCTGTACGCAGTCCCAGCGGGGGAGGTGTGGTCCTCTCGGTACACGTGGTACCCAGGCATCTTCAATCGGGTGCTCGTCTTGAGGTGTGTCTCGTTGATGAGGGCAACGTCGACATGCCGCTCTGGCTCATAATTCGTTCCGTCGCCCCTATTTATACCCATTATGACTCACTACCGTGACAACAACAAGCGTGCACGTGCAGCCACGCAGCTGTTGTTTACAAAGTTTTGCAAAACGGAAAGTCACTTCTTATTTTATTACTTAAATTAAACTAAACGTTAGAAGCAACAATAATTACGTAATTTTAGCCATTCTTTATAATTAACTAGGCAAATAATAAGTATTTGCGCCGATAGATAGAATAGTATTTGCGAATATAGGATTAAGTGAACTAAATTGTTTTCATTGTTCTAACATTACCTATCGATGCCCACTGTTGAAAGATTATCATCATGAAACCTACTGAGAACGGTGACCCTACTCTCCCGCCGTTATATAAAATACACAGATTCTCAGTATAAACATAAACATTTTGAAATATTAAGCTAGCGACTGACGTTTTGTACTCCCGATAAAATGCAGTTGAGTAACACAACAGGCACGATAGTTAGCCTTGCTGCGCGTGTAGGACGATTTCTGAAAATTTTATATTCATGACAATAATTGAGTTATAAAACAATCAAGGTGTAGTATGGTAATTTAATATTCTGGAAAATAATTAACTTTAAAAACGCTTGCTACTTATCGTGTGTTAATATATAAAATACACAGATTCTCAGTTGTTACGTAAAAAATTCGGCACCGTAAAAATTTCTGTACTTACGGTTCCTGTGGGCTCATTCCAATATTACCACCAATTCCAATACATTCAATTTTGATTTCGTAGCTTCCTTTTTACATTTCATCCATAATTGCACATAATTTGGATTTATTTATCTTTTGAAATGGTTTGTTTACATCGATCGACCTGATTGATCGATCTGTCATTTAATGTCACTTTGACGTGTGTGAGTGATGTCCTGCGCACCGGTATTATAGATAATTTTTTGCCGGTTATACGCTAGTCGAATGTTCCTGTCAAGGAAGGTGGGAGATCGGTCACTGCTGATCATTCAACGCGAAGAGCTATCCCACCCCTATGAGACTATATATTGGTTCTGGGCATTCACTCTTTCATTTCGATCTTCGTCCCCCATCCCATCGTAAGTATAAAACCAACACAATTACGACAATAACAATTTATTGTCGTATTATATTTATTACAACGATATATAACTGTTTCCTTTTTTTTAGAACCAAACGGGAAGATTTTGCCTGACACGCGGGTGGTGTTCCCCGTGTGCGTTGGAGTTGATGTTTCTGTCAGTGGCGCTCAACCTTAATTTCCATATGTAAACCAAAACACAACCTTCCCCAGACCCACGCGCTGAGTCTAGCTGGCTCTCTTTTCTATGGTTTTTTTTTTTGTCTAGCATGTTATTTAATTTTTAAGTAAACACGTTTTACAAATAAACATTCTTTTAAACCGGGGAACATTCTTTTTTTTAAATTCCCCACAGAGAAAATTGTAACACAGTATAAACATAAACATTTTGAAAGCCAGCGACCGACTTTTTATACTCCCGATGAAATACAGTTGAGTAACGCAACAGGCACGATAGATAGCCTTGCTTCGCGTGTAGGACGATTTCTGAAAATTTGATATTCATGACAATAATTGAGTTATAAAACAAGCAAGGTGTAGTATTGTGATTTAGTATTCTGGAAAAAAATTACTTTTAAAACACTTGCTACTTATCGTGTTTGGAACAAAATATTTTTCGCAATTTTTTGACGATTTTCAACAGTCTGTATTTCAGTGAAAACAAGTCGTACAGAAAATAATAAAACAAAGCTTTTTTTGAAGCTTGGAAACTCTAGTTTTCAGATTTTTTGGCAAACATTTTTTCGGAGCACTGGCAGTTATGCAATCCTTGGAAATAAAAATTTCAGATCCGGTGCCTAATATCAAACCAGTTGCCAACCAGGAAGTTATCAGCTGTCCATCTGTGAACTTGGATTTAAGTATCAAAACCAGGTCTAATATTGATGCGATTGACGAAGAAACTATTGCAAGAAAAGGTAAATAAAGCCCATTTTTGAGATATCATACCTAGCAGGTGGAGCTGGGGTAATTTTCTATTGCCGATGTATCTTCTGCTTTATCACATATCTATTAATAATATTGCATAACATTAGCATGTCCGTAAACGTATATACTATTATTACTATACAATAAATACTAGGACAAATTATCCAGATCTCTTATTCATAAATTCATTTCTTTAAGGAAAAGAAAAAGTAAAAGGTCTTGTTACTAGAAGATTAAGGAAGATAGCAACAACGCCATCAGAAAAGATTTTATACAGAATTTTTTTTCGCACAAGCAGGTTGCAAGTGTGGGGACTAATCGATTTTGATCCACCGTAATATAAGTTCTTCTACGACCTTTAGATAATGTGAAACTAGTATTATATTATGTTTATATTATATTATCTTTAATTTTCCGACGCAACAACGATGGGGTGTTATAATTTTAACGTGTCTGTGTGTGTGTATGTATGTGCCATCGTAGCTCCGAACGGTTGAACCGATTCTGTTTTTTTTTTTGTTTGAAAGGAGAATTAGTCGAAAATATTCTTAGCTATTCAAAATTCAAAACAATTTATTCAGTTTAGGCCTTCAGAGGGCACTTATGAAGGTCAAATTTAAAGTTACTGAAGCTACAACCGGTTCGGAAGTCAGCCTTCAACTGACAAGAACCGGCAAGAAACTCAGCAAGGTTACATTATTTTTTATTTGTTATATAATTTTTTATTTATTCTGACTTTTTGGCTATTTTATAATTTCAATTTTACATAATTTTATATTTAACAATTACAAATACTTATTATAGGTAACATTAAAAAACAAAACATAAAAAAAATATGACAAGACTACAAAATAGAAAATAACAATAATTAGGTACTTCAAGAGATTTAGAGGCGCACTGTGCAGAGAGCAGCTATTTCCATACATTTTTATCTTCAATATAATGAACTACCTTGTAATACGCTTTTTCTTTCAAAACTTTCCTAACATAATTTTTAAATTTATGATCAGACATTTTGGTTATTGAAAGCGGTATCTTATTATAAAATCGAACACAATTACCAAGAAATGACTTGTTAACTTTAGTTAGTCTAAAGTATGGAACAACTAATCTAATTTTGACTCAAACATTCCTATGTTTCTACGTATAAACATTATATTTTCATAAATATATAGTGAAGGTCATTTATTTCCCTAAATAAAGACCCATAAGGACCCATAAAGAAAACCTTAAGCATTTAGTTTTCTTTGAATTTAGTAATAGATTATTTGTAGCAAACCACCCACAGACAATTGACATAGTATGATTAACTTTAGTTAGATCTTTCTTTTCTTTAAAAATTAATGATGTTTGATGAACATCGGTCCAAGATGGCTGCCGCCACAAAATGGCAAATTACATATTTTTTCACAACTCCCTCAATATAGGTAACAAATGAAAGGGGTTGACTAGTAGAATACTATACACTATGATACATTTCAAATCCAAGATGGCCGCCACTACAAAATGGAGTATTACATATTATTTTCAGAATTCCCTCAATATGGGTATCATATAAAGGCGCTTGACTAGCAGAAAACTATACACTATGACAAATTTCAAATCCAAGATGGCTGCCCCCACAAAATGGCGAATAATTTTTTTTTACGGATAAAATACCTGACTTATCATCAAATTTACCTGATATTTTCATTATTTATTTTTTCATTTTCATAGATTTTTTTTAACTTGTTTTAGGCTTTTCCGTTAATTACAATTCTTATGTTTAAGAAAGTTAGTGGTGATAATAATATATAATAGTAGGTTTGTAAAATATTTAAATAAACAAAACGCACACAAGTCACAATTTTTTTTATTTCACTCAAATTCTACACATAACTTATAAAATAATTTCTCTCAATGGCATGGAGCGGCTTTTTCTTGGGTCAATGATTTCGGGAAGTACGCACTCGTAGTAAAATTTTCTCAAACGAGGGATCATTTTTTCTTTCCAAAACTGGTCATCTTTATAAATTTTAATTACTTTTATTGGAAATTCAGGACCAGTGTAGACCGCAAACAAACACACATTTTGATTAGTCATGCCGTTTTATAGTCTGTTTTTTCAGATTTTCAAGGAAAACTGCTTGTGCCTGCTTGTAATCGTCTGCGTTCATACCAGGCTTTTAACATGCATTTCCATAATCATCGTTTGTTACGGGCCTTGCGCTAAAGTTGATTTTACGCCGAGGTATCATGCGTTTCCGACTTTGATTTATCGAAAAACGCTTTTCCTCCAAACGTTTCAAAGATTCACCCGGACTTTTCTGGTAGACAGTTTTATACAAGTTAGTTTGGGGTTTACCCATATTGAAACTAACTACAGCGGCATGACAACGGACGGAGTACGAATCTTTGCTACTGTTGATGCTTTAGATATGTGATGATCAGGAAATAGGAAGCTCTTCAACGAATATTTTATTATTATATAATATGAAAAACTATATTTCTTCAATAACGCGTAAGTAGGTACAATAATTTTAAGGTTAAGGTATAAACTGACAATGTTAATTATGTCGATGCCAACAACGCAATGGTCGTTAACAAAGTGTACGTAGAACCGTTCTATTTCGTACCGTATCTAATTTAACTAATAAATTCTTGCCATTGTAATTGAGGAGCAGATGATTAGTGCATTAAATTTTTTGGATGGGAACACCAATATAGTGTCTGCTTTCCAATATATTTTTATATGTACTTGCATCACCATCAGCAATTAACGTATTATAAATTAACTTCCGCGTCTCTATGGAAGACTTGAATCCCTCGACCAGCATTGTTGGTTCCATGCTAGATGATGAACCGGCGTGATTTTTTAAACATTTGTGAGCAGCAGGCTGTTGTCCTTTTTGGTTTGCGCGGGCACAAATGCCACAATACTTATTTCGAACCCCAATGTGAAGAACTTTCCCTGTGTGATGACCTATTATCGCGCTGCAACACCGGACAACGCGTTGAACTGATTCCTATATGAGCGTTTGCTCCAACAACAGTCTGCTTCCACTGGTATCATTGGGATGTCATCAGTGTCACCTCGTAACCGAGCAGCAGCTGTTACTTCCTCAGCTGCGGCAACCATACCATCAGCACCACTTTTCCACATTTCGGCAATTTTGTCAGGGCATTTGCTATATATAAATAATGACTTGACAGGTAAGTCCATCGAAACAGCTACTTCATTTAAATTTGTTTAGTTTAGTTGCTCTTTTTTATTTAAATCGTGACTACTCAATTCAAACTTGGTATTACACATATTGCATTGAAAAAGTTGTAGAAAGAAATCCATTCATATTTTCTTTTAGTAATATAAGATTTTGCAATATACATCCGAACCGATCATTATGGCTTGCAATTTTTATCAACTTATCTAAAAAAATCCAAAAAAAAGGAAAAGGAAGACGATTTTCAATACAAGAAAAAATCTCGGAAAAGAGGAGATTCAGTTATAATTATAACATTTGAATAATAAATATAATTCCAAGTGTGTTTGGATGCGGCATCTCAACCAAGACCCGATAGAAATCTTTTTTTGGGACAATAAGAAGTCAAGGATGCCGCAACATCAATCCAACAGCAGAACAATTCCAAGGAGCTTATACAACTTTATTTATAAATAGCCTCTCTGGTGTCCATGCCACCGGTGCAAATTGCGAAACAGATAATTGTTCATCTCTTAATGCCTTCATCATCACTGATGATTGCAGCGAGTCCAGAGCCACTCTTTTAGTCCTCATTAGAGGGAAAACACTAAGATCCTAAGATTATCGGCCCACTACAATACGTCAGTGGTTATTTTCTAAGAACAACCAAGAAAAAAGTCTTCAAAAGTTGTAATATGTGTAATACAAATTTAACCACTGACGTCGAGCCTGAATTTCTAAAATCTAGAGAATACGATCCGATTATCGAACGATATTCGATACGAATATTAGCTGGAAGAAGACAGGTTGATGATGAGGAGAACAATCTACAAATAAAAGTAAAGAAGTTAAAAAAGGGCTCATAAGTAAACTTGTTTTCATATAAAATGATTCATTTAAAAATCCTATAACATAGTACTAAACGTAGTAGGCATCCATGAAATGATGATACCTGGTACCTGTACGGACGTACGTACGACATCAAGGTATAGCTATAGTTATAGATAGGATGAGTAAAGATTTTTACTAGTGATAACAGATGGCGTTGTAAGTGGTTACCCATTTTAAGGCCGAAGATCGCTCTCTATCTCAGTATAATATAATGTACTCTGTGGTGGCTCTGTAGTTCTAGCGAAGCTCTTCTAATGTGTATTGCAAACCTGCAAGACATCAACTATTCCATTTTAAAAGTCAATTTAGAAAAAAATAATATAAAACATTTAATAACTACCATTGCACTAATGCATTATAATTTTGATTTTGTAAAATGTAAAAAGCTTTAAGAAAATATTATAAGTTCATTACTAACAGTGTTTTGCAGGTTTTTCATTTATAATTATTGTAAAGATGAAAATAGAATATTAGCAGGGGAGAGACAAAATGATGATGATGAGGACTTAATGTACCTAAAGCAAAAACATATCGTTTTCAAATTGTTAATGTTTTAAAAGAAAACAAATAAAAACTTTCTAATAATCATGGTTTCATTTTTATATATATAGACTAGCGGACCCGGCAAACGTTGTTTTGCCATATTTACTTGACTAAAAACTATACATGAAAATGTATCGTACTACAAATTTTATGTTCGATAGTTGACCCGACAGTATTTTATAATGTGGTAAAAAGACCTAAGCGACTGTTTGTATGAAAAAATACTATCAACCTAAGATACCAAACCACATAAACTATGTTTCATAAATAGGAAAATAGAACCATTCTGCATTATTTCTAATTCTGAGGTAAATAAACCATTTTAAAAAGAGACATGTTTCCATACATTTCGTGTGCACATTAAGTCCAGTTTTTGTCTAATATCTTGTGGTTTTTGTAAAATAACGTGATTAATTTTGTATTAAAACACCAGTTTGAATATCCATCCCCAGTAACACCAGCAAGTGCGGGCAAGGCTCGTAAAAGGACAAAAAGCCCCGAGAAATTAAAGGCTAACAGCTAAGAAAATGAGGTTAGTGATTCGATACTATTCCGATATTATAATATTACATTTATTAAACGTTGCAAAGACAAAGTATTTTCTTGAATACTTACAACCTATTACGCAACATAAACACTATTTTATTAAACGGGATAAAGTCGTGTATGTATCAGGGTTGTTGCGAATATTCGCATCCGCATCCGCAAATGCGGAACATTCGCATTAATTCAGACATCTGCATCCGCATTCACATCCGCATCAATCAATGCGGAGTTTTTACGGATGCAGATTCACATCAACAAGTAACTACATGTAAAGAAAGTGGGCGGAGCCAGAGTGGCACGTGCTTCGCGTTTGTTTTGGTAATTACTAACTTCATTCAGTAACTGTCGAATAGAAAGGCGCACATTGGTAACAAGATCCTACAGGTTTGTTTGTTGTGTTTTTTCTCATTGTCAATAAATTATAGTTACAGTGAGTGTTTACTGTGTACTTCATAGTTTTTTGTGTGTTTAATGAATATTTTGATATAAATATTAGGTGAAATGTCGCCACCAATAAAAAGCAATATCTGGACTTATTTTACAATAGACAAAAATGATCCGGATAAGTCGGAGTGCAAGATATGTAATAAAAGTTACTCGCGGAAGGGACGCACTACTACTTCTTTGAAAAATCACCTGAAATCAATACACCCGGAGGAATTTCGTTTATTTCAAAGTGCGAATATAGAAAAGGAATTAAAGAAAAAAAATGATGAAGCAGGTATGTATCAGAAATACCGAAATATCAGATTTACAATCATGTTTCAAACTTAGTTATGGTTAGATAAATTGATTTAATTTCATTAATAATTTACTGTTTTTATTTCAAATCATGATAATTATACTTGGTGCTAAAAGGGCCAATATCTATAATGCTTCCTTACTGTATTATATTGTAGTGTGACTAAAATATATTGTTGTTATTGGTCACATGATTTTATGTTACTTTCGAAATCAAATTTAAATTAAAAAATGAAATTATTGAAAATATTCACTTTTTAAGCTTTCTTGGCACTAACAAGAATCCAAAGTTAGTTCCAAATTATGTTTAAAATTAAATGATTAAGTCTTGTTTCAATTTTAACTTTATTGTCAGCAAATTATAGCCCTTTTAACACTTAATTATTCGAAAGTGCACACCACATTGGCCTTTTTTATTTTTGATAATTTCAATTATAATGCGTAATATTTACTTTTAGATTTTTTATATCGAATTTTGATAAGTATGCTTATTTTTTTATTTAGTATATGATTTTTGTATATTATGTTGTATTTTTTTACAGATGCAATTGTGACACCGTTGCAACAAGCCAAGAAACAGCTTTCGTTAGAGGAAGTACTAGAAAAAGAAAAGAAGTGGGATACTAACAATCCTAATTCAAAAAAAATTGACAAACTCATTGGCGAAATGATAGCGCTTCAAAATTTACCTTTTAACTTTGTGGAGGGACTTGGATTTCGCCGTCTCATACAAGAGTTAGCACCGAAATATAATTTTAGAGGACGAAATTTTTTTACTGATTTCGTATGCAATGAGCTATATATAAAACTTGCGGGGAAAGTTAAAGAACTAATTGAAGAATATGATTACATGTCGTTCACTACTGATATTTGGACAGATCCCAGCTCAGGTGTTTCTTTGCTTAGCCTAACTTGCCACGGAGTATCAGAAAACTTTGAACGATCGTCAATTGTGTTAAAATGCGAGACTTTTGATGACCGTCATACTGGTGATATCATTGCAGAAAAATTTAAAACAATGCTTGCTGAATGGAATATTTCAAATGAAAAAGTGCATTGCATGATACGAGATGAAGGCTCTAACATGAAAAGAGGAATGCGCTTAGCATTGCTAAATGATTTAGATTGTACCGTTCATAAGTTGCAAATTGTTATTCGGCATGGTTTACGATCGCAGGAAAGCATAGAAGACGTCAAACAAAAATGTAAGAAAATTACTACTCATTTTAACCATTCAACCATGGCTCAAAAGCAACATGAAAAAATTCAGGACAGACTTAATCAACCGCATCTTAAAGTATTCCAGGATTGTGTGACTTTCCACCACCGTACAAAAAATATGCAGCTACACCTTTAAAGTCTGCAAAGTTGCCAATGAAAAGCAATATAAAAAACTGTGTATTTTCCCCATATCCTGTAGAAGTAATTTATAAACCAGAATATAATTTACAGTTCAGAAATTAAAATCCTCAACTTTTAAAACTCTTCTATGCCTTTGAACGCTCATATTTTTAGGACCTTTATCTCTATTTTTCACGTTTTTGAACTTGTTGACTAGACTACTGTAACGATACCGGAAATTTACTCATTCTTCGCCGTTTTGATTTGTGCTGGTGCCAATAATTTTAAATACAGACCATTCTTCTGTCATGTGGCATTCCAACTCATATCCGTTATATCGCGCGACAATTGGACTTCCAGGATTGTGTGACGCGCTGGAATAGCACGTTCTACATGTTTGAGCGTTTTTTGAAGATAAAAGATGCATTAAGTCTTTTTACCAATGACAATAACATTGAATCAATTTTACCTGAAGAGTGGAAAATAATAGAATGCTGTCTTGAAGTATTGAAACCGTTTGAAGAAGCCACTCGTGAAATGAGCAGCTCTCAGGCACTCATATCATCTGTGATTCCTATCAT
Organism: Habrosyne pyritoides; assembly: GCA_907165245.1. Classification (NCBI taxonomy): domain Eukaryota; kingdom Metazoa; phylum Arthropoda; class Insecta; order Lepidoptera; family Drepanidae; genus Habrosyne; species Habrosyne pyritoides. The sequence goes on along the minus strand of OU015607.1, from coordinate 11,115,404 downwards.
ACAAATGGTTTTAAAAAAACTTGACGACCATTTAACAAAACCACGAGAAAGTGATGCTATTCGATTCGCAGTCTCTAATCTGAAATCACAATTTTCAGCAAAATTTTCTTCTTTGGAAGATAACAATTTATATGCAATTTCCACATATTTAGATCCACGCTATAAGCATAAATTTTTCAAACCAGTCACCGAAGAAAAAATAAAAGATGAAATAATAAAGATGGCAAATGACCCTGTTGTCACTGATTCTCCTATAACGCCGGCGGAGAAAACAAAAAGAATGAGAATGGAAGATTCTCTCGATCCTGAACCAGAAACGTCCTGTACGGGTAAGAAGACTTGCTTAAAAAGCGATCTTGCCATGATGTTGGATTCATCAAGCGAAGATGAGGGTGAAGGAGAACCGGACAAAAGTAGCCCCGATGTTCTTCTCCGCAAAGAATTAGTTATTTATCGTAACAAAAAAAGACTGGATTTAGATGAAAATCCACTTAATTGGTGGAAAGTTAACCACTGTGAATTTAAAATTCTCTCCAAATTAGCATGCAGATATTTATCACCTCCACCAGCCAGTGTTCCCAGTGAACAACTATTTAGTGGAGCTGGGTTAATATATAACCCACTAAGAAACAGGTTGGAAGCTGAGAAGGCTGCAATATTACTATCTATATATATAAAAGAAAGTCGTGTTAGTTACTTCACTTATAACTCAAGAACGGCTGAACCGATTTAGCTGAAAATTGGCAGGGAGGTAGTTTAGAGCCAGGAGAAGGACATAGGATACTTTTTATCCCGTTCGACATCATTCCCGTGTGACTTGACATTTAACGTCAGTCACTATAAAACGTGGTATAACAAAAAAGAATCAGACTTGGAATAACAAAATTGACGTATAATGACAGCTATGTAATGACGTATGGATGACAATTTGATATTTGTAAGAAATCAATAATAAAACTATTTCTATTAAATAAATAATTCACATTATTGCCCAATTGCCCATTCGTATAAACAGTGAAGTGAACTATAAAACTCGGTATGGTTGAAAATTTAAGTTTTTAGGTGAAGTGAAGTTTAATTAATAATGCCGCGACCAAGACGATCGAATCTTTCCCGACAAAGCCGTGATGCAAGAAGAATACGAAATACTGCAAATGAAAGGACTGAAGAAGAACAAGAAATTGCACGTGAACAGCGCCGCGATAGTATGGCTCGACTTCGTGCTTCTCAATCACGAGAGCAAAGTGAAGCAGCCCGTGAAACAGCTCGGTTGGCAATGCAGAATCGTCGAGCGAACAACAGAGGTCAACAAATAGATAATTTGCGACGCAGAACAAGATATTTATCAAGTGCTGATTTTAATCGAGCAGCGTTTCAATACGATTGCAGCAATGATTACAGCTTGCATCCTAGCGTTTGCATTGGGCAAATCAAACCCATGTAACCTGTGGCACAAATACAAGGATAATATGTCAGAAGATATTTTACATCAAATTCGTGTCAGTTCCAGAAATCACGATATTGAGATGAATGAGGAGATACATAATCGTGCTTTACTCTTGATCGAAGATATGTGTTACCTCATGTGCGGTAATTTATTAATCAGGTTAGGAATGCCAGCACCATATCGTGAAATGAATGACGCATTTAATCGAGAATTGGAAAGGGAACGTGAATATGATCACCAGGAATTAGATTTAGTAGTTCAAACGAATGTACCCCTGTTGAATTACCAACAAAAGGAAGTTTATGATACTTTAATGAAGGCTATCGATGATGAAAATGGTGGTTTATATTTCCTAGATGCCCCTGGTGGAACTGGCAAGACATTCCTCATGTCATTAGTTTTAGCAACTGTTCGGGCGAGATTTAACATAGCGGTTGCAGTTGCTTCTTCTGGAATAGCAGCCACATTGTTAGAAGGATGCCGTACGGCTCATTCAGCATTCAAATTACCGTTAAATCTTCAAACTATTGAAGAACCAACGTGTAATATTGCAAAACACTCAGCAATGGCCAAAGTTTTAGCGGTATCGAAAATCATCATCTGGGACGAATGCACAATGGCGCATAAACGTGCATTAGAAGCACTTAACCGAACATTAAAAGATTTACGCAATGACTCGAGATGTTTTGGAGGAGCAATGATTTTACTTTCTGGCGATTTCCGCCAAATACTGCCAGTAATTCCAAGATCTACGGCTGCCGACGAAATAAACGCTTGCCTCAAATCGTCAAATCTATGGCGCCATGTGAAGAAACTGCAACTGACAACAAACATGAGAGTTACATTGCTTAATGATACATCTGCTGAAAATTTCTCGGAGCAATTGCTGACTATCGGTAATGGTCAAGTACCTGTCGATGAATCGAGCGGATTAATATCATTTCCAAATAATTTCTGTAATTTTGTCTCATCAAAAGACGAACTTATCAACAATGTATTTCCAGAAATTATTTCTAACTACAAAAATTATGAATGGATGAGTGAGCGAGCAATTTTAGCGGCTAAGAATAAAGATGTAGATGACCTAAACTACATAATTCAAAATAAGATCATTGGAACAATGCATTCATTCAAATCTATTGACTGCGTCACAAATGAAGATGAAGCCACCAACTATCCAATTGAATTTTTAAACTCTTTGGACGTGCCTGGCTTACCACCGCACAATTTACGCCTAAAGGTTGGCTCCGTAGTAATCATGCTTCGAAACATAAACCAACCAAAACTGTGCAACGGTACGCGTTTGGTGGTTAGAAAATTGATGAACAATGTAATTTACGCTACGATAATGATAGGAAAATTCAAAGGTGAGGAAGTTCTCATTCCGAGGATACCGATGATCCCAACCGATATGCCGTTTGAATTTAAAAGACTTCAATTTCCGATACGTCTTGCATTTGCCATGACCATCAACAAATCACAAGGCCAATCCTTAAAAGTTTGTGGTTTAAATCTAGAACATTCATGTTTTTCCCATGGTCAATTATACGTGGCATGTTCACGGGTCGGAAGACCATCTGCGTTGTTTGTTTTTGCGCCTGATAATAAAACAAAAAATGTTGTGTATCACAAGGTACTTAAATGAAGAGCAACCTATGTACTAAAATACAGAAATAATTATGAATGATTGATGTAGAAATTTAATTTTTTTTGTATTTTTTCCAATAAAAAAAAAATCTGCTTATTTATTACATTAAGGCGGAACAAAGTTCGCCGGGTCAGCTAGTTTATTAAATATAATTCACTTTATTAAATATAATTCACCCATGTTTAAGTTTAATTATTAAACAAAGATTTTTCATTATGAAACTAGAAGAAAAACTTGTGTAAAAAATATGATTAATTAAATAAAAAGATTTCAAAATTAAATTGATGTTCAGTTATTTATACACTTAAAATTTAAATAATTATCCTTTTAAAATCCCAAAATCCGCATCTGCATCGCATCCGCATCCGCTTCGAATCCGCATCCGCGGATGTGAACTTCTAATAATCCGCATCCGCATCTGCATCCGCGGATGTCTAAATTTTTGCATCCGTAACAACCCTGGTATGTATAGGTATATTTATTAAAGATCAGTTCATTGTAGTTGTATTATGACTGACTAATTGTGATGTGCTTGATTATATTAATATAACATATATTATATATAATGTAAAAATTGTATTGATTTTAGGTTTCTGCAAAGCTCAAATGAGGCAACTTCAATAAGAAGTTAATATCTTGCTCAAGATAGTGAGCCACTGGAATGCCAATGTGAATATGTTGCTGGTAAAGGGAATGAAGCTCATTGCAAATATGGCACAACAAATATTTTTAATTTTGAACAAAGTAACTACCCAAAAGATGCAAACTTTCCACCACCGTACAAAAAATATGCAGCTACACCTTTAAAGTCTGCAAAGCTGCCAATGAAAAGCAATATAAAAAACTGTGTATTTTCCCCATATCCTGTAGAAGTAATTTATAAACCAGAATATAATTTACAGTTCAGAAATTAAAATCCTCAACTTTTAAAACTCTTCTATGCCTTTGAACGCTCATATTTTTAGGACCTTTATCTCTATTTTTCACGTTTTTGAACTTGTTGACTAGACTACTGTAACGATACCGGAAATTTACTCATTCTTCGCCGTTTTGATTTGTGCTGGTGCCAATAATTTTAAATACAGACCATTCTTCTGTCATGTGGCATTCCAACTCATATCCGTTATATCGCGCGACAATTGGACTTAACAGATTTCACAACATTATGAGATTCCCAAGATTTGATGATAATTCACTAGTTTACAAAATTAAACTTTTTGTCTGTTGCCGCGAATTCTGTGGTTACTTATGACTGGAATAATGCTCACTTATGACTTGTATTCTTTAAAAGTACTTTTAAATACAAAATTAGTGGCATTAGTCACCTAGTTTTTTTTAAATTCACTCGCAAAGGTAAAACTTAAATTAAAGCTGTACATTACGGCTGTTTACAGGGCTACAAAAATAACCAAAATCGACCGGGATCTTCCAACTCCCTCATTAATTCTCCAGTCTATCCTCTTGCTAATGATGCCACATGCCGTAAAAATCTTTTAACAATTTTGTTAATTCGCTAGAATTGTGAAAATTACTACATTCCAAATTCTAATGAATTTTTTTTATTGCGTAACTGTTACTTGAGAAAGAGGTAAATTTGTTTTCTAACTTGCGCAGTAATATCTATCTTCTATCTCTTCCTTGCATACCTTAAATCGGTTTGAACAAATCACGCAATGCTGCCATTATTATTTTAGTCGAGACATCACTGCCTCTGCTACCTATCGTGTGTGCTAGTTTACCGTACTCCGCGATTCTTTCATTTTGTTATCTTTAAGTTTTGTTGGTTCTTGTTACGTTTTTTTTTTAATTTTTGTTGTTATTGTTAAACTTTATTGAGTTTTTCGTTATTGCAATGGCGACATTCTCTAACGAAGAATATGCGGACATCATGATGGCTTACGGAGCCGCCAATGGTGTCGCTCGTGCAGCGCAACGACTTAACCAGGAACGCTTTCCTGGTAGACGATTACCTGGCCGCAGAGTCTTCCAAGATACATACCGACGCATACGCGAGACTGGCAATGTAACTTTTAATGAACCAAGGGGCCATATTTTGCGACATAATGTTGAAGTGGACGAGAGAATACTGGCACTTTTTGAGGAAGACCCGTAGGAAGACAAGTAGCATTAGAAATGTGGCATCACATCTTGATCTTTCAATATGGAAAGTGTGGAAAGTCCTTCGTCAAAACGAAAAGCATCCATTCCACTACACTCCGGTGCAAGGTACCTAATTTTAAACTAGCTTTAAACCCGTACACGCTTTGTTTGACGTTGCCTTTGTTTAGCAGGTAATGGGTATGGTATGGCGTCACTTCTAGGTAGTGAATCTGTTAGCACGTACAGCGGGTCCTTTTTTGTGCAATTACTTTCTGCCCAAGAGAAATTTAAAAGAGTTTTTTGTTTGTTGCAGGACTTGAGGGTGGCGACTTTGACAGACGAGTAGCTTTTTGTCGGTTTCTTGTACACACAGATGTAGATGATCCTGATTTTTTAAAAAGAATACTGTGGACGGATGAATCCAAATTTACCAAGGATGGGATCCTCAATTTGCACCACTGGACAACGAAAACGGAAAACCCACGTGTTAAAAGACAGAAATCTTTTCAAAGAAGGTTTAGTGTAAACGTTTGAACAGGAGTGATTGGGAATCAGGTAATTGGACCGCATTACCTGCCCGATAAAATCAATGGCGAAAACTACCTGGAATTCTTACAAAATGACCTGCCCGAATTGGTGACCGATGTGCCCATATTTAATGAACGTGTGTCCGTAGTATTTCAAAATGACGGCTGTCCCGCGCATTGGCGTTTGACTGTGAGGGAATATCTTGACAATGTGTTCCCCAATGCGTGGATTGGACGCGATGGCCCTATTCCATGGCCGCCACGTTCCCCAGATCTAACCGTTAGACTTTTATGTCTGGGGACGTGCCAAAGAGCTGGTATACGCCACGGAGGTTCCAACTAGGGAGGTACTAGTCTAACGCATAGAAGCGGCATTCAATACCATTAAGGAGGAAATACGACTTCGCATAACAACTGTTGAAATACGAAACAGATGTCGGGCCTGCATTCGCAACAGAGGCTAACAATTTGAGCAGGATTTGTAACAATTATGAAATAAATGTTAAAAATGCAACTTTGTTTTTTTATTTCAAGTAAATCCCACGAAAAGATAGAGATACGAGACAGATTTTACCTTATAAGAATGAGAACAGATTTATAGTTTTGTCAGGTATCATTTAAGCATACTATGGAAACCAGATAGCTGATATACTACATATACTACTTTTTTTTGTAAATACATACTTATATAGATATTTACACCCAGACATAGAACAAACAGACATGTTCATGCACACAAATGTTTGTCCTGGGTGGGAATCGACCATAGGTTGGGCAGTCAGAGCGTTAACCACCAAGCCAACTGGCCTGTCGGCTTTAATTTAAGTTTGAAAGAAAGAAAGAAAGAAAGAAAAAACATTTATTCCTTACAGCTTATCGATACATGAAAATACAATACAATTATTTTAGACACAGATATAACGGTAATTACTGTAAGGAAATGGACTTAGCATCAGCATGTGCTGAGTAATTGCCGGGAAGAACAAGTACTCAGCGCTGGTTTTCAGCAAAGCCCTTGAACCACGTGCTTAACTTACCAGTAAATAATGATTGTAGCTTAAACGAAAAATTTATAAAAACTCTAGACAACAAAAATAATAAAAAGAAGTTATATGATTAAATACTTTAGATAAATAGTAAGTATTAATAATGTATATGTAATAATAGTAATATGTGTTATTGATAATGCACTGAGATAACTTTTCTTGAATTCAATTTTAATTCAAATTCGAGTTAACCGGTGTTCTAAAGCTTTAATACCAATGGACAAAAAGAGATTGAGAAACAGAGCTGTAAATAATTCATAAAAATTGTTAAAAATTGGTACCATCAAATAAGCAGCTGATCCTTTTGATTTTTGTATAAATTCTCTTTGCATCGTTTCTTAAAATTTAAAATACATTTTAATTTGCGAATAGGTGGTGGAATATTATTCCACACTTTGGATGCTGCATATTTGAAACTGCCCTTGTAACCTTGCGACCCATGCTTTGGTATTATAAGTTTATCATGTGCCTGTGACCTTGTATTTAAAAAGTGTGCATTTTTAGACCATGACAATTTACCAAACAAATAAAGCGGTCGATTACTACAAATTATTCGATGTGTGAGGCACATTAGATGCAATTTTCTTCTTGACTCCATATTTAGTAAACCTTTTTCACATAAGATTGGACTTATACGGGATCTTTTTGGGACCTTGTAACAAAACCGAATGCACGCATTCTGAACCCTTTGTATAACCTGCTGGGTTTTTTTTAATAACCTAGGACCATACACAACATCACAGTAATTAAAAGCTGATAAAATCAACATATCTGCTAGTTTTTGCCGAACGTCCACCGAGAGATAATCGCGTATACCATATAGTACTTTCAGCCTATAAAACGCATTTCTGGCTTGAATATTTATATGATTTATAAAGCGAAGCTCCTCATCAAACAATACTCCCAAATTTCTGGCCACAGGTACCCTGTCAATATTCTCGCCATTTATGGTTATTTGTGGATTATGGAATTTCTTTATTTGATGCTTCGTCCCTAGAATCATGTATTTCGTTTTAGTCGCATTCAAAACAAGGTTGTTTCGTTGAGCCCAATCAGAAATAATATCCAGATCCTCCGTCACATCTTCAACTGCCTGGTGTTCATTGCCTGGCTTGAAAGAAATATAGATCTGAGTATCGTCAGCATATAAATGGGTTTTGCATTTCTTTATGTGTGATGTAAGATCAGCTGTGAATACTATAAATAATAATGGTCCCAAGATAGACCCCTGTGGCACACCCCTATCCACTGATTTGATACATGAGAACTGTCTATTTCCGTAACCATCTTCTGTAGAAACTTGTTGTCGTCTACCAGACAGATATGATTCAAACCATTTACAGGTAGATTTTGATACACCGTAATATGAAAGCTTGGCTAACATCAGTTTCAAATTTAAGCAATCAAATGCACGCGAAAAATCTAATAAAACTAGCAAAGATCCATTTCCAGCGTCGGACTCGTACAGAATATCATCAGCTACATGCGCTAAAGCTGTCGATGTACTATGCCCAGATCGGAATCCCGATTGATGAACCGGTAATATACTGTTAGCTTCTAGATATAGTTTGAGTTGCTTTTCTACAACACGTTCCATTACTTTAGACAATACAGGTAATATACTTATAGGTCTTAGGTCTTTAAGATGTTCTACATTTTTACTCTTGGGTATCGGTTTGACCCACGCTAACTGCCAAGTCTCAGGAAATATTTTAGTCTCTATCGATCTATTAATAATTGCCGTTATTACAGTTAGTGTTCTTGGTAGAGTGAGACGTATCATATTAATATTAATGAGGTCATGACCGTATGCCGATGTAGTTATAGAATATAGTATTTTTTCTACCTCTTGGTCGGTCGTAGGTTGCAATTCAAATATAGAAGCACTATAGCGTGTTTGCTCAAACAATGTAAGTGTATCTTTATCTGGTTCCGAGTTTCCAGGGACGTCAAGGAAGAAATCATTAATCACATCGCAGTTATTAAGGTGATCAGGAATAAAAGCTTCACTTGGATCATCAAAGGTAGATGATCTCTTCAAATGTGTCCACATCAACTTCGGATTCCCAATATTTTTATTAACATAATGCGCAAAGTATGCTATTTTCTCTCTCTTCAGACTAGATGTTACTAGATTCCTTAATTGTTTATAATAAACTATATTTGATTTCAATTTAGTGCTCAATGCTTTGGCTAGTGCTTCATCACGAAAATCCATCATTAACTTTATCACATCTGTAATCCAAGGAGTTGGAGGTTTTCTAACACATTTGCACTTCATGGGTGCATGTTTATCAAATAAACATGCTATTAATGAATCAAATTTTCTAATCATGTCATTTACGTTTCTTTCAATTAGTATGATGTTCCATTGGACAGAACCCAAGTCTATGTCGAAAATTGCGGGATTTATATTTTTGAGCGGTCTTACATTGATAAAACGAGGTTTACGTTTTGGTTTTTTTATATTAAATTCAGCCAAAACTAATGCATGATCGCTAAGCATAGGATTATGGTGTATGCACACTTTTTTACATCGAGATGGTGAGTCTGTGATTATAAGGTCTAAAAGCGTTTGAGACGTATCCGTGACACGTGTTGGCTCCTTAACTAATTGTACCATGTTTCGTTGAGTTATGAACTCATCTAGCTCTTTGGCCAAACCGGTTAGTGGTTCAGCCATATTGACATTAAAGTCTGTTAACACACACACATAATTACAATGGGAAAATTGGTTTATAGACTCACTCAAATCCTCTATTGCATTTCTCGCAGACGCGAGATCTATACGCAGTGCCTACAGCCATTTTAGCCCCTGGAAGGACGACCTCAAGCCACATTTGTTCAAGAACAGAAACTGGATGGTGACGGACATGTACACTTAGGCCATGCCTCACGTAAAATCCCACGCCTCCACCACTTCTATTATTAGGTCGGGGAATATGTTTGAGAGTATAACCTGCTAGGGCGGGGGCTTGCTTTTCTGCGCCGTCACGCAACCAAGTTTCATTCAATGCAAGTATATCTGGGCGAAACTTATCTATACTACGTTTAAACTCATCATGACCCGTATTGAGTGACTGTACATTCAGAAGACCCAATTTCAAACTTTGATTATTTGACTTGTCAGTCATTGTAAAAGACATAAGAAAATAAACAAAAAGTACCAGGCATAAGTCGAACCATATAACAAGATTTCTTAAAATATTTTTCATAAACTATAGAATCAGCTAAGTACTCAAGATGAATAAAATTTAATTTAGGTATTATAATTTCATTTGAAATCGGTACAACAAAACACTGCAAATTCCAAAAGAAATGCCAAACCAAACACACAATTAATGTAGTCATCAGTACTATTAGGCAATAGAAAAATATACAAATTTTATAATATATACCAACAACTCCTACCACACATAACAATATGTAGAATAACAAAATCAAACAAAAAATGTGTTCAATCGTATAGAATAACACAAGTAAATTATGATATATTCTGATATATCTATATCTAATAAGGAAAAAAATTGAGAGAGATGTAGACATAATATTACCATAAGTAGGGACGGTAATATTTTCGATTCTAACTATCAACAATATTTTTGTTATCAATAGGAGCAAAAATGCGTGCACAATCTGTCTCGTTTTTAATAATAAATGCTTGCAAACCAGATGATTTCCTTGCAAAGATTCTTCCGTTTCGTGTCCAAATATACTTCCATTCTTGCTGGCGACCGAGTTGACGAGCTTGACGAAAAAGCTGTTTATTGCACGCACTCAGCCTCTCGTTAATATATATACGGTTTTCTTCTGCCATTTGGAGATCTGCCGTTGTAACGTTATTGCGCCGAACGTGAGCATTGTTTAGCAATTGGTCACGAATATTGCGACGGGTTAAACGAACAGTGATGGGGCGCGGATATGCATTCTCTTGAGCGCGGCGGGTGCCTATGCGATGTGCCCAGACAACATCTCGCTCATCCAAATCCATACCGATCTTTATTGCGACCAGTGACACTAAATGGAAAGGATTTTCTCCATTCTTTTCTGGCACTCCGGTTATCTCCACATCATTTAGCAGCATTTCTTGGTCCCTAATGTTAATCTCTTGCTTAAGTCCTGTTACTAACATTTGCAAATTTGTAATTTGTGCTTCGCTTGTCTTTACAGATTGGCTATGTGTTTCCATTGCATCCATTCTCATCTCCAATAATTCGGTGCGAGCGATACAAGATGTTACAGATGAGGATAATTGTTTTATCTCATCTCGTAAGCTCCGGAGATCGACTCGGTAGCCACTCATTTCCTTTCGAAATAGTCGTATCTCGGCAATGAGATCAGTGGTACTGTCAGATAGTACACTGCGTGCCCCTACCTCTTCAATTCTGTCATGTTCTACCTCCGGTTCAGGGCCACTGGCCAAGTCATCCACCTCTGCTATTTGCTCGAAACCTTTAACTGGTGTGGCATTGTTGTTGTCACGAGGCATGCTTGACTTGCAGGAAACACATATCCACGCAGCACTGACTTTCGATTTACTATTAAATCCGACGCAAGCACGGTGATATGTTTTGATTTTGCACGTCGAAAGACTACATGTAACGCCCTCTGCTGGAGTCATAAACTTTTGACAAGCACCACACTTAACCATGACGGATAATGTCGATAGATGGCGCTGCGAGGTATAGTAAATTAGATGTTATAACCAATTTATTTCGGTATGGCAACACGGGTCACCTTTTACTGAATGTTTTGAGGGTATAACGAAATAATATTGTTAATCACCTTTAGAACAAGAAGATGTTGAGCTTATGTTTATCCTTATTTGCGATTCGCGTTTCGTGTTTCTTATTTTTTCCAGTTGGGGTAAATATAGTCCTGCTCGTCACTAACCACTTTGTTTAACTTTTATTGTCTATTTTTCATAAGAAAATCACTTGAGAAATATGCGGCATCACTACTACAAACACTTTTTTTTTTTTTTTTTTTTTGTTTTTGTGTTTTTTTTTAGTTTTACCTTTGCGAGTGAATTAAAAAAAACTAGGTGACTAATGTTACTAATTATGTATTTAAATGTACTCATAAACAATACACATCGAAATAAAATTAAAATTCAGAGTCTACGCCTTAGGGGAATGGAAGGTATAACGGACCCTGTAGGTAGAACGGACCGGACTAATAACTTTCAAACGTGTAACGCCATCTATTATCGACTTGCGTCAACTTGACAGTCGCCTCTCACTCGGCATCGGTCAGTGTCCTTCGAGCGGCCGTGCAACGGCACACGTTTTTATCAAGGTAAGTTAATTTTTGCTTATTTCGATGTAAAAACAGCAAATTTTGATCTGCCTTCAGTTTTAATATGGTAAAGATAACAGGGTTTTGTTGCTATTGTTAAAGATATTGTTTATTTTACTTAGATTTAACGTTAAATATGCAAGGTTGTCCTCAATCTTAACCTCAAAATAATTTATTGTTTACATGCCTACACAAAAGGCAAAACGGAACGGGCACAACGGACCACGTGGTCCGTTTTGCCTTCAGTACATTTCATTTATGATTATATTTATATAATTTGATATTTAAATAGGTATTTTTATTTCAGATGGTTAACAATTATAAAAGGAAGTCGGACAGGCAATCCTGGCGTGAGGAGGACATGAAAAATGCCATTGAAAAAGTAGCTACGCGCAAAATGGGGCTTAACAAAGCGGCCGCCACATTTAATGTTCCAAAGACTACATTAATAAGAAGACTTACCAAATATGAGAGCACCAAAGACTTAACTGTAGCTACGGAAAAGAAAATGGGCAGGTATGAAAAGGTGTTTAATGTCGATCAAGAGAGAGAACTAGCATCCTATGTCAAAAATATGGAAAATCGCTTTTTTGGTTTAACCACAAAGGATCTCAGGCGTCTCGCATATGAGCTAGCCGAAAAAAATAAATTGCAACACAGTTTCTGTCACGAGACGAAAATGGCGGGAAGAATATGGCTCAAAAATTTCTTAAAGCGTAATACGGACTTAAGTCTGCGAAAACCCGAACCGACTTCAGCAGCTCGAGCGTCTGGCTTCAACCAAGTGCAAGTTAAACGATTTTTCGATTTGTTGACAGACATTACAACAAAGTATAAATTGACACCCGATCGAATATTTAATGTCGATGAAACGGGCATGACAACTGTTCCAAAAAGTATGCCTCGGATTGTTGGTACAAAAGGAAAGAAACAGGTGGGGTTATTAACATCTGCTGAGCGCGGCCAGCTTGTCACTGTTGTTTGCTGCTTTGGTGCGGACGGGTCTTACATGCCTCCCTTATTCGTGTTCCCTCGTAAAAGGATGAAACCCGAATTGATGCTAAATGCTCCACGAGGATCTTCGGCGTTTTGTCATGAAAGCGGGTGGATTCAAAAAGATATTTTCACAGAGTGGTTCAAGAAGTTCATCAAATTTTCAAGAGCGTCAGTCGATAATCCAGTCTTGCTTTTGCTTGATGGGCATGCCAGCCACATGAAAAATATGGAAGTTATCGATTTAGGACGGGTCAACGGCGTGCATGTGCTTTCATTTCCGCCTCACTGCACACATAAGCTTCAACCCTTAGATGTGGGATTTATGAAACCTTTTTCGACTTATTATACAGAAGCCGCAAATACCTGGCTGAGATTAAATGCGGGTAAAGTAATAACCCAGTTCCAAATTACAGAGCTTGTCGACAAAGCCTTCCAAAAAGCTGCAACGTTATCAACTGCTTATAACGCTTTTCGAGCCACCGGCATCTGGCCGTTAAACCCTGACGTATTCACAGAGGCAGACTTTTTAGCAGCAGCGACCACTGACATTGAGATGCCAGAAGCAGCGCCAAGGGATAATGAACCTGAACCAATAGTGATTCAACCCGAAGAAACGCCCCTCATCGATGAACTTGGATTGTCAGTTTCTGACGATCATGCAACTATTGAATTAAATAGGACACCGCCTCTCGTCAACGATGAGATAATTATAGCGGAAGCTGGCATGTCTAGCAATGAAGGCATCAATGAACTATCTAGAAATGATGAACCCCAGCCATCTACGAGTACATCATTTTCTATTGCTCCAAAGGATATTATGCCCATACCTAGAACTTCTAAACGGACTAGAATTAATATTAAGCGTGGAAAGACAGTGGAAATAACATCCTCACCTTATCGCGAAGAATTAGAAGCCACTAAAAAAGCACAGGAAATGAAAGAAAATGCAAAGAAGGTAAAACAGAATCTTTTCAATGATAAGAAGGGAAAAGGGAAACAAACAAACGTACAAAAAGGAAAAGGAAAGGGAAAATCTACAAAGAAGAGTACAAAAAACAAAAACACATACTCATCAAGCGAAGATGAAGAAGACGTACGATGTTTCTATTGCAATCATTTATTTTCTGAATCGACAGAGGGCTGGGTTCAGTGCCCCGCATGTTCTTTATGGGCACACTGTAGTTGTGCCGGTGTCGAAGATGATGATGAAGATGTTAGATTTGTTTGCGAAAGGTGTGCCGTTGACTAGTTAACTACTACAAGTTTTTTTTATTCTTATGTTGCCATAGGTCCATTTTGCCTTCATGCCTAGTCCGTTTTACCTTAACGTGTAGGCAGAATGGACCAAACCGAAGGTTTTGGAAATCATCCAATATCTTCTTTAACTGTGATTTGATTCAAGTGTTCCTTAATAATAAGTAAGATTAATAAATGCTCAAACTTATAATAACAAAGAAAGAAGAATAAAGATATTATTTTTTGTGTTACATTGATTTTTCCTTAAGTGGTCCGTATTACCTTCTCTTCCCCTATATATTTTTTTTAATTTGTATATTATGTATGTATATATAATATGTAAAATTTGGGTCTTTTTTAGTTAAACAATAAAAAGTCGATAAAAAAATCCACAGGGCATGAGGGGTGTTAAGGGGTGAGAAAGGCTAGCAGGTGACCCCTTCAGTCGACCATTTCAATTTGGTCCAACATTGTTGGACACATAAATCTGTACAAAAAGTTTATGCATTATTCGAATCGTAAGGTAACGTATCAAACTTTTTGTAAATATCGCCCATTTAGGGTTTTATACCCAAAATAGTCCAGTAGAAATACGTGTGCTTGCAAAATTCATGTAAATGTAGAATTATTGGTAAAATGCTTTAATACAAATAAAATATTAAAAGTATCTAACGGGACAGGTATTTTAGAAAACTTATGTTGCAACGTTAATAAATGTTTAAATCGAAGTTGTCAAAAATGTCAATTGGGACATTTAGATTACGCCGAATTCCAGAATGACAAGACAATTAAATATTTTCAGTGGTGTAATTACTCTGAAAAATACTAGGTAAGTAAAGGATGAGGAAAAAACAAAATTAGTAACAAAAAAGGAAATATTATATGATTATCCCAGAAACATTATACTTAAATACGATAACACTCACAATGTGGACTATTTGAAACAGTGCACAAACATTTTGATTCAATATAGGAATATTAAAGAGCTTAAAAACAATCTCACTCCACAAGAGGCAGTGATTCACGTTGACTTTAGCGAAAACTAAATAACTATAACATTAAATATAACGAAAAAATCCAGATTTTTTTGTATTCGTTTGGAAATCGTTACTGATTTCCGATATTGATCATCTCATTAAAATGGTTGGTTGGATCTTTATTTTTGGTATGTTTCAGGTTTATTACATATTTAGTTTCAGTGAAAATCGGGGATAATTATCAAGTGGTTAATTGTTGTTTTCTTTATAAAAATATTATAAATATCAGTTTCGGTATAGAAGAATTAATTGTCTTTAACAGCACATCTTTCGTCTGTGACCGTTTCCTTTGGGTCTTCATTTTAACTTATTGATCTCTGATATCAAGGTCCATAAATCCAAATTCAAAGGTGTGTATTTGTTCGTATACGATCTGACATCTTCCTCACATCTACTGATGCTGATGCTGTATATCATATTTGTTGTTTTATTTTTGTAGAAAGTTTTCTGTTTTATTTTTGTAGAAAGTTTTCGTGATGGAGACCAATTATGGTGGCCAGGCCGGCCGTCCGTCTGACATCAAGGATGCTCGTGAAGTACCAATCCTCATGGTAACTGTCTCATGATTTACAGCGTACTCGTGTTATTGTTTCAGAGTGCCGCTTCTATATACCTTCTATACTTATACATCTTCTATATCCCTCCTATAGAACTTCTATAGATCTTCTATAGCTATATCTTCCATACTTCTTCTATATTTTCCCTATTTACGTTCCGGTGAATCTTACATAACAAGAAGATGCTCTTGTCAACATTTACAATGGTTTGTCCTCCTTTTGAAGAACATGTGTAGCATAATGCATACACCTCATGTAAGTGGTCATCCTGCCAACTATTAAAGAACTTTAACAAGTGTCGTCACAGTGCCAGTTTCCTCGTGTGTACGATAAAGAATAGAACTTTAATTTAGTAGATAATGTGATTATCATAGAATACCAGAATATTGTAATAGAATCTACCTTACCTTGGAAGGGCCCGTCCACTAGGTATTGTTATTTGCCAGGTTACCTATGTTTAGTATAGTTATAAGAATAGTAAAGTAATAGTGATGTAACATATACACAATAGGACATGTAACTAATATAATTTGTAAGAAATGTATTAGAATATAAACTTAAAAATTAACAACTTGATGATTTTTAAATGTTTAATACATAACTGGAACGTACTTGTTGTTTGTTTCTCTTCTAAATCTTTTCCAGCGTTCATGCGCTGGTGGCGCCCTATTAAAATTACAGAATAACCACCAAACTCTGCCTATACACCCATCCTGAGTGTAACATCCATCGGACGTAAACGGACAACTCCACGACCCATCGTACGGTATCGTACCCCCTAGTGATCCCCACCTATCTAAAAAACCACTAGTGTGTGGATAGGTGTAACAACCAATCGTTTTTTCTTACAAAATAAATGACACCCCACTTGAAAAAATAAATTGCGTCCGTGACCTCGGTGTATTGCTTGATTCAAAATTAACTTTTACAGAACATACATATATCAACTGTAACAAATAAAGCTTACAGAAACTTAGGATTCATACTGCGTGTTAGTCAACAATTTACTGATGTTCATTGTATCAAAATTTTATACTTCGCATACATACGCAGCATACTGGAGTACTGTAGCAATATCTGGAACCCACATTATAACACTGCTACCCATGATATCGAAAAAATACAAGCAAAATTTTTAAAATTCCTAAACTATCGTTCCAACTGCAAACTCTCCAATTATAAAGAATCCTGTGCTCGACATAAATTATTAACACTTAAACATCGACGCTGTCTTCTCCAGTTGCTATTTATACATGATGTATGTAATGGCATTGTGGACAGTGCTGAACTTTCTAACTTGTTCCTCCAGTTGTGCGTTCCTAATCGTCGAACTAGGCAGCACTCCTTTATTCCATACCCCGACGGTCAAAACCAACTACGCTGAGAACTCCATTATCTGTCAAACACTGTTACAACTTTTTCTGCGGGGAATAAAAAAAACAAAAATTCCCCGGTTCAAAAGAAAGTTTATTAAAAGAAGAACTTAAATTAATTATGTGGTACAAAAAGCATAAAAAATAGAGCCAGCTAGACTCAGCGCGTGGGTCTGGAGTAAGGTTGTGTTTTGATTATTTAATAAGAAACTAAAGTTGAGCGCCACTGACAGGAACGGCTGTCAGCCCGTTAAAAAAAAGTTTTAAAGACAATTCGTGATTAATGTTCAGAGGGAACTATAGTAATATATTTATAAGGGGTACCGCTACAGCATCCTTCAAGCGAAGCAAGAACAGCGAAAAGAAGCCCAGCGAGCAAGCAAGGCAAGCGCCACGTGTCCGGCTTCCGCTCCACACGGCACACTCCGTAAGCTGTCCTCACGGCCCGCACCAAGCGCGTCACGACCCGCACCGCAACGCTTCGCGGCACTCACCAAATACTACACGTACTTACAGTAAGTTCGTACAGAACTTTACTGCCCGTACAGAACCTTACTGCCCGTACAGAACTTTACTGCCCGTACAGAACTCCTCCTGGAAATTGGAAATATTGTGCCGATTAGTAAAGCTTGCATGACCCGAGCACAGGCAAAATGGTGGACACCAACCCTCGTGTCACCCATGTGCTCACCACCTACCGAAAGACCGGCCATGTGGTTGGTCATACACCACACGCGACCACACAGAATCCAATAAGAAAAACCTAATCGGCAATCCCAGGTTAAATTCGGACAAGCGGCAAACCATATTGTTGCCATACGTTTGTCCGTCCGACCAGGCAACACCAAAACAACATAAGCTATTAATTAGCGTGATAATTATAAGAAGGACGCCATAAATACCTTGTGGAGGAAAATGTTCTTGCCCTTGGGAGTGATGGGGAACAATGTCTACTCCGACTAACACGCGGAACACCACCCGCGTGTTCGGCAAAATCTTCCCTTTATGATTCTACAAAAAAAATGCAACAATTAACCTCTGGAATGCCGGAACGTAGATCTAAGCCACAAATCGTGTTACCGTAAACTGCCGGAACGTAGATCTATGTAAAATTACACTTATCTAAAAAACGACTGAAACTCCTTGAATTTAATGTCTAATTTAGTTTGACCTATGTGGGACATGACAGATTGAACCAGCCAATCGAATAAAATTTATTTCATTCCTTGAAAGAGTGAAATTACTTGTAATGAATGATTTGAAGTAACGCCATTCTCAACTGTGACGAGAAAGTTCGTTAGTGTTTTCAAAGTGTTTTAATTGTGAAAAAAGGGAAAAAAGTGAGTATTTTCTTCGTTTTTCCTATTATTTATATTTACCAGTGTGAGGAAAACAAACGTTTAATATGAAATTGTTACAGTTCGATCATATTTTTGACAAACTAAAGTTAGTGCACCACAGTAGTGATTTTCATGTAATTTTCAAATACAATTTATAATAATAATAATAATAATAATAATAATAAATATACTTTATTGTACACTGAAAGAAGTACGGTACAGAATTGATACTTAAATAAAGGTACAATTGGCGGCCTTATCGCTAAAAAGCAATTTCTTCCAGACAACCATTGGATGGAAAGAATTACATAGGAAAAAGTAAAGGGTAGTTAGCAGTGTACTAAATACATATAGCAATATATACCAAATATATATACAATATTAAAATGATATACTATAAATAATACTTAATAATAACTTAATATAAATAATATATATACGTATATACATACCAAAATATAAAAATAAATAAATATATATGTATATAATTAATCAATAATATAATAATATAAAAGGACAGCTATGTAACGATTAGAGAGCAAGATAATGTTCTTTGACCATACTCTTAAATGTAGCCAGTGTCTGAGCACGTCTCACATTCTCAGGTAAAGCATTCCACAAGCGAACCGCCTGTACAGTAACTGAGTGGTCAAAGAATCTAGTGGAATGTGCAGGCATTTTTAGTTTCAGGTTTTCTGATGACCTCAAGGAAAATGAATGTGTGTCACGCATGAACTCAAAACGTTCTTTAAGATAAACGGGAGAAGTGGGACTAAAAAGAATATTATAAAGCAAAGAAAGAATATGAGCATTCCGACGAAGGCGTATTGGGAGCCACTTGAGTTTAGTGCGAAATTCTGAAACATGATCATACTTGCGTAGGCCAAATATGAATCTTATACAAAAGTTTTGGAGTCGCTCAAGCTTGTCGAATTGCTCCTCAGTGAGATCAAGATAGCTGGCATCGGCGTAGTCAAGTATGGGAAGAAGAAGAGATTTTGCTAGCGCAATTTTTGTGGCAGTGGGTAAGAAGTTGCGAAGTCTTCTTAAGGATCCAGCCGAACCGTAGAGTTTACGACTTGTCTCTTGCAGTTGTGGGCCCCACGACAAGTGCTTGTCCATGTAAATCCCCAAGTTCTTCACTTTGTTGCTAAGAGGAATCTGAATTCCATCAAAGACAACTTGTGGGAGTTGCGTTCAGTTAATTCTGGAACTCATTTTTGAACCGCCTATGATGATAACTTGGGTCTTATTGGGATTAACCGTCAGTCCATAAGCTTTGCTCCACTCTGAAATTTGGGCCAGATCATAATTAATGCTATCAATGGCTTCCGTCAACAGTCCAAGCGGAGCTTGTGAGTAAACCTGAAGATCATCTGCATAAAGGTGGTAAGAAGAAAGAAGTCGCTGAGATATTGTATTGATGAATAATGCGAAAAGTAGTGGGGATAAAACGCCACCCTAGGGTACACCAGCAGCCGGATTGCTCCATGAAGATAATTTATCTTCAATACGGATACGCTGTCGGCGACCATACAGGTAACTATGAAACCAATCAATTGCCGTCGGAGATATGTTAAGCGAACTAAGTACACCAAGCAGGATATCAAAGTCAACGGTATTAAAAGCATTGCTAAAATCCAGCAATGCAAGTACCGTCAACTTTCCATTATCCATCCCTAGCCTAATGTCATCCGTAATATTTACCAGGGCAGTGACAGTGCTATGACCAGGACGAAAACCGGATTGGAAAGGATTCAGAAGTCTATTCTTGTGAAGGAAGGAATTCAGTTGATTGTGAATGAGACGTTCTAGGACTTTAGATAGGAAAGGCAATATGGATATTGGACGGTATTCAGAAAAAGAAACAGGGTTGGATTTTTTGGGCAAAGGAATAATTTGAGCATCTTTCCAGGAATTAGGAAAAACACCACTAGAAATTGAATGATTGAGGATATGGCAAATGACAGGAAGGATTTCGTCCAGGATAGGTATAACCATATTACGGCTGATACAGTCGCTTCCAACAGCATTAGAAGATATCGACAGTATACTTTTCTTAACATCACAAGCAGCCAATTGATTAAAATTAAAAGGGGCATAATCGGGTATCGGGAGAGAAGAAAGATGATTGAGCGTATTAAGCTTAGTTGTCATATCAACTTGGGACGAGCAGGAGAAGTGCAGATTTAATGAATCTAGGTCTAAATTATTAGGAATTGTTTCTTGGCGTAATTTCCCGATTCCCATTGATCTAAGAAATTTCCAGACTTTTGCTGGATCACCGTTCTCAACTGAACTATGAATATAATGGCGTTGAGCGTAGTTTAATATGTTTTGTTTTAGGTTTTGTTATATCTTAAACACTATTAGATATATTTGTTTATATATTTCCTTCATAAATATAACATTTACGTATATTTGCCAATTATATTGACAAGGTCGCAAATCTCATACAAACGCTCCACATAAAGGATGTTCAAAAATGTTGACGATGTTACTAACAATTTTGGAAGATATTTTTATTTAGTTGTCATTTAAAATGTAAAATAATAAATCAACTAAATATTTGTTGTCTAATAGTCTATTATATGAAGTCAAATATTAAAGTGCTTTATGCCGCCATAGTCGTATGTAAATATTTTGGATCATCATTTAGCCAATTCAAACTATAATTTTACGTATTGTACCAGATGACTTAGGTATATATTTTTTTTATCTCCAGGTATATTTAAAATGGTTGTATACATGGATATAGATAAACATCTACATATGGATGATTATCGGTCATGCATTCATCAATGCCAATGGCCATGGCATAGAACTCATTTTATAAAACAAGAAAGATGTTTCATATGCAAGAAGAGAGCAAAACGAAACATACCAATTCATTTCATTTTGTTTACTTACAACGTCGATAATATAAAATTTCTTTTGCGGTGCAATTATTTTTGGTGCGAGAGATGTAAATTTGCGATTTATGACCATTATCCAGAAGACGAATGCGATTTCTGTGTTTAATTTTTTTTGTCTGTACTTATATAAATTGATAATAATTGTTTTGACTGTATTAATATAAATTAATAGGAATTCAAGTATTTTATTTTCAATCAGTCAAATTAATATGTTAGTATATTTCAGTATAAATCACTAAATGGAATAAATTTCTTTGTAGGCAGGTACGTAAACATATATTATCATTTTCAGATGGAGCCAAGGGACTTAAATAATGATGATACTCCAGCTCCACGAGCAGGGACACCAGTGATTCAGAATATATTTAGTGGCCTAGTGGTCCACAGATCTCCTAGTGGTACAATGCGCGTGCAACCTGAACACGTAATTTTGCATAGGACAGGTTCTGGAACAGTACAGCCATTGAGTCCAGATATTCTTCCTGAAATATTATTTGATCCTTTTACAGTGTCACCACAGAGATTGAATTCGCCAGGACCATCTACTGTATGAGTAGCTTTATTTTACTTTGGTAATTTTTCATTATCAGAACTGTAGTTATATTTACATAGGTTTTTTCTATTTAAGGTCACTATTCCCTCTGAAGATTCTATTTTCCCTGCTGAACTGGCTGAGGCTTTAGCAGTAGATTCGGGGAGTGAAGACGATGAGGATGTAGGTGATTTTACAGAAGAACAGATCCTAGAAATTTTGGAAGCACACGATCAAGAGTACGACATCATAGATGGTGATGAAGTTTCACCAGCAGGGTTTATATGATCAGATGATTTCCGAAACCTTAACGGGTCGGAAGAAATTTACACAGAGCAGCCAGGTCCGCAAATAAATTCGACTGATCCACTCGCATTGTTCACTGCGGTGTGGGACCGTAGTCTAATGGAGAGAATAGTGCACGAGACTAACGAATATGCATGGCAGTGCATAATCGTGCAGACTCCACGATTGGGCAGAAGTTAATGTGGAAGAAATGTACAAGTTCTTCAGTATTTTAATATATATGGGTCTATGTTACCGGAGTAAACTGGACGAATATTGGACATTAGGAGTTTTGGAAATGCCACAGTTTCGAAAAATTATGTCAAAAAATCGTTTCTTATTAATCTTACGTTTTTTACACTTTGTTAATAATTTAAACATGGACAGCAATGTCCATGGTCACGAACGTAAAGTCAGTAAAATAGCTCCCATTGTTGCTCATTGTAATCAGAAGTTTAATGACATATATACCCCAATGCGTCATATCAGCCTTGACGAGTCTCTTCTTCTTTGGAAAGGGAGATTGAGCTGGGTGCAGTGCATTCGAACCAAATCTGCTCGCTTTGGCATTAAAAGCTATGAATTATGTGAAGCCGAAACAGGGTATTTACTACATATGTCAATATATACTGGTAAAAGCACAGATTCGTCATCAGATACCGTGCATGGATTTACAGCAGTCTCTTCAAAAGTTGTCCTTAAGATAATGGAGAATTACCTTCACAAAGGTCATTGCCTAGTGATGGACAATTATTACAATTCTGTGTCTCTGACAAGATTTCTCAAACAAAACGGGACCGATTTAATAGGCACATTGAATCGAAGGCGAACGGATACTCCTTTAATCATCAAATCACTCTCCAATAGAGGTTTACCTAGAGGTACAGTTGTAGCTCAACATTGCAAAGACGTTTCAGTTTTGTCTTGGATGGACGTGAAACTAGTTACTATGGTTTCTACGTTTCATAACGCTGACAAAGCACCGGGTACGCGCGCTGGTTTAAACATTGACAAACCACTGGTGGTGCATAGCTACAACAAGTATATGGGCGGGGTGGATCTCAAAGATCAAAAGCTGTCCATGTACTTGTTGGAGCGAAAGCGTGGCCTGAAGTGGTATGTTAAAGTGTTTAGACGATTGTTAAATGTTAGCATCTTAAATGCGTTTATAATATACCGTTCAAATACCCAAAGGTTCCATCATCAACTCACACATCGCAGTTTCCGATTCGCATTAGCGGAATCGTTGTCAAAGGAACATTCAACGCAAACGCGTATCAGATCAGCAGCTCTAGTTATATCTAGTGGTGATGATGTTAGACTAGATGGTAGCAGCGATCATTATCCAGGCCATATAGAGAGCGATGATCGCATAAGCGCTCGAAGAGTACGCTACAAACGTGGGCGTTGTGCACGATGTCTTGCTCAAAAGAAGCGTACAGAGGGTAATGTTATATGTACAAAATGTAATGTGTTTCTTTGTATAGGAAAATGCTGGTTAGAATACCATACTAAACAACAGCTAAATATATAACTTTATTAAAATCAAACAATATTTTTTGTGTTTTTAAGAACTACGTAGGTATTCGTATTTTGATTGATTTGGTATTTAAAAATAATTTGGTATAATATCAATGATTGTTTCAAAATAATTATATAATCTGAGAGTCGTAGACAAAGTCATTCCCCTACATCAACAAAACTTGAAAGTAATTAAATATTGAACACCCTGTAATCCTTTCGCCGGAACGTAGATCTACGCCTGCATCTCGGTGCCGGAACTCACTTATTATATATACATATATACAGCTCAATTATGAACGATTTTTGTCAATTTGATTTATTGTTTTTATGATACTTTTACTTATAATTCTGTGTTTTATTTTAGTAAATTTCAAATATATGATCATCCTTGTATCAGAAATCCTCAATAAATGTCCAAAATTATAGTGCGAAATGTGTAAATTGTTTTATTTCCTGAATTAGTTCCGTATTTCGTTGAGGGGTTGCTATAAAACGTCCTTATAATTAAATTGATGCCTATATACAGTAAAAAAACATGTAATAATAAGGTATAGTTATCTATTTAGCTAAAATAATTACAAGAATGACATGGATTAGTATTTTTCCTTTTGATTTCGTATTTTGAAAAACCCTTTTATTTGGCTATGCACAGCCATTTTCCCGCGGCAGTCGCGCACTTTTTATGCGAATTGAACTCGGCATTCCAAAGGTTAAACAACGTTACAATAATATAATACGACAATAACTTATTGTCGTGTTGGCTTTATACTTACTAAGGAATGTTTGATATAACGCGTGGCGTGTCTGGCTCCTAGTCCAAGACACGCACCGGTCGTTGGTCCACACAAAACTTCTGAAATAACCCAAAACGAATCAGCCTACGTTCAATAATCACGAATAAGAATCCAATTGGAAAATAAAATGAGGTTATACTTACAAAATTAAAGACGCACCGGGGCTTAGTGCCAAAGCGGCGCACGCGATTCCGAAGATCGAAATGAAAGAGTGAACGCCCAGAACCAATATATAGTCTCATAGGGATGGGATAGTCTTCGCTTTGAATGATTAGCGGTGACCGATCTCCCACCTTCCTTGACAGGAACATTCGACTAGCGGGTGACCGGTAAAAAATTATCTGTAATACCGCCGCGCAGGAACATCACTCACACACGTCAAAGTGACATTAAATGACAGATCGATCAATCAGATCGATCGATGTAAACAAATCATTTCGAAACATAATTAAATCCAAATTATGTGCAATTATGGATGAAATGTTGTAAAAAGGAAACTACGAAATCAAAATTTAATGTATTGGAATAGATGATAATATTGGAATGAGCCCACAGGAACCGTAAGTACTGAAATTTTTACGGTGCCGAATTTTCTACGTAACAGATCGTTAGATCTTTTAACAAGCAATTTTCATTTTCATCCACCAAGAAATTCTTTAAACGTGAGATACTTAACATTTTAGTAGGGGAAAGGGGGGTAGCCCCGGCCGACGGGTAGCCCCGGCCGACGGGTAGCCCCGGCCGACGGGTAGCCTCGGCCATAGCAAGTATTAGTGCATTGCGCGACGAGACCTTGAATTCCACGCGATCTCTGTGTGCGTGTACAAGTCATTCGACAAACGCGAACAATTGAAGCCGATTGGCTGTTGTGTTCAGACGTGGTCAAGTGTATTTCTTTTGCGTTGGCGACGGACGCGCGACTTCTATTGTTTCGGAAACCATTATTTATTTGATAAACGTAAGTAATTATTTATTTAAACTTGTTTACTAATTGTGATTCTATTCCTTTTTGTATATTTAATATTATTTAAACGTGTAACTGTCTGCCTTTTTTTAAAGAATATGTTTTTGACGAAAGTCAAGTCGGGTAACCCCGGCCACTAGTTTTGGGGGTATCCCCGGCCATGTGTGATGATCTTCATTTTTATTTAATGATGTTATTATTTTAAGTCCTAATTCGTTTTTTATTTTGTTACAGTGTTACAATGCCTAAATTTAAGAATAGACTTACAAATCGCGGAAATTGGAGTGATGAAGAAAGCAATTGAAGTCGTACTAGAGAAAAATATGTCTCATAGAGCTGCCGCAGACAGATACGAAGTTCCACGTACTTCTCTGCAGGATCGTATCAAAGGTATAAAACAAGGTCACCAGATCACTCTCAAGCCAAAATTAGGCCGTTTTGAACAGATATTTAAACCTGAGTTTGAAAGACAACTTTGTGAGCATGTTATTAATTTAGATAATCGTCTCATGCCTTTGACAAGACATGAATTTTTGCGCCTTACCTTTGATTTAGCAGAAAAACTTAAAATTCCTCAGATTCAATAAAAATACACGAATGGCTGGAAAAGATTTCTTCTGCGAATTCAAGAAAAGAAATCCAGGCGTGGTACTAAGAACTCCTGAGGCTACGAGCTTGATGCGTTGTACAGGTTTCAATAAACCACAAGTTGATCGTGTTTTTGACCTTCTCTTGAAGCTATTTGAAGAATTTAATTTGAAACCTTCTCAAATTTATAATGCTGACGAGACAGGAGTTTCGACTGTTCACAAAAATGATAGAGTTTTGTCTTTCAAGTAAAAAGCAAGTTGGGAAACTCACTTCAGCTGAACGAGGACGTAACATTACTGTCATATTTCTATGAGCGCATCGGGTCACTTCGTACTCCGCTTGTTCATTTTCCCTAGGAAGAAAATGGATAAGAATGGCCGGCTTATGATTGGTGCACCGCCAGAAAGTGTTGGTATTCCCTCTGAAAGCGGTTGGATGAATGCAGATATATTTCTTCAGTGGCTACAACACTTCAAGAAGCATGTCCATCCGTCTGAAGCTCACCCTGTTTTACTGATACTAGATGGACACAATAGCCACAAAGATCTGAATGTTATTGAATTTGCAAGAGACATTCACATGCTGAGCACTCCGCCCCACATGACTCATAAGCTTCAGCCATTAGATCGTGTGCTCTTCAAGCCCTTTAAACAAGCTTATGGGCCAGCAGGGATAATATCGCAATAAAAGTCGCAATAAAAAAAAAATTAATGGCCGGGGCTACCCCTCTTTCCCCTACCGGGTTTGAAAATATTAAAATCATTGATTGTATAAATAAATAAGTAATATATGACCATGAACATGAAATAAAAATAATATTTAGTTATATTTTTCTAATGCTAACATTAAAATAGATACATAGTTTGCATTTTCAAGGTTCGATAACCTACGTGTAACTTTGTAACAGGCGGCCAGTGGTTACGTTCGGCTATATCGTAATCAGATGCGAAGTTCAATTTGAATTCAAAGTTAACCCATTCCTCCCCACTGTCATATTTTTAGGACACTATTTTCAAAATTTGTTTTTACGTATTAGGACTTTTATTTTTATTATTTCTGATGAAAATCATATTTTTACACTATTTTTCTAATAAAATAATTTTTTTTCGCTGTAAAAAATGTTTACGTAATTTTAATGTAATTTTTTAAAGTTGATAATTTTTGTCTATTGAAGGAGAGCATTGAGTTCCGATTGTATATACCGTAAAAGAAAAACGTTACCAACTTCAAAGTACATAAGGCTACCAAATATAAAACAAATAAAAACAAAAACAAAATATAATTTGTGAACTTGTGTTATACATTCAAAATAAGCCGTCCTATAATTATGACTCCGGGAACCGGCCTGTACAATTTGCCGCGTCAATTGTTTATTTTTGCGGGTCTTGCTTGTGTTAACATTAGTCGATTAGTCTACGTCGAACACATTACATCTCGTCACACGAAATGATTGTGATTATTTATCGACCTAGAGTAAAAAAATTGAATTATAGGTAAGTAAAAATATTTTATTTTTGTTCCTTATCTAATTGTAAACAATATACCTGTCTGTATGATTATAAGTATACGTGTGGCTATATATTCATATTTTCTATATTTATTATTTATAGATCATGGATTCAGATGCAAAAAAAGTATAAAAAGGCTTTGAAGGTGTCCGAAATTGCAGACTATCTTCATGATATTGAAGATTCTAGTGATGAGAAGTTGATGAAGTGAGAAGTGATTGAATGACATTGAAGTTGCCATATTGCCCCGGATGAGGTAGATGAAATGACTGACATAGAAGAAGGTCCTGACAACGATATGGGAGTTTTACCAGTGTCTGATGTAGCTGGTCAAGTGGAATTTTCGTGCACGATCGATAACGTCGCGGAAAATAATACTGCTAAACAATGTTTGGAAAATATGATTACGGAGTTGGAAGGAAAATCAGCGGAAATATTCGTAAACCTGTTGTGTGAAGAGATTCTAGAATATATTTTGCACGAAACTGTAATCTACGCCAAACATTATAAAAATGATTTGAACTTCAATCTAACTAGAAATGAGTTAAAAGTATAGTATGTATAGTAGGACAAGGTTGTAAGAAAAACCTCTAACCTTTTGTGCTAAATGTGAAAATCATTTTGCAGTGATTGTTTCATTCCTTATTATACAAAATAAGCTCATAATATTTTATTTTTAAGACTGTTTGTGGACATAATTTTCAAATAAAGATGATTTTCTTTTAATTGTTAACTTGTATTATTTCTGATCACATGTCCCCATTGTCACATTTATAGGACAGGCTGAAACAGGGGTGAAGGTATATTTTTTTTTTGTCATATCCTTTTTTCTTAATGTATTATGAACTTAATTTAAAGAATTGATCAAAAAATTCCAATATTTTCGATGCTTGGGAAGTAATGGGTTAATAAATATACAGTCCACTAAATCCGAAAGTTTTATTTGAAGGAGATCGGAGTTCATAACTCTTACAAGGACATTTCGTAAAAAGTTTCTAATAAAATGTTCATATAAATGCAGGAATTCAACGAAAATCTTCATACTTAACAGCTAGATAGAACTCGGAACTTACAGAAAAGAAACGAGAAAATTGTTAATCTTTGCGATATTGACAACAATTCAGATCTTCAGTTGCCAATGAATATGTATTTTACCGAAGACCACGTTATAGTTCGGTATTACATTAAGAAACAATGGATTTATTATGTAGGGGTGATTGAAAACATCACAACAAAAAATGAAAAGCCTTATTACTGTACATATTAGATTCTATAAAACAATTAAAAAACCAAGTTTAATTTTTAAAATGACAACGAAAGTAGATCGTGATGAGGTTGCTGAAATTTCAATAATAAAAAAATGGTTTTAGTGGCAGTTGAAAATGTAACTGGCTATCCCTACTAATATTATAAATGCGAAAGTAACTCTGTCTGTCTGTCTGTCTGTTACCTTTTCACGCCTAAACCGCTGAACCGATTTTGATGAATTTTGGTATAGAGATAGATGGAACCTTGGGAAAGGACATAGGGTACTTTTTATCCAGATCCCGATCCCGATCCCGGAATTATGCGGGTGAAAACGCGGGGTGCAGTTATGTATCGCATAATTCAAATACTCCTAGCCAGCTTTTAGAATACTTTCTGCCTGACATGTCCATCAGGCCCATCGGCCTATACACTATGAATGTGTGAGTGTGACGATGCATGGTGTGGTGTGGCGGGGCTGGCGGGCGCGGGCGCGCTGCGCGGCGCGGCGGCAAAGACGTGCGGGGGACGCGGATGGCTCGGTGGGAGGAGTGTAGATCACAAAGTATGCTTACCCGAACGGGCAGACACGTGAGGGCAGACGTCGTTGGCGGACGCATGCGATATCTACAATTTTGAGCTGCAACGTATTCGCTTTCTTTACGTTTTCATTGGTGTTTAGGGTTTCTTGGATAAGCATTTTGTGTTATTTACTTAGTTGTTTTGGTTGTTATTATTAGTTTAGCATAAGTTAGTAGTAGGTAGAATTATAGTTAATAGGTAAAATAAATACTTTAATTCATTTTTTAGGATAGGTATAAAATTGTAGTAGATTAGTAGGCAGGTTTTTTTAAGTTTTTTCACATTTAGTAAGTAGTTACGGTACCTAAGAAGGTCAGCATAGTTTTTATTGAGTATTAATAGGTAAGTAATGTTGTTTTGTGAATAAAATAGTTCCAGTAGTTTCGCATATAATTTTATCGATTCATTTTGTTTTTATTCCATGTGGATAGTATATTTTTTTTAACATTTAGTTTTAGTTTAGCAATTCGTTTTGTTTTTGTTTTATTTCATGTGTATAAGTACCTACCTTAAGTATAGTTTCGTACTCAGTACCTTTAACTAAATTTTTTTGTCAGCTAAAGAATTTTTTTTTGCATAAGTACTTACCTGTTTTTATTACTTTAGGTAGGTAACTGGTTAAGTAATATGCCTCGCAAGCGTAAATCTAATTTAGCGCGTAGCTCTAAAAGAGCTCGAACTGCGCAAGTAGCTAGATCCCAAGAATCTGAGGAGCAGACTCAGGCCCGGCAGATTTTAGATGCTGAGCGACACGCAACGCAAAGAGCTGCCGAGACCTATGAACAAACTCAGGCCCGGCAGATTTTAGATGCTGAGCGACACGCAACGCAAAGAGCAGCCGAGACCTATGAACAAACTCAGGCCCGGCAGATTTTAGATGCTGAGCGACACGCAACGCAAAGAGCTGCCGAGACCTATGAACAGACTCAGGCCCGGCAGATTTTAGATGCTGAGCGACACGCAACGCAAAGAGCTGCCGAAACCTATGAACAGACTCAGGCCCGGCAGATTATAGATGCTGAGCGACACGCAACGCAAAGAGCTGCCGAGACCTATGAACAGACTCAGGCCCGGCAGATTTTAGATGCTGAGCGACACGCATCATTGATAGCTGCAGAGATGCCAGAAGAATCCCAAAGACGACGTGTGTTAAATGCTGAACGGCAGTCAGAAAGGAGAAATGCGTTTACAATGTATACATGGGGAGCATTCCACAATGCTGCTTTTGATTATGACCCATCGATTGAGTATAATAACCATCGATTACTTCTCATAGGTGGAATGGATAAAAAATGTATACATTGTGAAGCACTCAAGTGGAAAGAAGAAACTCCGGGTATGTGTTGTTCTGGTGGCAAGGTTTCAATTCCAATACTTGGAGAACCAGAGGAACCATTGAAGTCTTTACTTTTAGGTGATAACAACGAATCGCGGCGTTTTTTAATCAAAATAAGGAAATATAATTCATGCTTTCAAATGACGTCATTTGGTGTAGAAAATGAGGTGGTTATGCCTGGGTTTTCATCTACTTTTACAATCCAAGGTCAAATCTATCATAGGATTGGTTCTTTGCTTCCTACAAATAATGAGCAACCAAAATTTTTACAGATTTATTTTATGGGAAATGAAAACGACGAGGTTGACCGCAGGTGTCAAAACATTCAATTAGTAGAAAAGGATATTGTCTTAAAGATTCAGAGAATGTTGCATGAACATAACCGCCTAATAAACACTTTCACAGCAGCCTTAGAAAGAATGCCGGGAGATGATTATAAGTTGGTGATTCACCCAGATCGTACACCAAGTGGGGAACACGAAAGACGATATAATGCACCTTTAATAAATGAAGTCGCAGCCATGGTTTGTGGTGAACAGTTTGCTTCCCGTGATATAGTTTTACATGCCCGTGATAACACACTAACTAGGGTGCCGGATACACATAAATTTTACGATGCGTTACAATATCCGCTAATATTTAGCAAAGGGCAAGAAGGGTATCACTTTCAAATTCCACAAGTCGATCCTGTAACTGGCCTGCCCTTGCCTAACAAAAAGGTATCATGTATGGACTTTTATGCCTTTCATATCATGATTAGAGAAAATGATTTTAATATTATATCACGATGCAGGCAACTGGCCAATCAGTTTTATGTTGATATGTACGTTAAGGCTAAAGGTTAAGATTGGATGTGAGTACCTGACAAAGCCACTAACTCAACTGTTCAATCAAATACTGTGCACCTCGTACACCCCTCGTCAATGGTCGGAGTCCGATATTATCTTACTTTACAAAAAAGGAGATCCTAATAACATAAATAATTACAGACCGATAAGCCTACTACCATCACTATACAAACTGTTCTCTTCAATAATAGAGAAAAAAATAAAAGAAAAAATAGATAAATATCAACCTATTGAACAGGCGGGTTTCAGAAGAGGTTTTTCCACTATAGATCACATACACTCACTAGAAATGTTAATAGAAAAATACCAAGAGTTTAGGCGACCACTATACATTGTCTTTATCGACTACCAAAAAGCATTTGACTCTCTGTTCCACTCAGAAATATGGGAAACTCTACTCTCACAAGAAGTGCCACTAGACTATGTAAAAACCCTAAAAAATATCTACGACAATAGTACTAGTAGGGTGAAACTAGAGACCACAGGACCACCCATACAGATAGGAAGAGGCGTACGGCAGGGAGACCCGCTCTCGCCGACTATCTTTATTGCGGTGCTGGAGGCCATCATTGGAAAACTAAAATGGGAAGAATTTGGCATATGTATAAATGGTCGTCGCTTGAGCCACCTGAGATTTGCCGACGATATAGTCCTGCTTTCAGAAAGTACAATTCAACTGCAAGTAATGATAAACACTCTACACGAAGAGAGTCGAAAGGTGGGCTTAGAAATCAACCTAACCAAAACTAACATCATGACGAACCATAATGAAAAACCAATATATCTGGAAAATTCACCATTGACTTATGTTAATGCTTATATTTATCTGGGAAAACAAGTTTCGTTCAACCAACAAAATAATGATCTTGAAATAGAGAGAAGGGTTAACATGACATGGAAAAAATTCTGGAGTCTCAAAGAAATACTTAAAGGCGATATGACCATACGAATGAAAACGAAAGTCATGAACACCTGCTTACTTCCCACGTTAACATACGCCTGTCAAACTTGGAAATTCACCACAAAAGTAAAAAACAAAATTACATCCTGCCAAAGAAGTATGGAGAGAAGTATTCTGAAAATCAAGAAAATCCAAAAGATTCGCCATACCCGTATAAGACAGAAAACCAAAGCCACAGACGCTCTCAGCCACTCCCAAAAGCTTAAATGGCGATGGGCTGGACACGTAGCGAGGCTGAACGATAAGCGATGGACTAGAGAAACAACACAATGGACAGGCCCACTAGGACAGAGAAGAAGAGGAAGACCAAATGCGCGTTGGGTGGATGATATTATAAAAGTAGCAGGTACTCAATGGTCACGAGTGGCAGAGAATAGAGAACACTGGTCATCTCTGGAGGAGGCCTTTACCTTTCATGGAGAGGGTTCTTGCTAACAAAACCTTTGAATAAATCTATATATAATTAATAGAATCAACAACTATTACAATTCGATTAAAATTATGATTATGGATTTGTATAATCATGTTTTTAATTTTATAATTTATCAAATTTTAATTTTTAATTTTTTTTTTAATATTTATCTATTTATTAAAATGAATTATAAGAATTATTTTATTTCGATTTATTATTAGAATCAATTTGCATTAATTTTATATACAATCTTAAATATTAACTTAAATAAACTAATAAATAAACTAAAATTAACAAAATTTGCATTATGTATGAAAAACTAAGATTTAGTACTAGTATCATGTTTCTAAACTGAATTAAATTGGATAGGTTTGTAATAAGATTAAAAATTGTCATTGTACTGCATGCAACTGATTATGGAAAGCGAGAAATAAAAGGCTTTTTTATTTATTTATTTATTTATGTACGTTAAGGTAGAAAGTGAACGATTACGATACATAACATTAAATCAAACTAAATTAAGAGCAGAAAATTATATCCACCTTCAAGACGCAGTAGCGAATGACGCTAATCTAAATCCAAATGATATTGGTAGAATGATAATTTTACCGTCTTCATTTGTAAATAGTCCGAGGTACTTACACGAATATACTCAGGATGCGTTTGCTTATGTACGTACATATGGTCGCCCTGACTTATTCGTTACGTTTACTTGCAACCCAGCATGGCCGGAAATAGTAAATGAATTAATGCCGGGTCAAAGCGCGATTGATAGGCATGATGTAGTCGCAAGAGTTTTTAGGTTGAAAGTTAAAAAACTTATGTCTGTTATTTCCAAAGGCAGAATATTTGGAGAAGTGATCTGCTTTATGTATTCCATAGAGTGGCAGAAGCGTGGCCTACCACATGTCCACATATTATTGTGGTTAAAAGACAAGTTGAGACCCGATCAAATTGATAATATTATCAGCGCAGAAATACCCGATCCAAGCACTGACAAGACACTTCATGATATTATAGTTAAAAACATGATTCATGGTCCATGTGGACCTGAAAATCCTCAGTGCCCTTGCATGAAAGATGGAAAATGCACAAAGAAATTTCCTCGCAAATTACACAAAGACACTGTCCACAGTGAAAACGGATACCCACTCTATCGTAGAAGAGCACCAGCAGACGGAGGTCGAACGGCATCTGTGAAACTACGAAATGGGAGTTACGTCACTATTGATAATAGTTGGGTGGTCCCTTATTCCGCTATTCTATTAAAAATATTTAACGCCCATATAAATGTTGAGGCTTGCAGTTCAGTGCGCGCTATCAAATATATCTGCAAATATATTAACAAAGGCAGTGACCAAGCTATTTTCAATTTTAGGAGCACAGAGCTTGCAAATCGCGTAAATGAAGTACATACATATCAATCTGGTCGTTATGTTAGCAGCAACGAAGCCGTGTGGCGGTTATTAGGGTTCCCGTTGCACGAAAGGCACCCCACCGTTACACATCTAAGTGTACACTTAGAGAACGGTGAACGAGTTTATTTTACAGAAGATAATTTCCACGAGCGACTATCTACTCGACCAAAAACCACCCTTACAGCTTTTTTTGAACTTTGCATAAGAGATGAGTTTGCAAGAACTCTTATGTATGCTGAGGTACCGAGATATTACACATGGGACGCAACCAGAAAAACTTGGAAACGCCGAATTCAAGGAACTTCGGTTCAGAACTGGCCTGGTGTCAAATCTGGAGATGCCTTAGGACGGGTTTACACAGTCCATGTTACTAACATGGAATGTTTTTGTTTAAGGATGCTTCTACACCATGTGCGTGGGCCAACCTCTTTCAATGATCTCAAAAAATACAACAATCAAGAATTTTCAACATTTCGAGAGGCATGTGAGGCAAGAGGATTATTGGAGGATGACAATCATTGGAATATAACACTGGAAGAGGCTGCACAATGTAGATCAGCGGCCAAGGTGAGAATGCTTTTTGCTATACTAATAGCGACATGTGGGCTTTCAAACCCTCAACAACTGTGGGAAAGGTACAAAATTCAAATGGCCGACGATATTTTACACAGAGTACAACATCATAATCCAAACGTTACATACAATGATTTCATTTTTAATGAAGCCCTAACAAAGATAGAAGACCAAGTCATAACTATAACTGGGAAAGATTTGTCAGATTTTGGGTTGAGCAGGCCGCAAAGAACTGGGGAAGTTTGCAGTGATATAATAAGAGAATTGAGTTACGATGCTGCTTCTTTACAACAACAAATAACTGAGTCTGTTCCGCGTCTAAACCCAGAACAAAGATTAGTTTTTGAGAATGTTGTGCAAAAAATCGAAAGTGGCGAAGGTGGTTTATTCTTTTTGGATGCGCCAGGAGGCACGGGTAAAACATTTCTTTTAAATTTACTTTTAGCCCAAATTCGTAAAGATAAAGGAGTTGCTGTTGCTGTAGCTTCTTCTGGAATAGCAGCTACGTTACTTAATGGTGGCCGAACGGCACATTCAGTACTTAAACTGCCATTGAACTTAGCTCATGAGGAAATGCCAGTTTGTAACATTACTAAAAATAGTGACCGTGGACGAATGTTACAGCAATGTAAGCTGTTGGTTTGGGATGAATGTACCGTGTCCCACAAAAGAGCGATAGAAGCACTAGATCGGACCATAAAAGATATTAAGAGTAACCAAAGTATCATGGGTGGTATGGTGGTACTTTTAGCTGGCGATTTTAGACAGACTCTGCCGGTAATTACTAGAGGCACGCCGGCAGATGAAATAAATGCATGTTTAAAAGCGTCTCCATTATGGGTGCATGTAAAAAATTTTTGTCTGACTACAAATATGCGAGTACAACTGCACAGTGATACACAATTGGTGCAATATGCGGATGCTCTTCTGAAAATCGGAGAAGACCGTATGGAAACAAATAGTGACGGAATGATTACATTGAATCGTGAATTTTGTAATGTTGTCTGTAACATGGATGACTTAAAGAACAACGTCTATCCCGATCTTGCAACCAATATGAAGAACAGACAATGGCTGTGCGAAAGGGCAATTTTAGCACCGACAAAAGAAGTAGTGGGGCAGATCAACGAACAAATCATGTCAGATGTGGAAGGTGATTTTGTTGAGTATCTGT
This sequence comes from Habrosyne pyritoides, assembly GCA_907165245.1. Lineage (NCBI taxonomy): Eukaryota > Metazoa > Arthropoda > Insecta > Lepidoptera > Drepanidae > Habrosyne > Habrosyne pyritoides. Next base: position 11,079,137 of record OU015607.1, on the reverse strand, counting down.
CCGTAGACAATGTCATGGACACTGAGCAAGTGACATCGTTCCCTGTAGAATTTCTTAACTCCTTAGAATTATCGGGGGTGCCTTCCCATAAGTTGAGGCTAAAAGTAGGTGTCCCGGTCCTGTTGATGCGAAATCTTGACGCACCAAGAATGTGTAATGGCACACGTCTACAAATTACACACCTGGGACGCAATATTGTGAGAGCAATAATTATGACAGGAACAGCAAAGGGAGAAGAAGTGTTAATTCCCCGTATTCCAATAATCCCTATCGATTTGCCATTCCAATTCAAAAGAGTACAATTTCCCCTGAAAGCAGCATTCGCTATGACGATAAACAAAGCTCAAGGACAGACACTCAAAGTAGCTGGTGTTCATTTAGAAAAAAACTGTTTCTCCCATGGGCAACTGTATGTGGCGTGCTCACGAGTATCGAGTCCACAAAACCTACATGTTTTGACCAAAGAAGGAAAAACAAAAAATGTCGTATACAAAAACGTATTAAACTAAGTTAAGTCAGGGATCAGGGTCAGGAAAAGTCTACCTATGTTAATCTCAATAATTCAATGTGCCGGCTTCATTAGAATCGTTTCATTATAGTTTCAGAGCCTATTCAGTCCAAACAAATTTACACGAAGTAGTAGTTCTACGCAGACGAAGTCGCGGGTAACAGCTATATTATTATAATCCAATAAAAAATATATGTCTTGGTCATATGTCGTGATAAATGTGTAGCTTTGATTTTATTAATATTATTCAGTAAAATTCAACAGGTTTCAACAACTTCTGTGTCGGGGACGGCTGTAAAGAATATATTTCCCCACCGCCCACAGGAGGCGTGTCGTAAGAGGCGACTAATTCCTGTAGCACGTGGCGGGCAGCAGCGTCTACGTGCGAAACCTTATAAACTGCGCTCGCCAACCCGCCTGCCAAGCGTGGCGAGTATTGGCAAAACCAACCAATGGAAAGTCCAGAAAAAACCAGGCCCCCAGTCTCCGGTAGACCCGCTGTTCCTGGCTACGGTAGCGGTCAGGGTAACGGCGGGGCAGGGGGTGCTAAGAATCCCCGGAAGCGGAATGGCTACCACCCCCGACGACGACTGGCCCTGGTAACACACAATATACGCACTTTGAGGACTGACGAGAAGATTGTTGAGCTGGAAGAAGAAATGGGTAGGTTGCACTGGAGTGTCATGGGGTTATCAGAAGTCCGACGAGCGGGCGAGGACACGATAACCCTAAAATCCGGCAACCTACTCTACTACCGAGAGGGCGACACACTTTTTTTTTTTTTTTTTTTTTTTTAGGAGGGGAAATGCTTTGCGCATACCACCGCGCCCGGGGAGACGCAGTGGTTATGTGGGACTCCCTCTCGCAAACTCATCTTCTCATATCAAAAATGAGAAGGGGCCCGAGAGGTATACCCACTAAAACCCCTCCGGTGTTCCTTCACACACCTAAGCGCCGGGGGTCGCGGGCACGAATTCAGCTTCCGCAACCCCCGGCTGGTGCTGGCTCGCCATCGCGGGCCCCATTTGTTCCAGGGGGGGGAGTGAGGTGTTAACTCCTCCCCCCCCGACTTCTCTGAGGGGCGCGCGTGGAACACCACACGCGCCGCCACCTCGGGTCCTGATGTTGTAGGGGGCGAGGGACGTCCCCGAGTCCGTCGCCCCTGGACCCATTTAGGGGGGCTGGAAGAGGGCATTGTCTGCCCTCCGCCGACGCCCGGTGCGTCTGCTGCGGGCCGGGTTGAGGGTCAAAATCTCCCTCTCCCTTTCCGCAGCCTCCTTCTGCGAGATAACAGTTTCGCAGAAGGTTACCACTGCGTCCCAGGCCTCCTCGCTGTCGACCATCGACTCGACCACGGCCGGCAGCGAGAGGTCCGGGCCTACTCCGGCGATGAGGGCACGACGCGGCTCCTTCCAAGCGGCACACTCTGCCAGCGTGTGCCGCGCCGTGTCCTCCCGGCAATGGACGCAGTGGTGACACCGGGCGTCCGGCTCCCTGTTTATGCGGCACAGGTACTTCCCGAAGCAACCGTGCCCCGAGAGTACCTGCGTCACCCGAAACGACCGTGCCTCCTCCCAAGCCAGCGCTCGAGCACCGGCCGGACCGCCCCGACTATGTCGAGGCCGGCGGCAGGGCGTGAAAGCCTGTCCCGCCATTCCGCCACCAGGACCTCGCGGAGCTGAGACCGACGCAGCTCGACGTGACGCTGCATCGGTCGTTCGCCCCGCTCCGCCTCTTCCTCGCGCCACCGATACAGTGACGCGAGGACTTTCGCCTCTAGGTCCCAGGGAGGGCGACACACTGTCCCAAGGTGGTGTTGGGTTTCTCGTCCACAGGTCCCTCATCAACAACATCATTACCATCGGATGTGTGTCGAGCAGGGTTGCGTACCTGATACTCAGATACTCGCTGAAAGTCATCCAGGTATATGCGCCGACCTCGACACGCCCAGATGAGGAAGTAGAGGCTATGTATGAGGACATAAGTAGGGCCATACATACTACTAAAACCTACTTCAATGTTGTTATGGGGGACGTCAATGCAAAGCTGGGCATTCGAGGCGATAATGAGTTGAGAGTGGGGCAATTTGGGTATGGACAACGGAACCCCAGGGGACAGAGACTGGCAGAATTTCTGGAGAAGGAGGACCTCTTTATGATGAACTCCTTCTTTCAGAAGCCGCCTCACAGGAAGTGGACCTGAATGAGTCCCGATGGTTCCACGAGAAATGAGATAGACTTCATCATGACCACAAAGCAAAGAATATTCAACGATGTCTCCGTGATCAACAGGGTTAATACCGGCAGTGATCACAAAATGGTTAGAGGCACATTGAATATCAACGTGAAGCTGGAAAGGTCCCGTTTGATAAAGTCTACGCTCCGACCCTCAAATACCCATATCTGCTGCCCCGAGAGCTTTCAGCTCGAGTTGTCAAATCGCTTTGAATGCCTGGAGAACTGCGAGCCAGTGGACGAGATAAACAACAGGTTTGTAGAAACTGTCCGAGCGGTCATTTTTGAGACCCCGTCGTACAGACAGGCCGCAAAAGCTTACCGATCAAACTCTCAACCTCATGGCAGAACGACGTTCAATGGCACTGCAGACCTCCGTTGACGCTAAGGCATATCGGCAGCTCAATAAACGGATATGGAAGTCCTTGCGACATGACATTCGCAACTTTAATACGAACTGTATTAAAGAGGCGATAGAGCGGAACCAAGGCTCCAAAGTGTTTGCAAGAGACATATCTATTGGGCAAAGCCAGCTGACGAAGCTGAAGATGGAGGACGGCAGTATAACGTCGTCAAAAGCCGAAGTTTTGATGGAGATCGAAAAGTTTTATGGACAGTTATACTCGTCGGTCACTAAACCTGTTGGTAGCTCAGCCAAAGATCCTACAGCTAAGCTGACTCGACACTATACCGAAGATATCCCGGACATCAGCATATACGAGATTAGGATGGCCCTCAAACAGCTTAGGAACAACAAGGCGCCGGGTGAAGACGGAATCACATCAGAGTTTCTGAAAGCGGGTGGAACACCGGTACTGAAAGTCCTTCAGAGGCTCTTCAACTCTGTCTTACTCGAAGGAATAACGCCAGAGGCATGGAACAGAAGTGTGGTGGTACTCTTCTTTAAGAAAGGGGATAATACCTCCTTAAAGAATTACAGACCTATCTCGCTTCTGAGCCATGTCTACAAGCTATTTTCGAGGGTCATCACGAATCGTCTCGCACGTAGGTTCGATGACTTCCAGCCTCCCGAACAAGCCGGTTTCCGAAAAGGCTTTAATACCATAGACCACATCCATACGCTGCGGCAAGTTATACAGAAGACCGAGGAGTATAACTTGCCACTATGCTTGGCGTTCGTGGACTATGAGAAGGCCTTTGATTCGATCGAGACCTGGGCAGTGCTACAGTCTCTCCAGCGATGCCATATTGACTATTACATCGAGGCGCTGAAGTGTTTGTACAAAAACGCCACTATGTCGGTCCGAATACAAGAGCAGAGCACGAGAGCGATTCCTCTGCAGCGAGGCGTAAGACAGGGAGACGTTATTTCTCCGAAACTGTTCACCGCTGCATTGGAAGACGCTTTCAAGCTCCTGGAATGGGAAGGATTCGGCATCAACATTAACGGCGAGTACATCACTCACCTTCGATTTGCCGACGATATTGTGGTCATGGCAGAATCGCTGGAACACCTCGGCACAATGCTCGAAGGCCTCAATAGAGTCTCCCAACAAGTAGGGCTCCAAATGAACATGGACAAAACGAAAGTCATGTCCAACGTCCATGTAGCGCCCTACTCAATATCAGTTGGGTGCTCTACTCTCGAAATTGTTGACAAATATGTCTACCTGGAACAAGTGATCCAGTTGGGTAGGTCCAGTTTCGAGATGGAGGTCAATCGTCGAATCCGACTCGGCTGGGCAGCTTTCGGGAAACTACACAACATTTTCTCGTCCAACATACCTCAATGCCTAAAGACGAAAGTCTACAACCAGTGTGTGTTACCAGTGATAACATACGGATCCGAAACGTGGCCTCTCACCATGGGCCTCATAAGAAAGCTCAAAGTCACTCAGCGTGCTATGGAAAGGGCTATGCTCGGTGTTTCTTTGCGAGATCGAATCAGAAATGAGGTGATCCAAAAACAAACTCAAGTCGCTGACATAGCCCAACGAAATAGCAAGCTGAAGTGGCAGTGGACGGGGCACATAGCGCGGAGAACTGACGGCCGATGAGGCAGAAAGGTTCTCGAATGGAGGCCACGTACCGGCAAGCGCAGCGTGGGAAGTCCACCCACAAGGTGGACAGACGACCTTATCAAGGTCGCAGGAAGCCGCTGGATGCAGGTCGCTTCCAACCGGCCAATCTGGAAGTCATTGGGGGAGGCCTATGTTCAGCAGTGGACGTCCTACGGCTGAAATGATGATGATGATGAGTAAAATTCAACAGGTTTAGGTAGTAAAAAGGTAATGAAATTGATAGTTAATTAAATATTAACAAAATAATATTATAACAATTACACTATTAGTATTATTGACAAAAATATAAATATTTCATTTAATATACGAAGTATAACATAATTGTTCAAGCATTGGTATTTTTTATCTGTAAAGATATGCGTCCATTTAACATAGCTGAAGGTGAAGGCTTCTTACGACGTGTAAGAACTGGAACCTACTTTTAAAGTTCCTAGTGCAAAATATTTAAGGAAAAGAACTACCGAAAAGTATGAAGCTTGTGTTACTATTTGTAAGTCCAAATTATCCAAGATAAACAATTTCTCAATTTCGAGCAGGAGTGAAAACCACGTGTTCCACCTGCAAACCACGAGTGCTTCAAAAATCACTCTGGTTCTTCAACCAGTATGGAACTGTGTGTCATTGTAGAAGGCTTTAAAACATCAATGGCGAGGCAAAATGTTATATATGGCACTTTGATAGCAGACGGCGATGCTAGCACCTATAAAAAATTCGGGAAAGCAGACCATACCCAAACTACCACGTCCATAAAATCGAATGCACCAACCATCTGCTCCGAAACTACAGTGGCAAAATTATTAATCTCTGCAAAGAAATCTCAATTCCCCTACAAGAAAGACGTTTTCTTACTGCAGATCGACAGAAAAGGCTCCGGACAGCCGTCAAACAAGTTGTACGTTTTCGAAAGGCACAAAATTTAAGCCATGCTGAGCTATTTATTAATTTAAAAAAAGATATTTTGAATAGCCCTTCCCACGTTTTTGGTGATCATAGCGCCTGCGAGAGTTACTATTGTACAAAAAATAGAATAGAAGAAGAAAATTTTAAACCAAAACTAAAAGTTTTATTAAAAAAAACATGGAGTATAGAACTCAGCTAGCTTTCCACTCTAAGAGCCTGCTTTGTAACGTATGTCTTGTAACGTCAACATCGTGGCAAAATTGGTAGGAGGCAAGCGCGTGAATTTGAATTTTCATTAAAACTCTTACGCTGTCCGAAGCCATGCTGCTGTAGTGTCTTCCAATACCGCACGTACCGCAGCCTTAGTACGCTATCTATAAATCTAACAGCCGTATACTGAAACACCACTCAAATATCATAATCATCTTAAATATAAGCATCCTCAAATTTCTTCGCAACGTTAATTGATCCAAACGACATACTCGTATTTGATGAGGACAAAATAGAATGTGTTCAAGAATTTACATGCCGGATGTATGGAATAAACAATTGCCAAAGCGTTAACACTGGACGATTTATCATGTTCAACAAAATGACAATGAAATATGCATTAAAAAAATCAGAGGCTTTGATTCAACTCACATTTTACCGCGTTAGAAATCATTAAAACAATAATTGCTACGGACCATTTTCGTAAATTTTATGTGGCTCAATGCCACTGAGTTCGACTGTTTAAAGTTTAGCAGAAAATAATGGTAGGCTTTTTTTGGATGGTTTCTTGAAACCAACATGGTTTCTGGGAAGCTTAGCTCCAACACAAGTGGAAAATGTGTTATGTAACTCAGCTGACAAATCTTCAGACGATGAAGAAGATTCTGACTGCAACGACGATAGTGACAACACCGATGATAAAAGCAACGTGGAATCGTACTTCGATTAGTTCATAAAAAAATGTAATACACTGATAGATGAAGATATTACTCGATTTAAGAGACTGATTTTGAATAAACTGATGTTTTGGAGTCAGGAAACAAATTCTTCAGCCAAGAAATTATTCTGGATCTGAGTTAATTTTTCGTGGTTCAAGAATTTATTCTCTTCACTCCAACATATCAGTTTAATCAAAATGGTTCTCTTGATTCAAGATTACTTCTCTTAAATCAATTTAAATTTCTTATCAGTGTATGTATTGTATTATTTATTTGATGATTTTTTTTAATGTTCTCTTTCATTTGTTTTCTTTAAGTACAATGTTGATTTTTTTTCGAACTAATATTTAATGTCAAATTAATAACTGTATTAACGAACTGTAATAAAAAACTAATAATTATTGAAATATAATATCCGTAGTATCTTTTTTTTAAAAAAAAGTAAGAAATTCTAGTCTTCATAATTACACTTTTTTCATTTTTACTTGATTTATAAACAATTTTTCATTATAAAATAAATGTTTTCTTATTTTCACTTTTTTCCAGAATATTAATTACAATTTTGGAGTAAATGTAAAGTCGTTCCTACTACTGTTTGCGTCGCTGACTGAGAACCCTATCTATTGACGCATGCGCAATGGCTTCAAATACTCGCACAGCTGGCACAAGCCATCCTCTTTTAACAACTAGCGTTGCGCGCTAATTCTCTTTCACTTTATCTCGAATACCTCTAGTGTTTAACAGCTAGCAACCCTAACTTGCGGCCATTTGTTCACAGGTTGTAATATATCATCATATTAAAAAAAAATTGCTTTAATTTAATATAATAAACATGCGTATACGTCATGAACGTATAAATACACCCAAATATTACCTGTTTACACCTGGCTGCGAAGTAGTTGCGGCCGAGTGTGCAACAGCACCCATCGATTTTCGAATTCTTTACATGCATTGCTATGATGTGGATGATATTTTATTTAAAAAATAAGTATTCGAATTTTTATTTGGAAAATTAATTAACATTAATTTAATTGAAATTATTTGCGGTCACTTATTGACTGGCACCCTGTTATCTTTACTAAGCATAAGGTATTGCATGGTCATCAGTTCGGTTTCACGAAGGGAAGATCTACATCCGATGCGGCAGCAACATTGCTGAGACACATTTATGGCGCATGAGAGGATTCTCAGGATGCGATTGACATTTTTTGTGATCTATCCAGGGCTTTCGATTGCGTTGACCACCGTACACTACTTCTAAAACTTGACTACTACGGAATTCGTGGAACTGCTCATGATCTTGTTTTATCTTATTTATCAAATCGTCAACAAAAGATAGGGATTACTGGCACAACATCCAAGGGCTCTTTAGTCTAAATGGGGGTACCCCAGGGTTCAATTTTAGGTCCTTTTTTTTTAGTCTATATAAATGACTTGCCATATGTTGTAAATGATCTCACAGATATTGTCTTGTTTGCTGATGATACATCATTAATTTTTAAATTTGATAGAAAAGACAAAGATCTAACTAAAGTTAATCATACTATGTCAATTGTCTGTGGGTGGTTTGCTACAAATAATCTATTACTAAATTCAAAGAAAACTAAATGCTTAAGGTTTTCTTTACCGAATGTAGCACAAGTAGATAGCCAAATAATAATAGATGGGAGCCATATTGATCTTGTTAATAAAACGGTATTTGTGGGTCTTACATTAGACAATAAATTGCAGTGGGGACCTCAGGTTGATACTCTAGCTGCTAAGTTAAGTTCGGCTGCATTTGCTGTTAGGAAAATTAAACAATTGACGAATGTTGAGACAGCCAAATTAGTTTATTTTGCATATTTTCATAGCCTCTTGTCCTATGGTATTTTATTTTGGGGAGCTGCAGCGGATATAGAATCAATATTTATTATACAAAAAAGAGCAATTCGTGCAATTTACGGTATGGGTCCCCGTGAATCATTAAGAGATTTATTTAGGGAAATAAATATATGTAATGACATTGCCTTCATTATATATTTATGAAAATATAATGTTTATACGTAGAAACATAAGAATGTTTGAATCAAAATTGGATATCCATAATATTAATACAAGACAAAGGGAGAAGTTAGTTGTTCCATATTTTAGACTAACTAAAGTAAACAAGTCGTTTCTTGGTAATTGTGTTCGATTTTATAATAAGATACCGCTTTCAGTAACCAAAATGTCTGATCATAAATTTAAAAATAATATTAGGAAAGTTTTGAAAGAAAAAGCGTATTACAAGGTGGTTCATTATATTGAAGATAAAAATGTATGGAAATAGCTGCTCTCTGCACAGTGCACCTCTAATTTTCTTGTTTAAGTTGTAAGTAATTATTGTCATTTTCTATTTTGTAGTCTTGTTATTTCTTTTTTTTTTTGTTTTTGAATGTTAGCTTTATTAAGTATTTTGTAATTGTTAAATATAAAAATATGTAAAATTGATATTATAAAATAGCCAAAAAGTCAGAATAGATAAAAAAGAATTTAATAAAATAAAAAAGAATGTAACCTTGCTGAGTTTCTTGCCGGTTCTTCTCAGTTAAAGGCTGACTTCCGAACCGGTAGTAGCTTCAGTAACTTTAAATTTGACCATCATAAGTGCCTTCTGAGGGCCTAAACTGAATAAATGGTTTTGAATTTTGAATGTATTCTCTTAACCTTCATATGGTCTTCGGGTCAATTTTGACCCATTATGGGATAAAAATGTAATTTTTTCAGAAAATAAGCGATCAAGGAGTTTGATATTCTATGACTTTTAATTATTCGCTTCAATCACTCCTTTTTTAATGTTTCCACGAAATTAATCGAAAAGTGACTACTAAATAAACACCAAATAATAGGAGTGCATAAAGTGCAGGAGTTAGCGCACGCGGCCGCAAATTTCTACGTGCTGCCCCAACAGCGCACACGCACACTGGCGTCAGCTGTGAGTCGATTATTATTACCTATTAATGATATAACGAATGAAGCTATGAATATATGAAGCAAACGCAGAACTCAAGGAGCTCCTTTGCGACCTACAAAAGAAACAAAAGGCAGATTTTTATTCATTAAAACAAGATATGGAAACTATTAAGCAGCAAAATGTTGAGTCCCAAAAATCTCTTGAATTTCTGTCAACTATGTATGACACCTTGCTGCAAAAATTGGATACAGTTGAGAAAGAAAACACAGCTCAAAAAAACCGTATACAAAGTTTAGAAAACAAAGTCGACCAATTGGAACGTAACCTAAAATCATCAACCATTGAGATCCGCAATATCCCATCTGTCCGACCGGAGACTAAATCGAACCTACTAGCCCATGTTATACGTTTGGGTGAGGTTTGTCGCCAAACTTGTACTAATAAGTAAAATAGGTCTAGCGAATAGCTGATAAATATAGGAATTATTAATGATATTTGAAGGTAAGTAAATGTACCTATAGATAGTAAATAATTCCAGCCTGGTTTCCAAAGAATCTATATATCTAACAACGCAGATGCAGTAGACATCAATTCCTTATTTTATACAGGAATTGATGCATCATATCTCAACTGATAAATAATATGCATGTAGATGATCTGAATGGTGATTGTCTGAGAGCAAACTGTGTTGAGGGTTTATACTCTTCATTTTACTTTTCTCTTTCTCTTACATTTCTCTTTCTCTTACTTTTCTCTTTTTCTTACTTTTCTCTTACTATTTCTCTTCAGTTTATGGACTATTTTTAAGTCGCGTCCGCCACCCCTTATAGCGACCCCTTTCCACTCATGTCCATCTCAGTTTACCTGAGTAATATGACTGGCTAAGTATCGAGCATGATCCAACGATCATCTCCTTCTCCATACCAACGTATGTCTGAGCCTCGAGCATGATCCAACGATCATCTCCTTCTCCATACCAACGTATGTCTAAGCATCGAGCATGATCCAACGATCATCTCCTTCTCCATACCAACGTATGTCTAAGCCTCGAGCATGATCCAACGATCATCTCCTTCTCCATACCAACGTATGTCTAAGCCTCGAGCATGATCCAACGATTATCTCCTTCTCCATACCAACGTATGTCTGAGCCTCGAGCATGATCCAACGATCATCTCCTTCTCCATACCAACGTATGTCTAAGCATCGAGCATGATCCAACGATCATCTCCTTCTCCATACCAACGTATGTCTGAGCCTCGAGCATGATCCAACGATCATGTCCCTACCAATATCTATCCGAGGCAAGCAGGCACATCCCACTATAGCAAGTAACAACAACCGTAAGTACAATGTTTCCGAACCGCACGCACGAATGTCAACTAGGTACTTGGTATTACAATCAACTTAATCTAAAGCACTCACCTAGGCCTCCCGCAACACGCGCACCCAGGTTGCTACACTCACATCTCTGAATATCTGCCTGGATAGTTAGTTATTTTCTTTGTTCACACTTTATAATTGATTTTCTATTTTATGTGGGTAGCAGTCGCGGTAAAAAATGTGTCAATGCCGGTGACAGGACTTTTTGGGTTGCCAGTCTTTAATATTAACAAGGTTTGATGTTTTAGTTATTTACAATTTATGGTACATTTCGCGACGTAGTTCGCGACAAGGTTGTGAACCAATCGATAAAGGATAACGAAATTCGTGACAACTTCCGTATTAAAACAAAGACTGAACCTGGTCCTATTATAGTAGAATTCACTACGTCTTTGAAAGAAAACCTTATCATATCGGTGATCAATTTTAACAAAATACATGGGAATAGAGCAGAAGATAAATACTACTCATTTTAAAATACAAGGAAAGCCCACACCTGTTTATATTAAGGACAACCTAACCACCAAAACAAGACGGCTGTACTATTTAGCCAGGGAAGTTGCAAAACCCAACCAATATGCGAGCTGTTGGACAGCGCATGGGAAAGTTTACCTACGACAGAAGGATGGACAACCTGCTATCCGCGTCGACACTGAAAACGATTGTTATTTTACAAATAGGTCTCTAAATATTATTGTACAAAATATACGAAGTATAAAACGTAATATCCCACACTTTCAAACATTGCTATGTCGCTCTAAAGTGTACTGGGATTTTATTATTTTAACAGAGTGCTGGCTTCATAACAATCAATGTGTTCCTGGGTTGCTTTTCTTATTTACTGCTCAGTCTCTTTTTATAAAAATATCTAACAACATTGTATATTATTTTTATATTAGATGTATAAAATTATAATTTTTATAAAAATAAATAGTAATTCTGTAGAAATAAATATATATGTCAAATAAATCCATTAAACAATTCATTTTTATTTTTTGTTCATCTCAAAATCTTGTGCCTACATTACCTCGTGGATGGGGACTTGGTAACACGGAATCGGGTTGGATGAACATAGAAGCATTTTATGAATATGTTACCAACTGCTTCTATCCGTGGCTTGTAACAAATGAAATACCATTTCCAGTAGTTTTGTTTTTGGATGGTCACACATCTCACATATCACTTCCTCTATCAACATTCTTTAAAGAAAAAGCAATCATCCTGGTAGCTTTACACCCCAACTCTACACATATACTACAGCCGCTTGACGTAGCTGTTTTCAGACCAGTCAAAGGAACATGGAGGACTGTTGTGCATGAATTCATAATTCAAATTAACTATACCAAGCTTAAACGCCCTGATTTTGCTCCGGCAGTAAAAAAAATGTTTGACCAATGCCTTAAGCCTAAAACCACACAGAGCGGATTTCGATGTTGTGGATTATATCAATTTGTCCATCTAAAATAAACTACAGTAAACTGTTGCCAAATTTAAAACATACTGAAGACAACAATCATATAACCACATCTGAATTTGCAGAAAAATTTAAACATGATTTCGAGGCTAGATTGTCACCTAACACCGTGAACCTTACAAACTTTCAAAGATTCGGGAGGCCAATTCAAAATTCAAAACCATTTATTCAGTTTAGGCCCTCGGAGGGCACTTATGAAGGTCAAATTTAAAGTTACTGAAGCTACTACCGGTTCGGAAGTCAGCCTTCAACTGAGAAGAACCGGCAAGAAACTCAGCAAGGTTACATTCTTTTAAATTTTTTATATTAATAATATTTATTCTGACCTGGCTGTTTTATAATTTCAATTTTACATAATTTTATATTTAACAATTACAAAATACTTATTATAGGTAAAAAAAAAAAAGAAATAACAAGACTACAAAATAGAAAATAACAATTCAGTACAATCTCACTAATCCGGCACTATTAAAAACCGGAGGGTGCCGGATTATTGGAATGTTCGGATTACTGGATTATACTGAAAAAATCATAGGTAATAAATAAAATAAAGCATTTCATAGAGAGAATAAATGTATATAATGTATTAAATTAACATGTAGGTAGATATGTCATTAACTAGTTTTGAAATAATCCTTAATTGAGGTCTGCTTTTGTGCAACTTGTAGTCCTTGCTTAAAAACCTTTTCTCGCATGTTGCGAAGAATTATAATATCTTTGCCAGATATGCCGTTCTTCTGCCCATGTTATGCAGGTATTGAAACAAATCAATGCATCATCTGGTTTAACTTTTACAGCAGTTGTAGTATTTGGTGGCTCCAATATTTCTACAGAGCTTTCTTCTAGTACTGCTTCACATACAATTTCTTCATCGGTCATAATTTGCTCTGTTTCTTCGATTCCTTCAAACCAAGAATTTAAATTTTCTTCACTTGTCTCCAATCCTTTTTCTGATAGATTTTGTAACCAATCGGCAATTGGCACATTATCCTCAAGATCCCATTCATCTGTTTCTTCTGTTTCTGATACATCATTCATTGTAGGCCACAACTTTTTCCATGAAGATTGGATTAAGTTAGGAGAAACAGACTTCCAAGCATGAGCGAGAGAGAATACAACATCCTTCAAATTCAATCCTTTAAGGCTCTGCGTTATATCACCATCCTGAGATATAATATGGATCAGCAATTTATTTTTATACAAAGTCTTTATTTTTTGGATAACATTTTGATCCATCGGCTGCAGTAAAGGTGTGCAGTTTGGAGGTAGGAAGGTGGTTTGGATATTCCCATCACTTGATTTGAGTTCTTGTTCATTTGGGTGGCCTGGAGCATTGTCAAGTACGAGTAAAGCTTTTATGGGCAAGTTTGATCTTTTCATAAACTTCTTGACTTCTGGGACAAAGTCTTTATGAAACCATTCGCTAAATACCTCTCTCGTGACCCAACTTTTACTTTGATTCTTGTAGCAGACTGGCAGACAAAATATATTCTTGAAAGCTCTGAATTTTTTGCTTTGCCAATCACTAACAAATCCAATTTGTGCGTTCCAGTAACATTTGAACACGGCATGAATGTGATTCTATCTTTACTCACTTTACGACCTGGTGCACTTGCTTCTTCAGAAGATACAAATGTTTTATTGGGCAACAGTCTCCAGAACAGACCACTCTCGTCTGCGTTATAGATTTGGTCAGGAAGAAGACCCAGTTCTTCTACTTTGTTTTTGAAATGCTCGATAAATGGCTGTACTGCAGATTCGTTGCTTGATAATTTCTCACCCGATATGGTTAATAGACGGATACCAAATCGTTTTTTAAATTTATCCAGCCATCCATCGCTGGCACGAAAATCATCTTTGTGGGTAATTTTTTTATAAAATTCGATTGCTTTGGCTTTCAGAATTTCTCCAGATATACGAGTGTGTTTAGAACGCCGCTGTATGAACCACAAGTAAAGAGCGTTTTCCATCTTTGGACAATCGGCAACTTTTAATGTTTTACGCTTTCCTGGCCCTGATTCCATTGTCTTGACGTGGTCTACTATCTTTTGCCTTTTCTTCTTAAGATCGTGTATAGTAGCACGCCCAACACCATATTCTTTTGCCAATTTGCACATGTTTTGTCCAGTATCTAACTTTCTTAAAATCTCCATTTTATTATTCAAATCTAGTGTCTTGTGTTTGCGTTTATTTGTCATTTTTAACTATAAACTATTCTCACTTGAAAAAAACAAATACGTTAGCACGTGCACGTGATAAGTTTTGAGGTTAGACTGCTAGTCGACGACGTAGCGACCAAGCGCACAGGTATAGAGGGGTGAGGGAGGCGTGGGCGGAGGGTGCCGGATTATTGGACGTGCCGATCTATCGAAGTGCCGGATTAGTGAGATTGTACTGTAATTAGGTACTTACAACTACAAGAAAATTAAAGGTGCACTGTGCAGAGAGTAGCTATTTCCATACATTTTTATCTTCAATATAATGAACTACCTTGTAATACGCTTTTTCTTTCAAAACTTTCCTAATATAATTTTTTAATTTATGATCAGACATTTTGGTTACTGAGAGCGGTATCTTATTATAAAATCGAACACCATTACCAAGAAATGACTTGTTAACTTTAGTTAGTCTAAAGTATGGAACAACTAACTTCTCCCTTTGTCTTGTATTTATACAATGAATATCCAATTTTGACTCAAACATTCCTATGTTTCTACGTATAAACATTATATTTTCATAAATATATAGTGAAGGTAATGTCATTATATTTATTTCCCTAAATAAATCTCTTAATGATTCACGGGGACCCATACTGTAAATTGCAAATGCAATTATAACAATATTATATATTGATTCTATATCCGCTGCTGCTCCTCAAAACAAAATACCATAGGACAAGGGGCTATGAAAATATGCAAAATAAACTAATTTGGCCGTCTCAACATTCGTCAATTGTTTAATTTTCCTAACAGCAAATGCAGCCGAACTTAATTTTGCAGCTAGAGTATCAACCTGAGGTCCTCATTGCAATTTATTGTCTAATGTAAGACTACTAAGTGCTACATTTGGTAAAGAAAGCCTTAAGCTTTTAGTTTTATTTGAATTTAGTAATAGATTATTTGTAGCAAACCACCCACAGACAATTGACATAGTATGATTAACTTTAGTTAGATCTTTGTCTTTTCTATTAACTTTAATAAGTTCAAAAACTAAAACCCGACTACGAAAAATTACGCTTTAAAAAGTATGAAACAAGAAAATATTCTCTTGTGAAATTGTTATATACAAACTATCCAATATTTATTGTCTATTAAATAAAAAACTCACACATAATATATTTTAAAGTATTTAATACCTGTTCATAGTGATGTTCAGAGGATAGCCGTGGTTGTATGCCACCTCATATATGGTCATATGGCTCATCGGGTTTTAGTTTTTGAACTTATTTTTTTTATTTCAATTATTTTGGGGTTATAATTTCGTAATAAAGTATTTGCAGATTCGGTTTACATTTTTTATTTAGATTTTATTAAATTATATATAATATAAGTAATCCATAGTTTGATGGCCAAAGTATAACAATAAATAAACATTATCGTGTCACTTATAAGAATTTTTATAGTTAATGCCTTTATGTCCTGTAGAGAGCGCCATATCTAATTTATTGTGACGTCACACACCAATCAGCAGACGATCAAGACGCTTCGAACGATACCTCGTTTGCCAAATTACGATAAGTAGTTTAAAAGTTATGAGGGAACAGATGAACATACATACACACATACATACCGGTCAAAATCATAACCCTCCTTTGGCTTCGCCGTAGTCGGGTAAAAATTGATGTATCATCAGCAAACAAGACAATATCTGTGAGGTCATTTACAACATATGGCAAATCATTTATATATACTAAAAACAAAAATGGACCTAAAATTGGACCCTGGAGTACCCCCCTTTTTGGACTAAAGAGCCCTTGGACGTTGTGCCAGCAATCCCTACCTTTTGCTGGTGATTTGATAAATAAGATAAAACAAGATCATGAGCAGTTCCACGAATTCCGTAGTAGTCAAGTTTTAGAAGTAGCGTACGGTGGTCAACGCAATCGAAAACCTTGGACAGATCACAAAAAATACCAATCGCATCCTGTGAATCCTCCCATGCGCCATAAATGTGCATCAGCAATGTTGCTGCCGCATCGGATGTAGATCTGCCCTTCGTGAAACCGAACTAATGACCATGCAATACCTTAAAGGAGATCCAACTTTTTAAAAGTGATTCGAATATTGGAAGAATCCCCGAAAACGCCATAAATCAAGCGAGTGGAAGTATTTTGCAGTTAGGGGAATCAACACTAAATAACAATTTTGGAAATGAAATGCCAAATATATCTGAGGCTAACCTAAATTTTGATAAAGTTGCGGAGAGTAATCTAATACTGCCAATAGAGCAAGGTTTAGAAGTATTGGGAGAAGAGGCTTCCAACTTATCCTTGTTTATTGAAAAACCTCTACCCTCGTCGCCTAATGTAAAGTTATTAACTGTACAAGATGAGTTAAACCAGTTTCTGCAGATATTTACTCCTCAACAAGATAATATACTTCGATTCTTACTACCAACGAGTTAACACCCTTTTCTACTTCGATTCTTGCACCAGAAAATAATATTTTAATTGAAATAACCGCGGAGCCGCTACAAACACTTCAGAAGTTTACAGCATCACCCAAAAGTGCAACCAAAGAGGTCGCTCCAAAAACAAGTGATAGCTCTGCTATTCTCACACCATTTAAGAATTATCCGACACCTTTCAAAAATTTTCTTTACTTTCCGAAGAATAATATTGATTACACTAAAAAGTAGACATAAAATAAAAAACTCACGCCGACAGTAGCTATATCTGATGAGTTTATGGAATATCAAAGGAGAATTATAAAAGAAAAAGAAGACAAAGAAAATAAAAAAAGAATTAAATTTAAATTTATATGACATTTGTGTTCACATAAATGTTATCTTATGCTAGTCTCTTTTTTTAGACAATAAACGACGGAAGCTATTGGAGGAAGTCCAAAGAGCTCAAAGAGACAAGGAACTGGCGATGGCAGCGTATTTAAAAGCCAAAACTGAAAAAGTTTTCCTTGTAAACATTAAACTTAAGTTAGAAATGGAACAATTTAAGTGTGCTGTTAATCGTGAATCTGTGTAAATATAATTAGTAAGTATAATTATTAACAAAAAACTTACAAATACATACACCTAGGAAACGTAAAAATGTCAATCAAAGTTTGTATGGAAAACGCTTAACCTAAAGATGATAATAGTTCTATGGTAGATTGTTTTTAATTTTGTTCTTAACCTATTATTGATGACCATTGATTTTAAATGTGATGTTGCGAAATGTGACGAATGCGGGCGACTGACGACTGACTTGACTGACGACGCGCGATCGGCGCGCGTGCTGAGGGGAGCGGGATGGGCGGGAGGCGAATGAACGCATTTCGCGAGTCTTTTGTTTTACGAAGTTCATTTTGCGATGTGTCGTGTACGTTAGCGTGCGTTATTGTAATCTCATTTGAAAATAGTTAGTAACGTTTGAAGATAATAATGGAAAAGTGGTTAAAACGGGTAGCAAAAACTACCTTGCCGCCGCCAGTTGATTGCGAAAATAGTAGTGAAAATACAGATGATCTTTTGAGTGACAGAAGCGGCACTGAGTCTGACTTACAAATTCCTTCAACAAGTCGCGTCGAGTCAACGAAACGTCGGAAAGTGGTGAGAAAATATGACCCGGAATATCTGAAACTAGGATTTACTTGGAATCATGATAAGACAGATCCGCGTCCTCAATGTGTGATTTGCTACGAAATATTAGCGAATGAAAGTATGCGCCCAAGTAAGCTGTACACGTCATATAGAAACAAAGCATTCCCATTCTATAAACAAACCAGTAGACTTTTTTCAAAAAAAATTGTTAGAAATGAAGTCTTCTAAAAACATTGTTTCTCATTTCATTAATATCAATGAAAATGCTGTATATGCATCATACCTCATTAGCTTAAGAATCGCTAGAGCAGGTAAGCCTCATACTATTGGCGAAGACTTAGTATTACCATCGATTAAAGATGCTGTTGGAGCGATGTTTGGAGAAAAAGAAGTAAAAGAAATCGAGCGCATACCACTATCGAATAATATTGTTGCGCGAAGAATTGACGAAATGGCTGAATGGACAGAAGATGAATTAATCCAGCGAATAATTAATAGTAAATATTATGCTCTGCAACTAGATGAGTCTACCGACGTGCAAGGCCTATCTCAATTAATTGTTTTTGTGCGTTATATATGGCAAGAAGACGTGCATGAAGACATTTTGTTTTGCAAGCCAATTATTCGTGGAACAGCTGAGGTAATTTTCAACGTAATTGATTCCCATATAAAAGGAAAAGGTATACAGTGGAAGAACTGCGTCGGTATATGTACTGACGGTGCGCGGGCATTGTGCGGGAAACAAAGCAGCGTCGTTACAAGAATTCTTGAACAAAGTCCCTATGCTTCGTGGACACACTGAAGCCTTCATAGAGAAGCACTGGTTTCCAAAGCATTGCCTGATGATTTCAAAACAGTTCTAAATACAGCTGTTAAAATTGTTAATTATATTAAAACAAGACCCTTGCAAGCTCGCTTATTTCAAAAGCTGTGTGAAGAAATGGGTAGTCTTCATACATCTCTCCTGTTGCATACCGAAGTTCGTTGGTTATCCAGGGGAAAAGTACTGACACGATTAGTGGAATTACGCCATGAAGTTCTAATTTACTTGGAAGGAAAAACTGAATATATTGAACATCTAATGGATGAAGAATTTATTCTCAAGCTCACATATTTAGCGGATATTTTTTCGAAGTTAAATGAACTCAATTTGTATTTGCAAGGTTCAAACGGATCAGATATTTTTGCAGTTCACGATAAAATTCGGGCGTTTATGAAAAAGCTTTTGCTGTGGAAGAGTTGTATTGAGAATGGGAAGTACGATTGTTTTGAAACACTTGAAACGTTTATTGTTGAAAACCAAGTGCAGCCAAAGATGAACGTAGTATTTGCAATTTCTGCACATTTATCATTGTTAAAAAAAAAAATTGACGACTATTTCGGCGAGGAGATGAAAAAGCTCGACTTGATGAATTGGATTTGTAACCCATTTCAAGACCCCCTACCAACTGGTATGTCAACAAAAGCAAGTGAAGAACTAATTGATTTATCAGAAGATTCGTCACAAAAAAATAGTTTCAATCGTAAGCAATTAACGAAATTCTGGCTCTCGGTTGCTGGTAGTCATCCATGCCTGTTTGATGAAGCTATGAAAGTCCTCCTCCCCTTTACTACCTCATACTTATGTGAGGCTGGGTTTTCGAATATGGTGAACATTAAAACTAAATATCGAAATAAATTGGACTTCTCAAACTCACTGCGATTAAAAGTAACTAAAGTTGAAGTTGATGTCAAAACATAGGAAACAATTCTCAATCCTTCCCATTAAATTTATATAATTAAGTAATAAAAGATTGTATTAAAACAGTTTGTTATTTCAAAAGTCCTTTATTAATATTGCTAACGCTTAAATTTCCTAGAGGTGGGTCCCGAGTTTGTAAACTTAAATCAAATGAGTCGTAGCCCAGTCAACTTTGGGAACCACTGGACTGGAGGCGTTAACCCGAAAAGACGACGTAGAAAACTCAACATAGTTCCGGGAAGTGTCACTGAGCTGATAGATACTCCACAGGACGACAAGGAAAACGAGGAACCATATTTTGAAATTGAAGCCCAGGCCTCAACGTCAGAACCTCGTCATACGAGAATACACAGTGACAGTACATATGCCGAGAGTGAAATATCTCTTCATGACTCTTGAAACGACAATGAACGATATGCTGGAGACGATGTTAGAAGAAGAGAAAAACTTAGATAGTGTTGCCGAAAGCTCAAAAACGAATAATCTACAACCACTCATTGAGACCGCAGGAGAATATGTAGCTTTCACGTACGAAGGGGAGGTTTTCCCAGGTGTCATAACGAAAATAAATGACAATATATATACATATCCTCAATGAAAGGATCTCTAAAATATTGGAAATGGCCAAAACCAAAGGATGACATTCAATATAATTGGATAGAAGTTCTGGGATGTATATCTGCACCAAAGAAAATTGGACGTCGTGAGTTTTATACTGTTCCTGAACTCGGACCAAATTTGGGGAATTTAAGATCTCAAAAATAATAAGAAATATGATTGTTTGTTAATATATTAATAGTTAATTAGAATTAAGAGAAAATGATTCTGTGACTGATTTAACTGATAGAACAAATAAAATTGGAGCAAAAAACGGGGCAAAGTAGCCTTATTTTACGGTACTTACAAAACATTTTATCGTTTGACTGTACGGTTTTTGGCTTGAACAATAGTTTTTTTTTTCATTAATTTATGGGTGGTCCCAGTCGCCGGAAGAAAAATATTTAAATTAAAATGATCCGGCAAATGGGACCGCGGGTTCAGTTTATTGCAGTCTCAGTCACCGGAAGCCTCCTGTTGACACTCATGATTTGTGGAGTAATCAAAACGGAATTAATTTGTATCGATGTGTGATGTCACGAATGAGATTCACGTTTTTGATGTCATGTTTAACTTTTGATGATAAAAGTACAAGAAATGCAGATGACAGGTTTGTTTGTATCCGTGAAATTTGGGAAATTTATATTTCAAATTGTAGCCAATGTTACAAGACCAGCCGTGATTGTATAGTTGATGAAATTTTACTTGGATTTCGCGGGCCTTTTTAAATCTCTTATGTACATCAAATCTAAACCAGATAAGTACGGTTTGATTTCTTTTTCGTTAAATGATCCTTCAACTTCATACTTAATATACGCCATTCCATACTTGGGCAAAATATTTACTGTAATAAATAATTGACTGATATCCTGCTAAACGAAAAGCTGACAGAATACTATTTTCGAAAGACTACTGTTCCAATTCATGGGAGTAAATGCACCGTCATCTGCGATAATTGGTTCACATCTGTGCCTCTTTTGGAACGTATGAAAGAAGATCCTTATCACCTAATAATTTCTACCATTACCAATTACCATAAGAAAAAATAAGCAAGAAATTCCTGCCGAAATGAAAGTAGCCTCGAAAAATCCTCCAGCCGCAAAATTTTGTCACACTGATAGTTTGACGTTGGTATCATTTACGCCAAAAAAAATATTGTATTAGTTATAACATCAGATAAACATACTGTTTCAATACGGGGTGATATGCCAGAAATTATTTTGCATTACAATGAAACTAAAGGCGGCACAGATTGTTTTGACTGGCTTTGTCATTCTCATACCGTGCACTCTAAGACTTATCGTTGGCCTATGCGAGTTTTCCAGGGAATGCTTGATCAAGCTGCGGTAAATTCACGTATTTTATTGAAGTGTAAGCTAGTTAACCACGACATAAATACAAATTTAAGCGCGAAAAAATGTTTGGATATACTTTCATAATATCTAGTAAAGCCGTTCTTAGAACGTCGGTACAGCAATGAAACAATTCGAAAGAGTTTGGGCGACGCTATTGCTACAATTCTTAACAAATCTCGGCCAGCTGATGGTGTAGAAAGTGTAGAGCTGCCTAGTAAAAAAAGATGTGGACTTTGCCCACGATCAAAAGTTCGTAAAACTAATACTGGGTGTCAGGGAAACGCTTCCGAAAACGAAAACAGGTGATAAGGTTGCTGATTGTGAATACAAATCCATGAAAAAAAAAAACGATATTTTTTTTGTAAATTTTTGGATTTTTTCTTGCATTATTTACAGAAAAATGTATCAGAACAATTTAATGAAACGATTATTTTATGTTAAACACGTAATTTAAACTTTTTCTAAAAAAAAAAGCAATGTAAAACGCATTACTAATCAGCT
The DNA here is from genome assembly GCA_907165245.1 of Habrosyne pyritoides. NCBI lineage: Eukaryota > Metazoa > Arthropoda > Insecta > Lepidoptera > Drepanidae > Habrosyne > Habrosyne pyritoides. The sequence goes on along the minus strand of OU015607.1, from coordinate 11,056,781 downwards.
GATGGGCGGTTATTGAACTCCAGCGCACTGCCCCGGCCGAACAGCTTTGACGTCACAGTGCGGGCGAATGCAATGTATGAAAGAGAGGACTATCTTTATCTCTTTCACCGGGCATGTGATAAGTGTGAACAGAGGTGTGAACAGAGGTGTCAACTCTCTGGAGTTTTGAATTGTGCCTACGCATTAGCTTTCAATGACAAATTATTTTCTACTTGGTTCAAAATTACGTAAATGTTACTCGAGACTTAGTATTTAATTCAATAAGAAGATTCTTTCGAAGAATCTTCGGTAACATTTTATAAAGCTAATGCGTAGGCACAATTCAAAATGTCGCCCATCCTAATTGATCTATGGCGCACACAAAGGAAGCCGCCACCGCCCGCTTGCTGCTTGCCGCTTTGTGCCGCGGCCGCCGCCGCGTGCGCTTTCCGGGCAGTGCGGGGTTGCGGGGTGTCAGTATGCTAGAGGACTTCATCGGCGCTCGCATTGTTTTGTTTATTTTGTAGTGATTGCAGTGATTGTGCGGTGAAAATGCCTGATGGATATGCATACAGTGCTCGTGAATACGGCAACATGTTGATGTGTTTAGGGGAAGCCCGAGGCAACGCTTCGCTTGCCTTGCGGATTTATCGGGAAAGGTTTCCGAACGTTAGACATCCGTCTGATTCCCGAATGATAACGGCCGCTTTTCAGCGCGTGTTGGAAAATCGACCGATTGCTCCGGTGGCGTCATCAAGTGGTGGACGACAAATCGACGTCCAGACAGAGGAGCGAATACTAATGCCCGGTTCCTATATTCAACGCCCCGTCATTGTTACTGGTTACCATTCGTACTATAGCTACCACCGACGAGACGTCACGTAGCGTTTCACAATGTTTTTTTGGCGCTTACCGGCGACGAGCTTCCGTAAGTTAGCACGTTACCAATGGACCTCCCTATCCATCTATGCGTTTCGTTAATGCAAGTTATTGTTGAATTTTTTAATTTAAACCATTAATATTTTTTGAAATACTGACATTATTTAATAAACAAAAAATGGAAATAAGAAAATAAGAGTATAAATACAATTATTATATGAATATTGTTGATTAAAAAGCTCTAATTAAATATTATCCAACTAATCCCAAGGCGTGAACGAAACGTCGAAAGTTCGCATGTGTAGCTTTACTTTCTTTGGCCTTGGACCTTTGTTATCCTTATCGTTATAATTTGGATTATATTCGTTAAAGATTTGCAGAATTATAAATTCATTATTCAGTTGACATCGCAAGAATGGACACTACTCCAGTAAGTATATTGTATTGTATATATGTGCGAAGTGTTTATACTTTGATTTACCTGTACGTTCATAATCATTTAATTTTGTTATTATTTGCAGAAAATCAAAAAAGCTATGACGAAGGACGAAGTTGCTTGTTTGGTTGACATAATACAAGAAAACCCAATTTTGACAAGCAAGGAAACGAACGCCTGTACTAACAAATTGAAAGAAAATGCTTGGATGTCTGTGACGGCTGCATTCAATGCCAAGTGTGGTTCTGTCCCTAGAAACAAAGAGCAGCTTAAGTTAAAATGGGACAATCTTAAAAAATCGGCCCGTAAAAGAGTTCACCAAATCCGAACTAATAATCTGAAGGTTATTTTAAAACTTATCTACATAATATGAAAATGCCTTTTTGTATTGTACCTACCTACTCATTACACAATTGAAATTTAACATTTTAATATTCTAGTCTAGAGTTATCAATTATCATAGTCAAGTTAAGTCAAGGTATCCATTGGGGTATATTTCCCTTGGCACAAGTTGATAATTATGTATGTAGGTACCTACCAAGCTAGTTAATTATTTTACTCACTATACTTGTGTATTACATGTGAAAATAATATGTATCTTCTATATCTTCAGACTGGTGGTGGAAAACCTGATTTAATCCCACCCGATGAAATCCTGGAGAAAGTGGCAGCACTTTTGGGTACTACGTGCTATGGATTTCAAGTGCCTTTTGGTGGTGATGGGGTAGGTAGTGGAGGTGTTGACGGAGATCCGTGGGGGCGGCCCTATCGCACGGTCCGAAATCAACTTCGGGCCGCGGCGCCCCCGCTCACCGAGAGTCTCCAACCCGAGCTGCTGGAGGAGGTAGTAGCAGCCCTCTTCCCGGCACGAGGCGAGCATACTCCGCCGCAGATGGCATTGCCCTCGGCCGCAGAGTCCACGGAGGAGAACGCCATCAGCGTCCCTGAGGTGACACACCCAGAGTTGGGGGCTGCCGTGATCCGGCTCCGGGCTAAGAATGTGGCTCCGGGGCCCGATGGGATCCACGGCTGCGTGTTAGCCCTCGCTCTGAAGGAGCTAGAGCCCCAACTGAGAGGGCTCTTCACAGCGTGCCTCGAGCGGGGCCAGTTTCCCAGTTTGTGGAAGTCTGGTCGACTGGTCCTGCTCGGAAAGGCGGGGCGCCCTGCGGACTCACCGTCCGCGTACCGGCCCATAGTGCTGCTGGACGAGGTGGGCAAGTTGTTCGAGCGAGTCCTCGCTGCCCGCCTCGTCAGCCACTTGTGCCAGGAAGGGCCGGACCTGGACGGGAGTCAGTTCGGGTTTCGGCAAAGGCGCTCCACCGTGCACGCTGTGTCGCGAGTAAGGGCCCTGGCGGAGGAAGCGGTGTCCCGGGGCGGGGTGATGTTGGCGGTCTCTCTAGACATCGCCAACGCGTTTAACACCCTGCCCTGGAGTTGCATTCGGGAGGCACTGAGGTATCATAGAGTGCCTCCCTACCTCCGCCGCATCGTTGGGGCTTATCTCTCCGAGAGGTGTGTCACATACACGGGACGTGATGGCATTCACCAGCGCCCGATGTCGTGCGGTGTTCCACAGGGTTCGGTTCTTGGGCCGCTCCTGTGGAACATCGGCTACGACTGGGTGCTGAGAGGCGAGCTCAGCCCGGGGGTGGACCTGACGTGTTACGCGGACGACACGCTGGTTACCGCCCGGGGGAGCTCGCACAGGGAGGCAGCGTTGCTGGCGACGGCTGCGGCGTCACAGGTGGTGAGCCGCATCCGTCGCCTAGGCCTGGAGGTGGCCCTCAGCAAGTCGGAGGCCATGGTGTTTCATGGCCCCCGGCGGGCGCCGCCGCCCGGCTCACACATCGTGGTCGGGGGGGTCCGAATCGCTGTCGAGCCCACCATGAAATATCTGGGATTGGTGCTCGACAGCCGGTGGGACTTCGGACCCCACTTTCGGCGGCTGGCGCCCAAGCTGTTGGGAGCGGCTGGCGCGCTCGCAACGCTGCTTCCCAATCTGGGGGGCCCGAGCTCCGCCTGTAGGCGGCTCTACATGGGGATCGTGCGATCCATGGCCCTGTACGGGGCCCCGATCTGGGCCCTCGACCTGACGGCCGGCTCGATCGCTGTTCTGCGAAAACCGCAGAGAGCGATGGCCGTCAGAGTCATACGGGGGTATCGCACGATCTCCTACGAGGGGGCTTGTACACTGGCCGGATCCCCGCCCTGGGACCTAGAGGCGAAAGTCCTCGCGTCACTGTATCGGTGGCGCGAGGAAGAGGCGGAGCGGGGCGAACGACCGATGCAGCGTCACGTCGAGCTGCGTCGGTCTCAGCTCCGCGAGGTCCTGGTGGCGGAATGGCGGGACAGGCTTTCACGCCCTACCGCCGGCCTCGACATAGTCGGGGCGGTCCGGCCGGTGCTCGAGCGCTGGCTCGGGAGGAGGCACGGCTCCCTGTCGTTTCGGGCGACGCAGGTGCTCTCGGGGCACGGTTGCTTCGGGAAGTACCTGTGTCGCATAAACAGGGAGCCGGACGCCCGGTGCCACCACTGCGTCCATTGCCGGGAGGACACGGCGCGGCACACGCTGGCAGAGTGTGCCGCTTGGGAGGAGCCGCGTCGTGCCCTTATTGCCGTAGTAGGCCCGGACCTCTCGCTGCCGGCCGTGGTCGAGTCGATGGTCGGCGGCGAGGGGGCCTGGGACGCAGTGGTCACCTTCTGCGAAACTGTTATCGCGCAGAAGGAGGCTGCGGAAAGGGAGAGGGAGATCTCAACCCCTCACCCGATCCGCAGCAGACGCACCGGGCGTCGGCGGAGGGCGGACAACGCCCTCTTCCAGCCCCCCTAAATGGGTCCAGGGGCGACTGACTCGGGGACGTCCGTCGCCCCCCTACAACATCAGGACCCGAGGTGGCGGCGCGTGTGGTGTTCCACGTGCGCCCCTCAGAGAAGTCGGGGGGGGAGGAGTTAACACCTCACTCCCCCCCCTCGACCAGACGGGGCCCGCGGCGGCGGGCCAGCACCAGCCGGGGGTTGCGGAAGCTGAATTCGTGCCCGCGACCCTCGGCGCTTAGGTGTGTGAAGGAACACCGGAGGGGTTTTAGTGGGTATACCTCTCGGGCCCCTTCTCATTTTAATTGAGAAGGGGAGTTTGCGAGAGGGAGTCCCACATAACCACCGCGTCTCCCCGGGCGCGGTGGTATGCGCAAAGCATTTCCCCTCCTAAAAAAAAAAAAAAAAAAAAGGTAGTGGAGGTGTGGTGTTGGAACTGGAGGTTGACAAATGTACCAACAGTATTGAATTTCTGCAGCAGCCAGGGACTAGCAATGCCTTGCCCAGTGATGTTTTGCTCCCTTCTACAAATGCAGGTATTTCACAATTTTTCACTGATTTGGCTATAAGTATAGGAATTAGTTAATCAATGGACTTATTTTGTAATACTAATATCAACATTGTAATTTACCTACTAAAAATATGTTTCTTAAAAGTGTAATTTTATTCCAGCTCAGAAAAGAAAAGTGTCTGAATGTGAGATAATTGAAGACAGTAATGTGGACCCTAAGTTTCTGTTTGGAATGCCAACCATGGCAAAGCCGCTTCAAAGCAAAAGTAAAAGTTTAATATTTTCTTAAGTCTTGTCAAATTTAGTATGATATACTAATTAATAAGATGTTTTTCTGTTTTCAGATAAAAAGAAAAAGTCCAACTTCGACGAAGAACAAAGGCAAATGTACCAGGCCATAGCAAAATATTATGAAAAAAAAACAGAAAAGATAGATATCGAAATAAAATTACTCAAGATATTAAGGAATAATAATAAGGAAAATAATAGTTCTTAAGTTTATAATAATTTAATAAGTTTTCATTGCAAATAAACAACTTCTATACACAATCAAATAATTTTATTACAAAAACCCAAAACCTCTTTATTCGCAAACATAATACAAGTATTATGTACCACAATAAGTTTATCTATTATTATAGGTATATTTTCATTTTTTTTATTGAAAGTAAGTATAGCTAATTAAAATTAATAATAACTTGTAAAACAAACTTAACCAAGCATGCAATTCTGGGATTATTTAAATTACTAAATAATTATTAAAAAACCATAAATAAAAAATTTACTTCAAAATAAATTTGAATCTTCTGTTATTCATGTTTATACATCTTGTTTCATTGTAAACTGAAAATAAAAAGAGCACTTTTAATTTTTTTTTAAGCTAAATAGTTAGAAAGTTTTTGAATTAAGTTTTTTTCCCTTGGAATATTAGAATTTTGTAGGTACTCACTTATTAAAGTATTCTGTAATCAAGTTCTCCCTTTCTGTGGTAATAGTTGGCTCTGTGTTACTATTCACAGGCACTATTTCTGCATCTGGTATTTCCACCTCGGGTGAGACATCAGCTAGGCTTTTCTGTCTACAGATATTATGAAATACTGCTGTTGCAATAATCACTGTGTGAGCCTTAATTAAACTCAGTCGCAATGTAAGTGCCACCACTGGAAATCTTCGTTTCCAAACTCCAAAACACCTAGAAAATACAAAATAAAACAATGTAGTTTATATTTAAATTGTTAAAAATATTGATTGCGATAATTATAGTGTTTGTACCGTTCAATACAGTTTCTTGTCCGTATGTGAGATTCATTGTAAAGTTGTTGGCCTCTTGTTTGCGGATTTAATAATGGTGTAAGGAGGTAGGTTTTAAGTGGATATGCACTATCTCCGAGCAACCATTTGTTGCCAAATGTTCCACTTTCACATTGAGCTAGAAAAAAAGGTTTTATACTATTAGATATATTGTTGTTTTAGTTATATTATTTCAAAATCATATTATTTATTTTTAAATAACTAGGTAAGTACTCAATTTATTTACCTCTCAGTTCAGAATTGTTGAAAATAGTGGCATCATGGGCTGAACCAGGCCAGCGGGCCACAACATTCATAATAAACAAATTGGCATCACATACAGCTTGCACATTAATAGAGAAGTAACCTTTCCTATTTCTAAATTCTTCTCCAATTTGAGAACCTGAAATAAAATCAGGTTGTGAAATAAGAAGAGACGCTTGCCTGAAAAAAATGTTTTGTGATATAAAGATAGCTCAGAGTATGTACAAAGTTGGCAAGTATGGTCTGAACCTACTTACAAGGTGACTGTATTCTTATATGTGTACCATCAAGCGCACCAATAACTCGTGGGAAGCGGGCAATATTATAAAAATCCTGCTCTGTATTAGCACGCATATAAATGTATTTATTGTACAGCTGTGCTATGGCTCTACTGCAATCACGAACGATTCGGCAAGCTGATGCTTTTGAGACTCCTATAAAATCAGCCACGGATAGGAGCATCGTACCTAATGCGTAAAATCTCAATGTCAGCAATAATTGGTGTACCGGTGATACTCCGTGATTCCTAAAACAAAATAATACGAGATGTAGCAATATCTGTCTCCATGAGGCACATACTTAATTTGTTTGACATTAATTATGTATAAATAGGTAGATACTATTTACACAATACTAACCTTGCACCTGTTACTCTTAAATGAGGATGAATTTCAATTAATAACTGCTGCACTGATGTTTTGTCGAGTCGAAATCTTAATTGAAACTCGGCAGAGTCCAGCGTGGTAATATAATCGACTCTAGACACGCGGTAGCGTGTCAAGCCAAGTTCAAGCAACAGAACTGGCGAGCCGCACCGTGTGTAATATTACACGAACCATTTGGAGCCACTTTTGACCCCCTCATAACTCAAAAACTATTTTACATAAACGTATCAAATTTGGCTCATATATTGAGACTTGCGAGATACATATGTGTTCTAAATTTTATTAGCTTATCTTAAACGGTTATTTAGATATTAATTTCCAAAATTCCTCATTTTTATCACTGACTGACCTATAGACCAAAATTCTAACCCAGTTCCAGATGACCTAGAGAGTTAAAATTTGGTATGCAGATAGGTAATTAGATGAATACAAAGGAATAAATAAAAAACTGGCAATTTTTAAATAATTAGATTCTATTATGAACGCTTAACATAAATACCTAATATTACTTAGGGTATACGTACGTTATAAACTGGGATAATTATTATTTTTATATTTAGCGCACATCAATAGTGTAAAATCATTACCTACTCATAAATAATGAAAAATAATAGGCATTTAGATTTTCGGTATATACACGACGCTGTGACAACCAAATCGAACCGTTGACGCGAACGTGACCGAGCGAGCGCCAGCCGCGCTCATAAGCGCGAGCGCCGTCTTGCTGTCCTGTTGTCTTCCGATATCTGACCTACATATAAGGTTACGATTTATGTTGCGACATTGCTATTTCTTAAGGAAAACTTATAATGTAGTTATATTTTAATTTTATTATTACAATTTCTTCAATAAGTAGGTATAGGTACGTACGTACGTATAGTATTATAGTATAGGCAATAGTTTAAATAAATAATAATTGTATTTTTTAGTAAGTAGGTAAGTTAAGTATAGTTAAAAGTAAGTAGGTGTATATACCTACTTAACTCTGAGTTTGAGAACTTGTTGATAATAGCAAATAGTTTTATTATCTTTTTAATGTATGTGAAAAAAAAAAATTGACACTAAGGGGTCGTCCTAGAAAACGTAAACGAGGTCGACCTAAAACTTCTGAGAAATCCCATACAGAACAACGGCGTGAAATTAATCGGCGTTATAAACAAGCACATCCTGAAGTAGTGCATCAGGCAGCCGTAAAACGTTATACCGATAAAAACCCAGAGATACATAGAACCGCGGTAAAACATTATAATGACAAAAATCCAGTTGTAGATAAAGGATCGTCGAAATTGTACTACACAAAATAAAAATTAACGTATACCAATGAAAATGACACAATTAACAAACTAACAGAGAAAATTGGAAAACAGAAAAGGTTAGAAGCTGAAAGAATTGTAAAATGGGTTCTTGAGCGTCGTAAAAATATACTAGATAATTACTGTAAAATTTTAGATCGCGTTCAAAGTAAAATTACAATAAATATGGAAAAAAATAATAGTATCTCTTCTGACAATGACATACTAGAAAAATTTATTATTATTGCCGGAGAATCTAAACATGTGAGTACTCAAGAACCATACTATTATGAAAATTCGTATAAAGTGTTCTGTTCAGGTGAAACTATACCAATAAACGATAAGGGTCAAGCTGAGATATTTAATATACAGAATGAACATAATGATGTATCTTGTTGGTCTTGTAATCCCAAACAATGTTTATTAGATGAATCAATGCTGAAAAGTTTATTGGATGTTTTTAAATATTTAAATTCAAAGTCAGCCATAAATGTATTTAACTTAATATCTAATGAGAGCCAAGAATTTATAAACAAAATTAAAATACTTTGTAACATAAAAACCCATTTTCCTAAAATACGAACTATTGTTAGAGAACTTTATCAGTTAATATGTTATTGCAAAAATATAAATGCAATAGATTGTGATTTGAACTCTGTTAATGTAGATAAATTACGTGAATAAGGAGTACCTTTTGATATCAAAAATGCTCATTGTGAGTTCAATATGCATGAGAGCGAATTAAACGAAGACCTCATTATAGAAAAATATAAACGCGTTTTTAATAGCTTGAAAAAACGATGCAATGATATACCGATAAACCATTGCATATGTTGTCAAAAACTTCTTTGTTTACGTGACCTGTCCGCTATAAATAAACTAAGAAATCCTATCCAAACTGACATATGGCAAAGGTTACAACTATTCAATGGAACCTTTAATATTGAGCCCAGTCCATTTATCTGTCATTTATGCTTACAAAAAATCCGAGCTAATGATTTACCTCCTAATTCTATACTTAATAATTTTTTCATGGTTAATAAATAAATAAAATAAAATAAAAAATATTACAGTGACGTACCTAAGCAATTGAGTGATCTTAATAACTATGAAAAAATGTTGATACAAAGAGCTAAAGCTTTTCAAGTAGTCACCAGCTTGAATCCAGTGGGAAATAAAAATATACCTAACAGACAAATGATAAAAAAAGTTTAAGGGAGGACATTTCATTTACCATTACCTACAGTAAATACTTTAAATAAATTGCCAAAACCCGAAGAACCTTTAAATCCAAATCAAGAACTTTTTATACTGGTGCGAAGCTGTTCGACTAAAACTAAAATAATGTGGCAAGATTTAGTAGATATCGGCAATATATACAGGGCATTAGTCTATTTGAAACAGAATAACTTTCATTACACCAACATAATTTTACCGGAGAATTCAGATAATTTATTAGATAACCTCGACCAACATTTAAACCATAGCATCGAGTCAAATGAAAAAGAAAAGGAGTTACAAAATCAGTCTGCCATTCTCACTCAGGTAACCGAAGATAATGAAGATATTTACGAAGAGTATACAATATATCCGCTACACGAAAAGAAACAAAATAGTACAGCTTGCGCACTATATCAAATGTTGAAAGTGAATGCTGCACCAATCGATAATCGCAATAAGGATATAGATACTTTATGCTTTCCGGATTTATTTAATGAGGGCAAGTATGGTCAATTTTATGATCGTGAAAAAAAAATTACAAGTGCAGAATTCATTAAATCTCGCTTAACTTCAAAAGACTCGCGATTCAGACTTAACCAGCAATACTCATTTTACTTATTAAATGATGCAAATATAAGACAATTAAATGCAATTAATATTTTATAAATTAAACGTAACTAATCTAAACCAAAAATTCACAGCGCAACAGTATTTAGAGAAGATAGAGAAAGGTGAACTCGAAGGAGATCTGATGGCAATATTTAGTAGATTACGAAATACCGAGCAATTCTGGAGAAAACCTAAAAGCGATGTTATGTGTATGACTCGTTATTACGGACCGGCTACTTGGTTTTTAACAATCAGTCTGAATGGAGATGGACGGACCTCGCGGATTATATTAAACTAATCAATGGTCCAGATGAAAAGAATAAATCTACTAGTGAGTTAGTAGCAATGGACCCAGTTTCAGCGTCGCGGTTTATTGACATAAAATTCAAATCAATATTGGATTTTTTAACATCACCTGATGCTCCTTTAGGTGAAATAGAACATTATTTCTGGCGACGTGAATACCAGTCTAGGGGTTTACAGCATTTCCATCTGATGTTATGGGTAAAAGATGCACTAATACTACAAGTTTCGACTGTTGAGGAGGTAGCAGAGTTTATTACTAAATACGTTACATGTTCTGTCCCAGATAAAAAAGTATCTCCAACATTATATCATCGTGTTATTAATTATCAGACGCATAAACATAACTCATACTGTTTACGAAAGAAAAAAACAAAAACAAGCTTTACAACAGTTTGCAGGTTTGTATTTCCACGACCAGTAACCGAATCTCTAACAATTAATAGTGTAACCGAATCAATAGCGGCTAGGAAAACTTTAAAAACTAATAGGCTTTATAATATACCTCGCCAAAAAGAATCTCGTTACATTAACGACTATAATCCAGCAATCCTTCTCGCTTGGGATGGCAACATGGATTTACAGTATGTAGGCGAAAAAACAGCTGTACTAAATTATTATATTACCAAATATACGACTAAAAGTGAAAAAAGTCACGCAGTAGACACTTTCGACGACATCAATTCTACTAAATCTGTCGCTAGCAGGCTTTTTAACGTAGGTATCCGAGCACTCAATAACAGAGAATGTGGTGCACTAGAAGCAAGCGATACACTCTTAGGGATTTCTCTTTATGGTACCGATGCACAGACCACAATCCGATGGCTCGATGTAAATATATATCGCAACCGAAGGGTAAAATCTAAAAAAGAGGTAATTGAACTTGAATCAGATTCTACAGACATCTATTTCGAATCTTGGGTTGATAATATTTATCCTCAACGACCTCAAGACTTAAATTGCATGAATTTATATGATTTCGCTCGTTGGTTTGACATAGTTACAGCTCCACCCTCTTCAGCAACAGCGGCACAGGTGTATAAATTATCATCAAATAAATATTTAAAGAAACGACAGAGACCTTATTTAATAAATCACTATACATACGACGTAAATAAACACCCTGAAAAATACTATTTCTCGCTTTTGTTAATGTTTCATCCATGGAGAGATTTAGCAATACTAAAGTCTGGACAAAATACTTATACTGAAGCCTTCAATTTTCTAAAAGATCAAATTAAGGACGGACTTGATTATGGAGAAATGCAGACTGTATTCTTAAATAACATAGAGAGAGCGTTTAAAATGATTGAAGAAAAAGTAGCGGAAATTGACAGAGATCGACAGGAAAATGATCAAGAAGATGATGACCTAGAAAATCCATTAGACTTCTTACCTGTTGAAGCTGTGAATGCAATGGAGGATTTCAGAAATGCTAAAGATTTGGTATCTGAGGAAGAGCTCGAACAAATGATAGAAGGTTTAAATGTAGACCAAAAACGTATTTTCGACAAGATCTGTAAGACTTTATTAGATGAATCTAAAACTTTGAGAATGTTTGTTAGTGGAACAGGCGGCACGGGAAAAAGTTATTTGATCAATACAATTAAAAATTGGGTTCAGAAGCGATTGAACAAGTTAGCTGCGGTAGCTGCACCGACAGGTATTGCCGCTTTTAATGTAAACGGTCTTACAATACATAGGCTCCTACAGCTGCCTGTAGAACACGGAAACTGTCCCAAGTACACTTCCTTGTCAGACCAATTATTAAAAGTTTTAAGATGTGATTTAAAAGATGTAGTACTTTTGATAATTGATGAAGTGTCTATGATTTCCAATATAACATTAATGTACATCCATCTTCGCTTAACAGAAATATATGATACTGGTGACATTGATGACGGATGGTTCGGCAAGATTCATATAGTATTGTTTGGCGATTTGCTCCAACTGCCTCCAGTGAGACAACTGTCGCCATTCGAAAACTTGATCGTCGTCTGTTGATGTTTCTTCCAGCAAGCCAAATTTTCGGAATAATAAAATAAGAACCGAAAGGTAACAGGTTTAGAACATGCGAAGGCTATATAATTCGTATGGGAAAACCAGCCTAGTCAGCCCTTAGACTACATATTTGGATTTTGCATAGAACTTGGCACTCAATCTCCGATCTCCATTCTTTTTACGGCGAAGCCCACAGCAGAGAATAATTTTTACATTGAACTTGGCTCTCCTTTTTCACATTTATGTTTTTGGTGGGATCTTCATTATCGGAATCGTCAACAACAGAGAGCATATTTAAAATTTCCAAGTCACTCTCGGAACTAGACATTTTAATTTATTTTACAAATAAATTCATAACACTTAACGTCGCGTTGCCTTCCGCTACCGACCAAAATTGACGGGTAGGCCGCTTTACTAGTCGTATTTACTTTGACAGATAACTTACGGTTCACCGGATAACTCTGATAAGAAAAACGCTATTGGTGAAGAACTAAAGGGCCTCAACCCTGTAGAAATATTTGAAAAAATAATGGATAATGATATTATGGATATGGTCATATCCAATAGCAAACTATACGCTAACCAAAAAAATAGACACGAGTTTCAACTAGATTCCACTGATTTGAAAAAGTTTTTTGGGATTTTGATATTATCTGGCTACCACAAGCTACCTCGAGAATCAATGTACTGGTCGTTAGATGAAGACATAGGTGTAGAATTGGTCAGCAAAGCCATGTCAAGGCATAGGTTTCGTGACATAAAAAGAAACCTTCATCTTGTAGATAACGAGGCAGCAGCAACATCACACGATAAAATGTTCAAAATAAGACCATTGGCAGATAAACTTATGCAGAAGTTCTTGCAGTGGAGAGTGTTTCACGATCGTATATCTATCGATGAATCAATGGTGAAATATTATGGCCACCATCCCGCCAAACAATTTATTCGTGGGAAACCAGTTCGTTTTGGGTACAAAAATTGGGTAGCAGCTAGTTCGACCGGATATTGTTACTCATTTGATTTTTACTGTGGAAAATCGCAAACACCAACTTCTGATCCTTTGGGTACCCGCGTAGTCAAGACTTTGTTAGAGAAACTAAACTGTACCTCAGCTAATCATGAAGTTTTCTTTGACAACTTTTTTACGAGTTACGACCTTTTACTAGAATTGAGAAGCCTAGGCTACCGTGCTACGGGAACTGTACGAGACAATAGGACGAAAAAATGCCCCTTGAAAAGCACAAAGGAAATGAAAAAGTTACATCGTGCCACTTACGACTACAGATTTGACAAGAAAGGTGAAATATTACTGGTTAGATGGAAAGATAATAGTGTGTGTACCATGGCAACTAACTACGATACCATCGAACCTCTCGGAACTGTCAAACGCTGGTGTCCAATCAAAAAGGAGAAGATAGACGTTGCCATACCACGTTTGTTTCAAACTTATAATAAAAATATGGGAGGTGTTGATGAACTTGACCAGTCTGTCTCATTATATAGAATTGCTGTTCACGGAAAAAAGTGGTGGTGGATATTATTTACATATATAATAGATATGGCTGTTTCTAATGCCTGGCGTTTACATGTTATGTGTAAAGATAATCCTATGGATCAGCTCATGTTCCGACGTCACATTGCACGATTTTATTTACGCCAGGGTGAACAAAGAAAATCTAGGCAAGCTGCATCAGTTGTCGAAGGGCTACCTCAAGATGGAGTTGGACATTATCCCCGCTAAATTGATAAACAGCTGCGGTGTGTAGTTTGCAGTTCAAGAGTGCGTTGGCAATGTAAGAAGTGCCTGAAAACACTTTGTGTTGAAAAACCGTGTTTTGAAAATTTTCATACTAAGGCGGTCAGTGTACTCAATTGAGTACACCCCTATATTTTCATAAAAACAAAATTTTCCATAATTTTTTTGATTTATGTTTTCCTTTGTACTTATATTAATGTGAAAAAAAAATAATATTTAACAAAATATTTGTAGTTTTCATTTGACCTTTAATGGGTTAATTACCTCCTGGCTTCGGGAGCGTTTCCCTGACACCCAGTATACAATGTCCTGCCTGGGAACAGCCTATGTGCAACGATCATCGTATGTACTTATGCACCGACTGTGGTGGTCTTGACTGATTTAATTGATTTTTCTTAAAAATATTTACATATTTATGTTATATTTGATACAATAAATGAGTTTTCTATTAAAACAATTCATGCTTTTACATTTTTTTGCATGTTAAGTTGTCCTATTTCTTTATTACAAGAATGACCGAAATTCGTGACTTCAAACTTCAAAATAAATATATATTTTTCAGACTTCATAAAAAAAAAATTTTTTTCCACGAAAAAATATTGTTTTTTTGAATTAAATGACGTCAGATTTTTATGATATCTTGAAAATTAAAATTTCTAATACTATTAGTATAAAAGTTCAATTTCGTGGGGGCTTTTTTTTCTTAACAATATTTTAATATTTAGAGAGAATATAAAAGTAACGTAAAAAGTTTTGCACCGATTTTAAATCCATACATAGCGTAGAACACAAATGAGAACTGTTTTCCTGCGTGAGGTCCGCGTGACCCCGTGTGTCCTCAACGTTATTTTCTCAGTGTGTTAATAATTAACGGGTTAATAATTGCGATTTTACATGATGAATAATTATTTAAAATGATTAAATAAAGAGTCTTGAAATACAAGCTTGTTTAATTATGCTATTCTATCTAAGGCATGAAAAACTGATAAAATGTATGTTGAACACCCATGAAGTGTTTAACACCTTGTGCGTAAGTTAATCAAAGTGCTACTATCGTAAGAAAGCGTAAAACTCACCTTAAGCAGACTGATATTCGCTCTTCAACGGAAAATTGGTATATATTAGGTTGGGGAAAAAGTATTTTCGCATTATAGTATGTATGAACTTGTAATAAAATCTAAAAGTTTAAATTTTAAAGAACATAATTCCAAATTCAAATTAGGAAAATGTGTGATTTTCAATTGTTTTTCGTACCTTCAAGATGAGTGAATCTATTGAAGAAATTCAATACATTTTTAAATTTTACTACAAAAAATTTACGATTATTATGGACCTAGTGCAGTGACTGTGAGAGTACCACAAATTTGGCTTAAGCGTTTTCAATCCGGAAATTTTGATGTCAAAGATGCACGTCGCTCTGGTCGCCCTATTACGGATAAATGGATGCCATTTTTGAAAAAGTGGAGCAAGATCGGCATATCAGTAGTTACGACGTAGCTGAAGAACTGGGAATTGACCACAAAACAGTTTTGGCGCATTTGAAAAAAACTGAGTACACAAAAAAGCTCGATATTTGGGTACCTCACGAGCTCACTGAAAGAAACCTAATGAACCGTGTACTCATTTGTGATTATTTATTATGACGTTATGAAACCGAACCATTTTTGAAGAGGCTGATAATTGGTGATGAAAAGTGGATCACGTACGACAAGAACCTGCGAAAAAGGTCGTGGTCAAAGGCCGATCAGGCTTCATAGACTGTGGCGGAACCCGGGCTAATTCATCATTAATCAATCATTAAATGGTACCTACATACTTTAGTTAAATGTAAATAAACTATATTGAAAAAGTTTTGATTTTTCTTAAAAAATGCGAAGAAACTATTTTAATAGGTTAAATTTGTTTTCCTCGACTCCACTCAACGTCACTCCAAGATATTTATTCATAGTTACAAAAATCTCCTCCGCTCGACGCTTTCCCTTACTCGGGGTGAGGAAATAACTGTCAACTTTAAGGTACGTCGCGACCACAATAGATCTTAAAATAATTCATCGTAGAATCTTCAAAGAGTACGGACTAAGAGTCCGTAGAAAAATGTAAAAAAGGTACGTCGCGACCAACCTTAGGAAGTTTATTGCATGTAAACAGTTACTAAAGCTCATTTTTTTATTTGATTAATATTTTATCTATAATAGAATGACGTAACTAATGAACATTTTACCTTGACTACACTTTGATTCGACATCAGTAGGGATTGCTCGAGTTTTGCTCAAGTTATAACTTAGAATACCAATTATGAGAATTCCTCGAGAAAATGCTTAAGGTATATCCTCAGACAAGTTGGAGTCGAGTGACGTCTGAGGAAACGTCTTAGAATATGGGCGTAAGTTTGTAAATTGATAGCTGTCCATTTTATAATAGACGTAAAAAAACTCAGGTATATTAATCAACGCAAAAAGTAGTAAATTTACCACAAATACGTCTTTTCTTCCACAAGTTGTGAACACCATTATTCCGCTTTCTTTTTCTTATTTTTTCTTCTTCTACTTCCGATTTAAGTAATTTCATAGCAATATCAATGTCAACGATTTTACACACGTTTCAGCTACGAGAGTCAACTGGCAAGTGATTGAATAGCACTGCTGTTGATGCCCATTACTACAAGTAAAAGAGTGCACGCGTATTCTGGCAAATACGCGCGCCATTCGTGCGGCCTCGCTTTAGTTGTAAAAAAATTAACGCTTCGACTCTACGCTAGTATAAATTGACCCTAAGTGGAAATGCTTATATTTAGTTTAGATCTGAACAAAGTACATAAAATATTATTATTTTCAGGAAACTTCGCAGTAGCAAGGTAATCCTTCAACTTTTACTACTGTGACACTTTTGGAATATGACACAAGATCAATAATTGTATGTTTAAATATTATTTGTTCATACAATATGTTTTTCTGAAAATTTTATGTGACATTAATAATATTAATTAAAAATTTCAGCCATCTACATCAAATGATATCATTGAATGGATTAATACAGATAGTACATTAACCATAGGAATATCTCCATCTATATTAGTTGTAGGTATTATAGGTGTAATTACTTATTTTATTTCTTACTTCAACATCTGAAAGTATATTATCTT
Source organism: Habrosyne pyritoides (assembly GCA_907165245.1). Classification (NCBI taxonomy): domain Eukaryota; kingdom Metazoa; phylum Arthropoda; class Insecta; order Lepidoptera; family Drepanidae; genus Habrosyne; species Habrosyne pyritoides. Next base: position 11,039,619 of record OU015607.1, on the reverse strand, counting down.
TAGGAAGAAGGAAGAACCAGTTATTGTAGCAGCAGAGGCAAGTGCAGGACCATCCAACCACCCACCTAATACAATTCATGGGCCTCATAGAGTATATATTGTTCTTGATAGTAATAAACATAGTTTCAATATTTAAAATTTATTTTAATGGTTAATCTGATTACTTATAGATAACACTTCACCCAGAGACAGAAACCGAAGCACCTATAATAAGGAGGCGCCCAGCCTTAGGACAAAGAATATAATAGAATTAGAATTTATTATAAGAAATGGACGTACACAAAGAAGATTAACATTATCATTTACATAAAGGCAGCACTATATATAAAACTAGCATTATTAAAAAAACATTTATGACAAAACAATATTGAAAAATAATAAAGGATATAAGAAACTATAGTTACGACACGAAAAAGAAATAATAAAGATATGTTTGGAAAATGTACGCAACATTCCCTACAAACGAGGCCGGAATCTCAGCGTTTTGCTGTGCTGAAAAACCATTTTGACAAAGCATTGGTTTAAGTGCCAGCCTCCGTGACATTCCGATGTCAGTAAGCCTACATAAAATAATAATAACAAACTCGGTACACGGGCCAATGTTTATACAGAGAGATAATCGATACAATGCACGTCACCTGAGGGTGTGAGCACGCTTCAATTCAAATCCCCACATTTGCTCGAAGGCCAATAACATATAGGTAAGTGAGATAAATGCCAATATTTATTATTAAATACCTAAATAGTAAATGACCGCACATATAAATTGAATGAGATTAAATAGAATAAATTTAAATAAATAAATAATTTAAATAATACTGTACATATAAATTTTTATAAATTAATATAGCCTAGGTAGTCAAATGTACACTAAGTCATTTTTCTGCTCCTGAAGAAGGCGTTTTTCAGATGAAATCTAAAGGAGATTAATTATTTCAGGACTCTCATGGGTGGTGGAAGATCTTTCCAGCAGCGAGTGGCTGCATACTTAAAACAAACTCTGAATGCAGTCGTCCTGTGCTTGGCGGTGACCAGTGGTCTAGTTGACCTAATTACATACTGCTCTGACCGAGTTCGCTTCCATTCTAACTTATCATATAACTATTTAGGGTAACGCGTATTTATCACTCCAAACATTGCAAGCATTGTAAATTCCATATCTATCAGGCCTAGGGATACTTGCAAAGCTGTTAACGACTTGATTTTGAGAGAGTGGTAGTGTGGTCTGAGAAAAACTCATTAGTTTTAAGTCCCATTAAATCTAAGTTCATGGTTCTTGGGAGTTCTTCCCAACTCAGATTGCCTCATATCAATGGTATTGTAAAGAACAGCTTATATAGACTCAAAATACTATAGTTTTTCAGAAACTTTATTAGTTTGGATGTGAGAAAACGTCTAGTAGAAAGCTTAGTCCTATCGAAACTTAATTATTATGATACAATGTATGGACCATGCCTTCTATCTAGGACAGAACGTTTAATTCAACACATTCAGAATTCGTGTGCTCGTTGCGGTACTGTTTTGAGATTCCTAAAAGAAGCGTTTTAATTAAGTTTTTATTAAGATTAGGCGAAGAAGTAACTTCATATAATGATTGTAATTATTATAATTTAAATAAATGAGATAAACATAATAGAAACCTGGTACACCAAAATATACAAGGATTGATGGGCATGGATCTCGAGCTGAAGCTGTTCGTTAACTGTAAAAACATTGACATTTTATGTATTACTGAACATTGGCTTAAGGCAATGTTCAGTTTTAGTAACCAGGTAGCAAGTTAGCTCAGTAGACAACATTTTATACATGGCGGCTCGTTGATAGTTGTTCGAAACAATATAAAGTATAAAGTACGTAATGATCTTCAGAGCCTGTCAATTGAATGTACTTTTGAAGAAGCTTGTATAGAGCTTGAGAAGTTCATTGTTATGAGCGTATACAGAACCCCTTCTGCGAGATTTGACTTGTTTGAAAAATGTATGGATGAAGCATTGCTAAAACTAAGTAAAAACAATAAAGATATATAAATAATTTGTGGTGATTTTAATATCAACCTTTTGGAGGATAATACTCTGAGTAACAGAATGAAATCTTTATTTTTATGTTATAATCTTGTAAATCTTTTTTTGGAACCAACTAGGATTACCTACAGCTACTTCAGCAACCTGCATAGATAATATATTTACGAATTTGCAGCCTGTCTCTAAGTCCATCTTTAGTCAATTAAGTTCTGATCATTGTGGTCAGATAGCCTCTTTTAATATATCCCGGAAAAAGGTTCTAAAAAAAGATACTAAGTGTGTACCTATGAGTGAAAGTCGCCTTAAAAAATTTAGATTTAGATTAAATATTCAGGAAAAGTTAGTATACTTACCAACACCTTTGGCTGATAATGTGAATGACTTCTATGAAACCATTTTTAACTTAACTATAAGTGAATATAATACTGTATTTAAGCCGAAGTCAATAAAACAGAAAGCTGAAATGGCGTTCAGTGATTGGGCGACGGTGGGAGTACATATAAGTAGACGGAAATTATATGAATTATAGATTTAATCAAAATCCTGCATTTTTAGATTATATTAGGAAATACTCACAGTTATTTAAACGTGTTTGCATAGCAGCCAAGACCAAATTTCTTAGTAGTAAAATTATGAACAGTACTGATAAAGTTAAGATGACCTGGAATGTAATAAATTCAGAAACCTGTACAGCTAAAGCGCGCGACCATGATTTTCGACGAAGATAAATGATAAAATAATTACATCAGACATTGAAGTGGCTACCGCGTTCGAGTCTTTCTTTGCTGATATTCCAATTTCAATAACTATGTTCCTTAGTTCGTCTCCCACCCTCGCCATTTCATTACTACAGCAAAATGTAACTAAATGTACTGATCACTTTACATTTTCGTATGTTACCTCTGTAGATATAATTAAAGCTTACAAGCTAATTAATATGAAAAAAACTGTTGACCTATGGGGACTCTCTGTAAAACTTGTGAATTCTATAATTTATTGCATTGCGCCGCATTTGGCTTGTATCTTTAATAAATGTATTGATTGTGGTGTGTTTCCTGATTTAATGAAATGTAGTAAAGTACTTAGTGCCTTTATTTAAAGCTGGTAGTACATCTGACCCTACAAATTTTAGACCGTCGTTAGATCTGTACTACCTACATTTAGTAAAGATTTTGAAAAAAATATTCTTAATAAGCTCACGGTACATTTTAATAGTAATAACCTCTTACATAATAAACAGTTTGGTTTCACAAAGGGTCGCTCAACAACTGATGCCGGTGTTAAGCTTATGTAACATATTTTTGCTGCCTGGGAGGATTCAAAAGATATAATTGGTGTTTTTTGTGATCTGTCCAAGACATTTCATTGTGTTCAGCATGAGTTGTTAAGGGGTTCGGTGGGTTTCAAAATTTCAAAAAATCGTTTTTTTTATTTGCCTTATCTTATAATTCAATATGTTAAGAATATTATCTTAAAGTTTTAAAACGATCTGAGTAATATTCTAAGAGATATAGCCTTCGGACTCGTGCCCTTGGCAGCGCGCTTCGGCTATGAATTCCCTATCATCATTTCAACACGATTACAACCCGTTACCAAGTGACGTTTCATCAGCCATCAAGCCGATTTATGAAGAACTCAGTAAGGAAGAGCTCTTGGAGCGATGCGTTGGTGGTTTTACGCAAAATAACAACGAAAGCGCAAACCAATTAATTTGGAAAATCACACCAAAAATTCTTCCTGCTGGATCAAAAAAGTCGACATTGCTGCATATGTCGCTGCCGGTACATTCAATGAAGGAATCGCAGCTTTATTACTGTTCATGCACAGTATGGATTTAAAACTTCGCCGAAATAGCCACGACTACGCACGAAAAGAGGATGAAGGCCGCATACTTGTAGCAGAAAGAAAAGCTGACGCTGAGACTCGAGAAGCAAGAGTTCGTCACAGACAAGAGCAAAAGGATGCCCTGGATATTGCCACTGCAGCTGGTACTTTTTTATATGGTGCTGGAATCGATGACTCTTTGTAAGTTAAAAAAAAAGACTCGACTCAGTAAAGTAAAAAAAAACTTTTAAAGGGCAATGTATACGTTTCTTTAATAAACTACCTAAAAGCATACAAGAATTAACCGTGCATAAATTTAAAAAGGTGGTAAAGAATATTTTATATCAAAAGGGATTTTATAGTATATCTGATTATTTAGAAGATAATAATCTTTGGCAATGAATTGCTAGCCTGACAAGCTACCCATTTAAGTATTTTTATAAGTGAATTTATAAATATATAAATTTATGTTCTATTCTAATGTACGTAATACGTAGTTACTTTTATGAACATGTTATAGTCACAGTGATAACATTTTTTGTGTATTTTAAAATTCAATATTTTCCTATTTTGATGTTAACAAGCTTAACTCGGCGTGAGTGAGGTTGGGTACGTCTTACCCGAAAAGTTACTAAACGCAGATATTTTAATGTTACTGTTGCCATGAAAGTCCTGTCGTTTCAGTAGCTGGAGGTAAAGGTGCAAGGGTTGAGGTACAGTATCGAGCAGCGTTGCCAGAATGTTACTTTTGTAACATTTTACGTTACTTTTGACCCTCTCATGTTACCTCCATGTTACACGACTCTATATGTTATTTTTGTGTTACTTTTCGGTCAATATAAATAAACTTAAAAAATATTTTCTACCAAACAAAAAAATATCGTGAAACGGAACGCATCCAAGAATGTTTATGTTTTTGTTCGTCATGTTGGAGCACTTGACTTTGTGGACTGACTGATGCGATGTACGCGCGAAAAACATTTGATTTTTCTGACTTGTATTGTAGGTATTGCTAACAATAGTTGGTAAGTAAATAATGTTGCATTTATTGTAGTTTTAATCTAATAAGTAAGTACCCAGGTATTTAGGGAATCAGTAATTCGATAGCACATAGTGTTAACAACTGAAATAAGTTTATTTTTACTTAATACTTACGAGTAAATAGGCATAGTATTAGTGTGCCGTTCATTGCACATTGTTATGATAAAGTAACTTTAGTTTTGTTTACAGGAACTAGGAGTAAGTGGGCTGAGAATATCGGCTACCGTAGCCCTAGAATTTGATTTTGTTAATCGACCTCTACTAATCCAAGGTAAATAAGTACTTACTACCTACCGGCATAGTTGTTTCTAGTTGTAAATTGAATGTTTTAATCTAAATTAGACTAACCTAACTAAACAAAACTAATGGGTCCGCGGGAATATCCCTAGAGTCCGCACCACCACTGCAATCCCGCGTCAAAGTTTTTATTGTTTCTGGAATATGAACCAAACCAAATGATCTAATCAGTGCTGCTGGTGCGGACTCCATGGGCCGTATTCGCATTCACTGCTCAAGCACTGATCACGTACTCATACGCATACATTTTTGTATGGGAATTTCTACTCAAATCTATACTTATGTCCGGATCAGTGCTCACGCAACGAATGCGAATGCGGCTCTATCACTCACGTCTTTATACAGACACTTATTTGATTCGATTCACGTCAGTTTTTGGCGGTGTCGTGATATATGCACTCACATTATCAAATCATACGATTTTTCACGGATGCATGGTTTTTGTTTTGTTTATACGCACTAACTTTATCTATCCCTTTTTTATGTTTGGTGTGGTGGCGAATGATGTACGGATTGCATGTTTTATTATGATAACAAAATTAACATATATCTGAAGATAATGGAGAGGTTTTTGACTGCTAAAGCCTCGAATCCAAAAGAAAAAAAATACGATCGAGAAAATATAGATAGCTAATTGGATGATGCACCTCCTGAAAAAAAGAAGAAGCAAATGTATAATTTTAACGAAAAATGGCTCGTAGACATTGCATTTAAAAATTGGATCTCAAAAAGAGAGCAACAATCCGGCTCAATCACGGCCTTTTGTACAATTTGTAATTGTAATATACTCAACCATAGGCCTGCTCTTATAAAACATCAAAATACAACAAAACATAAACAAAACGTTAACGCTATTAGTAAAACGACATCCATAGACGAAGCGTTTAAACCGAAAAAAGAAGAAGAGCTAAAGAAAAGAGCTGAACTTAAACTATGTGCTTTTCTCGCTGAACATAATTTGCCACTGTTGTTGTCAGACGACTTAATTCCTTTTTTGGCTAATTCATTTCCTGATTCAGCAATAATCAAATCTGTTAATTTAGGAAGAACAAAAGCAACAAATATCGTAAAATCTGTACTTGGTCCAATACTGACAGAAGAACTTGTATCAAAACTGAAAAAAACAACATTTAGTGTAATCATGGATGAGACTACAGATATAAGCGTTAAAAAGCAATGTGCACTAGCAGTGATATTTTTTGACGAGGATGAATTCTTGGTTCGTACTCAATTCCTTGCCATGTATGAAGTTACTTCTGGAAAAGCCAAAGACCTCACAGATGCCTTATTGAATTGGCTTACAAATAAACAGATCCCTTTAAAAAACTTCGTTGGCTTTGCTTCTGATACCACGAACAGTATGGTTGGGCCACATAATTCCGTTTTCAGCCACTTGAAAGAAAAATACCACACATTGCATATGTAAAGTGTAGCTGCCACATGATTCATCTGGTGGCTTCTAAAGCTTGTCTCAAGCTTCCGAGATTTGTGGAAGATTTTTTAAGAAATGTAGGATCACATTTTAGCCGGAGTTCACTCAGACAAGAGAAGCTTAAAGAACTACAAATATTTTTTAATGTTGATGTCCATAAAATTTTGAGTCCTTCGATTACAAGATGGTTATCCCTACAGGCTTGCGTCAACAGAGTATTAGAACAATACGATGTACTCTCTGAGTACTTTAGACTCGAAGTTTTAGAAGATCCTTGTAAAATCACAGAGGAAATAATTGGCGTACTTGATAACAAACTCACAAAAGTTTACCTAGAATTTATGTCTTACGTCCTAGATCTATTCAACGATTTCAACCGACTGTTCTAGTCTGAAAAACCATTACTCCACCAATTAAAACCTGAAACACAAAAATTAATCAAAACAATAGCCAGCAACTACATGCAATTCAATTACTGTATTACTACCGATGCCTGCCGAATAGAATATGCAAATCCAAGATTTTTTTTGCCCCTTGAGAAAATATATTTGGGAGTAGCGGCACAATCATCAATTGAAGAACTTTCAAAAGAAATCCCTGAACCAAAAACTGAAATCACAGACTTCAAAAGAACTTGTCTAATGTTTTACATAGAATCAATAAAACAAATTACGCAACGATATGATTTTTCTGACCCAATATACGGCATTATAGAAGTCATTGAACCAAGCGTAGCACAAAAATTTGAAATAAAAGATTTATCTAACGTGGTGATCAGATTCCCAAACATTAAAGATGATGTTAATGATGTGGAGCTACAAAAAGAATGGAGAAAGCATGCATTCCTTGACCATAATGACTTAGATTTGTCTCAAAATGTTGAAGAATATTGGAGAAATAAATTGAAGCTGAAGGATTTGACTGGTACTCCAATATTTCCGAATTTAAAAAGGGTTATCGGGCTTTTGCTTGTGTTGCCTTTTTCGAATGCATGCGTGGAACGAATTTTCAGTCAACTTAAATTAATTAAATGTGAAAACAGGAATAGGCTAAACACTGCAACTATTTCTTCTTTGATGGCTACTAAAGCTAACATTAAAAACGCCACAAAATTTGAGCCTTCGAAAGCAATGATGCATGCAAAAATAACATATAGCAAAAGTGGTGAAGGTACTAATTGCACAATATTCTTTAAATCCCAAAACGTTTTAGCGTAACTATTTTTCATGACTAATATAAACGCCTTTTTTCCAGGTTCCACCAGTTCAAATAAAATAAAATAGAAAATAATAGTTTTTATTGTCTTAAGCGACAACACATTAACAAATATATAAAAATACTTAAATTAAGTGCACTCGTCGATTTTATTATTTGAGTACCTACTTATAACAAAATCCATTTAAATTAGCTACCCTGACTCCATTAATATATTAAGATGACGTTTTTTTATATTCATTGATGATAAAGTAAGTTGCAGTATTGAAAGACATTATTATATTGGTTGGTATTACTTAGACACACATCATTGATTGTATGTTTTTTCTTTTCCAGCATCAACAATTATAACGATTTTCTAAGTTTAACAAATGGGGAAGGAAACTTATTTTAGTTTTTGTGTAATAAAGGACCATAATAAAGTATTGAGTCGTTTCCCATATAAGATAAGGTAATGTAACTTTTCACGTGAAAATGTTACTTTTTGAGTTGTCTCATGTTATATTTCACTATCTGCTACTGGCAACACTGGTATCGAGTTTAGTGTTGCGCCGGCGGCGACGGTATATACACGTGCGTACACGCGGCTGGGGTACGTCATACCCGACCTTGTAGTCGGTATTACATTTTTATGTTGACAGTAAGTCTTTGATTTATAATTATTTATAGTATTTTATTATTTCTTTTAAGATTTTTCAAGATGTCTTATGAAGAAAATGAAAGTCGATTAGAAAAGCAAGACCTATTAGAAAATTGCTCAAGTGCTAGCTCCTGTGACTCCGAGAGCGAAGAAGAAATTGATAACGTTTCTCAAAGAAGTGAAGAAAGTGATTCGGAACAAGAGGGTATTTTCGACAATTTGGAACAGCTGGAATCTATACCGGCGGCTACTAGTCAGTCGGTTGAGGAACGTGAAACTTCTTATACATCCAAAGATGGTACAAAATGGTCAAAAGATTATCCTAGATAAAGCGTTCGAGTTCGATCTGAGAATATTATTACTAATGCTCCAGGTGTAAAAGGTAAAACGGCAAAACTTGCTAAAACTGAGATAGAAACTTGGAATCTCTTTATAACAGACAATATGTTGAATACCATACATACCATAAAGGATAAAAGAGAAAAACATCCAAAAAATAAAGAGCAGTATCATATGAAAGACGCAATTTTGGAGGATTTGAAGGCATTTATAGGACTTTTGTATATAGCCGGCCTGAATCGCTCACATAGACAAAACCTGAACGATTTGTGGCGTACAGATAGTACAGGCGTTGAAATCTTTCGGACTACAATGTCACTGCAGAGGTTTTACTTCCTACAAAATTGTTTGAGATTCGATGATAAAAATACTCGGGACCAAAGAAAAAAGACTGATAAATCTAGCTGCAATAAGGGACATTTATGACAATTTTGTTGAAAATATTCAAAAACATTGTGGCTTCCGAGAATCTAACTATTGATGAGATGTTATTATCTTTCCGAGGGCGATGTCCTTTCCGCGTATACAATCCCAACAAACCAGCCAAATATGGGATAAAAATTTAAGCTCTTGTAGATGCGGGGAAGTTTTATATTCTCAAACTGGAAATATACGCAGGAAAACAACCACCAGGACCTTACCAACTAACTAATAAAGCGTTTGACATCGTGAACCGTTTAGTTGAGCCAATGACAAAAACGAACTTGACGTTCCATAATGGGTTTACTAGTTACCCACTAATGATTCATCTCTTAAAACACAATCACAGTCCGTAAAAACAAGACAAGTGTACCTGAGATCTTCAAAAAGGGAACAGAAGTGAATAGCTCTAGATTCGGGTTCCAAAAGGCGAGACTTTGGTGTCCTATGTACCTAAAAAAAATAAAATTGTGCTGGTTATGTCAACTGTACACCATGATAAAAATATAGACCAATCAACAGGTGATAAAAGAAAACCGGAAATGTTTTTCAATTACTTATTATAATAAAACTAAAGCCGGAGTCGATGTCGCAGATGAACTGAGTGCCACTTATGATGTTTCACGCAATAGCAAATGTTGGCGCATGACGATTTTTTATGGTATACTCAATATGGCTGCCATAAATGGTATCATAATCTACAGAAAAAATAACACGGGTGACAAAACACGCATGAAACGCCGAGACTACATACGTAATTTAGGTTTGAATCTAATAAATTATAGTCTTCGAAACAGGCAACAGAACGTACATCTTCCAAGGGAAACACGCAAAAGGATTGCCGAACATTTAGGGGAACCTTTACCACCAGTTCCTAAAAAACTGTCTGGTCAATATGTTAGATGTGGTCAGTGTACTCAGAAAAAAGACAGAAAAACAAAACATTATTGTACAAAATGTGAGAAGCCAATATGTATGGAACACGCGATTTTTATGTGTGGAGATTTGTAGGTCTAATTTTGGTGCTCTATTACATGATCTCACAAGACTTTTCAGTTCCTTTTTTATTTATAATAATTAGAAGACACTATCGTTATTATGTTGATTTACCAAAGTTGGAATTTTGTTAGATTTTTATGCCAAAAGAAGTTAATTGCCTAAATTTGTATTTTTCAAAGAAAATTTAGATACTTTGTTATTTCAATAAAAAATAATGCTTTTTAACTTAATGTTGGTATTCTATTTATTCATCTTGTTGAAAAGTTACTATTATTAATATATCTTAAGCATAAATGCTAAGTACACAATCATAGTATCAAAAATTTTACATCAATATTTTGGGTATATCGTACCCACCTCATAGCTAGTGTTACAATTTCTCACCTCATTCACGCCGGGTTAAGTTAGTCATGCTCACTTAAATGCCTTTGCTTGCGGCAGCGTTGTGTGGCGGGTCGCTCACTTCCCTACAGTATGGCGAGGAGGGCGATGGCTGCCACATGCGTCATGCTTGTGAACAGGTGCTGTTTGTGGGGTCTGGTCAGCTCTAGGTTGTTTTTATTATTGTTTAATAATTCTTCACTTCTGCGATACAATACAGGTTTTGTCAGTACGACTAAATAAATATTTTGTAATAAATCTAAGATTGTTTTTAAAAAGTGTAATTGCTGTATTTATTGCCGGCTCTTCTCAGTAAAAAACAACCTTCCGAACCGGTATTAGAATTTGAATAGGCCCAAAATCGAAGCGCAACTGGTTGCGCCTATTATATTTCATGTTTGATGCAGCTATTATCAACGCGTACATACAAATCCACAAGCAAACGGTTCATACACATAGAGATTACAGGCTTCGTTTGGCTCGCAGCCTAATAGATGGCAAAGAGCAGACCACTAATATTATTTTCAGGAACAACGCGGAGGGAATTTCGGAGTACCCGCTGAAATCAGAGGCTCTTCTTTGCCGCACTACCCAGAATGTCAAGGGAAATATACTAGATGCCGATTTTGCAACACGAAAAATACTCAAAAACGATCGAGGATCATTTGCGATGTCTGCTATCATGTCTGATATCATGGTATGCCACAATAAAACTCTTGATATATATAATACAAATCAATTTAAAAAAGCTATATTACGAATTATTCACAATAGTCATTAGTCACTATCAATTTTGTAATTTGTAATTATTAACTATACTAACACACTAAGCAGTACTTGTTATTTTTATTTTTATATATTTTTTCTTTTTTTAAATCTTAGGTTTATATAATAATTGTAATAGATTATGTTTTATGTATAACTTACTAATTTCTTACTAACATGCCTACTATCTTGTTGTATATTTATTAGTCATGTTGTGTACACATGCTTGGGAATGCAGTCCTGTACTAAGCCTTTGTTTCTGTAACCTCATTATCATAATTTGATTGTATTCTGTTTTGTATGCCAAATAAAATAAATAAAAAAAAGTGGCTTTATGTGCTACACCATGCTTTAAAAGCTTCCATATTGCTCCAGAAGAAGGAGAAGCTATGGACTGTAGCAGCACTACTTCTAGCACCTTAACGGGCTAAAGTCAAATAGTTACCACCTGTACCCAAACGTAAACGGGCAATGGTAAAATAATTACCACCGAAATTTCGCGTACTTGTGATTATATTTTTGAAGTAAAACTTCTTTAGGCGCGACTAGGGAGTAACTCAGATTTTTTCTGACGGAAGTAACGTTCTGAAAAATTATGTATAGTTTATTTATGGGAGTAGTCTTACTATGCTTTGTGCATGTATAATATGTATATAATTTTCAGTCTTATATTATAATAATATTTAGTTATTGCATTAGTTCATTTTAGTTTATATTCTGTTACTTAAAAGTAATTATATTGACATTTTAATTGTTTTCTTCTGACGTCCGTTTTTTCTCATCAAATACTCTAATGGCTATAGAAGGCAAACTTAAAATAAGGATCTAATCCACGTGTAGCTAGCTATATACATATATGTATGGGTAACACTGCGAATATACAACTGCTGTATAGTTACATTATGCATTGTTTACATGAATAACTGGCAGTTGGCCGAAAATATTAAAACCTCACATTTTGTAATAAATAATTTATTAATACATTATCTGACGATTGCGATATTCTATAATATTCAATAACAAGGTTATATTGACATGTACTGATCTAACCTTAAATGAAATGGCGGAGTCCCAGGAACCTTTTACTCTTTCTTCAATAAATAAAAATTTGATCTATCCATGAATATTTTTCGCCTTCAATGAACAACGCGTTTTGGTACAACGATAGATGCTGTATTTTCAAGAAAAGTAGCAAATTTAGAAAGTAAAATTTACGTTTCACATTATAGTTACTACAAGCCTATATTTTCATACATACAAAATTATTATGACATTCAAGTATCTATTTCGAGTGAATAATATTAATATAACATTTGAATAGTATTTGTAAAGCACATGAATAATAAAAATAATTAAATTATAATATGATTAATCTTTTAATTTTATTAAGTTTTACTTCAATCGCGCGTAAAGGTTACACGCACACACTTTTTTTAGATTTTCATGGATAATGTTAAAAAGGGTCCTAATAAACGTATAAATAATAATACAAAACCTGGTATTTTAATATTTTTTACCTCTGCCCTATTAAGGGTTAAAAACCCTCATCTTTAGCAAAAAAAAAACAGTAGTAAAAATAAAAAAATAAAACCAATTGATAAATTTGTCAACAAACAAAACAATGATGCGGTTTGAGTATTACTGTGTAATTTTATCCCTAAATTAAACTCTCAAAACAAAATATTATTCAATTACAAAAAATAGCCGACTGCGATAAACAATTGTTATTTATTAGTTATAAAGAGCTATAGCGCATAAATTATACACTTCATCTTTGAGTAAAGTGCTTCTCATCTACGTTTTAGAAAGCTTGGAAATGAAACTGATACTAGAAGAAATATTGGATCCAGAAGGATGTCTACACCGACAGCGATACAAATTGATGCCCTCCTCGACTTTCTTCAGGAACATCGAGATTGGCTCGAGGAAGCTTGCGGAGTGTCGAGGGTCGTACCTTGTCCCATCGACTATGAGATAAAATTTGCACCACACTAAATTCCATGATTTTTGTATAAATACACAAATCTAACTAATACATGTAGGTGGTAGGATACTTTGTAGTTCCATCCTCTAGTTAGAGAGCTAGTTTCCCTTATAGGCTTTATGCACTTACCACCGTCAACCACATCATCACTTAGAAGTATATAAGTACATTTAATATTACATATATAACTTTGTGCCCAAAACCCGTGGTACAACCGTTCTGGACAGGGACCGCCAAGTTGCCCACATGCCGGGAAGTCTAGGTATCAAACTATAATAGACATTACTCTGGCAACACATGCGGCGGCCAATCTCATACAGGGATGGCACGTGTCAAATGAGCCATCCTTTGCAAACCATCGCCAACTATGTTTCCAAATACAGTATAAGCCAACAGATCCTGTTTCATATCGTAACCCCCGCTAAACACATATAAACAAGGTATACACAAGCACTTCAAGTAGCGCATCATATTCTAGAGGCCTGGCATAACTTCTGTAGCAGCTTAAACTCAACAAATCAAGCCGCAAGAATAAAGCAAATCATGTCCAAAGGTCTCTCTCAAGAAGGAAGACGGCACTTATAGAAACACAGACAATGAAACCAGTGCAATACTACTCGAAACACATTTTCCAAGAAGTCGAATCACTTCAGACTTCCAGTGGTTAGACGACCACTACAGAGCACCAACTCCCCAGGAACAGGAATTTGCAAATAACATTGTAACTGCAGACAGAATATAATGGGCTATAAAGAGCTTCAAAACCATCAAATCTGCAGGGCTACACGGGATTTTCCGTGCTCTACTGGAATGGCAACCTAATCAAACAACCAAGCATCTACTACCAATATACAGGGCCTGTATCGCCTTTAAATACATACCAAAATACATGTTTGGAGGGAGGCAAAAATAGTATTCTTACCAAAACCAGGGAAACAGGACTACACACACGCAAAAGCGTTCAGACCCATCAGCCTAACATCATCCTACTGAAAACGCTGAAAAGACTAGTAGACCGACACCTATGGGATGAAGCACTAAAAGGCAAACCACTACATTCCCAACAACATGCATATAGGAAAGGTAGATCAACGGAGTCAGCACTACACATGTTGGTGCACAAAATAGAATCGGCTCTCACAAACAAAGCGTCAACACATGCTGCCTTTATTGTTATAGAAAGAGCTTTCGACGAAACCCTACACGACAGCATTAACCACGCCCTACGACAACACAAAGTGGATCCAGTAACAACAAAATGGATCGCTAAGTTGATCAGCAAAAGGGTTGATCAGTAAAAGCATCTACTATGTAGTAGTGTACAGCCTCTTAAAAAGACTGAAAGAAAGAGTTTACACTACTATTGGTTATGCAGACGACATAGCAATACTAATAAATGAACATACTGAGAATGTACTCTGGAAAGCAATGCGCTCAGCTTTCCAAATTGTAGAAGAATGATGAAAGGAAAAAAACAGAACTTATCCTTTTCAGCAACAAAAGGAAGTTACCAGAACTTCAATTACCTAAATTATTTAACACCAAACTCTCCCTGATAACACAAGTGAAATATCAGGGCGTCATCTTTGACAACAAATTTAATTGGGCGAGTCATATCGAGGCAAAAGCAAGGAAGGCATGTATAGCCTCTGGTCAATGCAGTTATCAGACCCTCCATGACCTACGGTTCGGTTATATGGTGGCCCAGACACAACTGACCACGGTGAAGGCAAAACTTCAGAGTCTACAACGCCTAGCCAGTGTTGCAGCTACTGGATGCATGAGAACCACTCCTAAATTTTCTGAGACCTCTAGATCTAGTCATACAGGAGGAGGCCAAGGCCTTAAGGGGTTACCCCCACTTGCGATTTAAAAAAAAAATGTTTTTTTTTTTTATTATATTATATTTTTGAAGTATAAGTATCAGAATAGGGCCTGAAAATTTCATGTCGATCCGAACAAAATTGACTGAGATAAGAGCGTTGAAAGAGATGAGTCCGTTGTGTAAACGACCAGCTAGTCTGCCGCCTGGCGCGCTTGACCCTTTCTCTGGTTTCAGTCCATTGTTCGATGAAAAAGGTCGTATACCTGGCATTCGCAACGTTCATATAATAGACTGGAATTTGTAAAAATGAATTTTCGTTGCCTATCTTTCATTTTAAATTCGTCAGTGTACCTTGAAAGTTCGACTATATGAAACGTATTTATTTCCGCCGGTCACAATATTATAAGCGCAGTTTTTATTTATTTTACATTTAAAAAAGTTCGCGAGAAACAAGAAGCAGTGATAATTTACGAAAATCTCGAGCAAAAAAAGGAAGGGTATTTTTAACCCGAACCTGGCCGAAGCGGAAACTGAAAGTTTCAGCACGTCTGCGAAGAAACTAAAAGATAATATTGATGTATTGATGATATATGAATATTGACTGTGAATCAAGATCTTCAGATATTGAATATCGCATTTTAAACTTTTATGTTGTGTTTGCTGCAGTTTCAAGTTTAGTGAAGTGCAAAACGTGTAATGGAAATATTAAATTTGAAACTGCAAATGCAAGAGGACTAGGCTTCAAACTCGTTGTGAAATGTGACTCATGTGCAGATAATTTGATTCCGTCTCCTCCTTTTGAGGCACATTCATATGAAATAAATCGTCGATTTATATTTACTATGCGAGTTCTCAGCATAGGATAGGCAGGAGCACAAAAAATTTGCGCACTTATGGACATGCCAAGGTTTCTTACCGAGACTACATATTCAATAATTTTAAAAAGTATTTAAGAGTCCGTGAAAATATGTGCAGATGTAATATTTAAAAAAGCCGTACGAGAAGAAATTGAAAATACACCTAATGCAGCAGACGATGCAACTTCTAAATTAACAGTTTCCGGAGATGGATCCTGGAGGAAGCGAGGATATACGTCGTTATTCGGAGTTACATCAGTCATAGTCGTAGTAGCCTACTACAGTGGAAAAGTACTTGATCTTGTGGTATAAAGTGCGTATTGTAAAACCTGTGAATCGTGGAAACATAAACTAAATGCTGCAGAATACGAAGAATGGTACAAAACACACAAAGATAACTGCAGTGCAAATCACGAAGGCTCCTCGGGAAAAATTGAGGTGGACTCTATTATCGAAATCTTCAAGCGCTCAATAGCGAAATATAAGGCCATGTACCTATTATACACTGTTACTATATTGGAGACGAAGATTCGAAGACGTACACTGGGATAGCAAAGTCTCATCCTTATAACGACGTGGAAGTTATAAAAAAAGAATGCATCGGGCACGTCCAAAAGCATATGGGATCCCGCCTTCGTACTTTAGTAAAAAACAACAAAAAGCTTGGTGGTAAAGGACAGCTGACAGGAAAGTTTATTGACAAGCTCGCTGTGTACTATGGACTTGCTATTCGAGGCCATTCTGCTTCTGTTCACGATATGCATGAGGCAATATGGACAACCTTCGATCATTACAGTTCAACCGATGCAAATCCACACCATGAGAGATGTCCAACCGGTGAAGAATCGTGGTGTTCATATCAACGAGCTCAGGCGAGGAACGAGGCTTTCCAACACGATAACAAACCACTTCCATCAAATGTATTGAATGCAATCAAACCTATATACAAGGATTTAAGTAAAGAAACTTTACTCGAAAGATGCGTCGGTGGCTTCAATCAAAATAACAACGAAAGCTTCAATCAACTTATTTGGAAAATCAACCCAAAAATCGTCTCGAGTGGAGCAATCGTTGTAAATTTAGCAGCTTATATTGCCGCTGGACTATTTAACGAAGGTAAAAAATCATTATTATTTTATATGAACTCAATCGGAGTGAGCTGTGGAAACAACGCGCACGAATACGCTGATAAAATGGACGTAGCAAGAATTGCACTGGCAGAGAGACGTGCGGCCGAAAGCACTCGTGAAGGAAGAATGTTACGAAGGCAACACCAAATTTCCCTTTTGCAAGCGGCATCGTCGGCCGAAGAACTTCTGTATGGACCCGGAATAGATGACTCTATGTAAGTTTACAAAAAAAAATATTTTCTTCTTGAAACTTTAAACGCGTTTTTCTCGAAATGGCATTTCTGAAGTCAGTGACCAAGGTGAACACTAATGAACCGATCCTTGAAATTTTGCAGGCTTATTTAATACATAAAAATGTAGTCTTTAATCGTTCAATTTTTTTTTGGGAAAGTTAACAGAAGAAACTCATCTATCAGTATGGAGAAACTGTGAAGGATGCAGGCAGACAAAGAATGCAGTTCCGAGGGCATCAAACAGACTCACCCGCAACCTCACCAGACTAACAAAGGACAAGATCCGCAAGGTCATTGGCATATTAACCGGCCACTGTCCGACAGACTGTGACGGACAGCCATCTTATGCAGAGAGTGCATGGAGGCAAAAGAAACGCCACAACACGTGCTTTTAGAGTGCTCCAGCGTGGCAGATCTACACCCGCGACAAGGCTATTTATTGTGCATGTTGCGTCACTCGACTGCATTTCATCGGGAGAACAAAGTATTTATTAACGCACAATATGTTCAGGCAATTAAAATGTAAGGCATTTATTTTCCAGAATATTAAATTACCATACTACACCTTGATTGTTTTATAATTCAATTATTTTCATGATTGTAAAATTTTCAGAAATCGTCCTACACGTGCTGCAAGGCTATCTATCGTGCCTGTTGCGTTACTCGACTGCATTTCATCGGGAGTACAAAGTATATATTAACGTACGATAAGTAACAAGCGTTTTAAAAGTCAATTATATTCCAGAATATTAAATTACCATAATACACCTTGATTGTTTTATAACTCAATTATTTCCAAAAATATAAAATTTTCAGAATTCTATCTACACCCGCGACAAGGCGATCTATCGTGCCTGTTGCGTTACTCGACTGCATTTCATCGGGAGTACAAAGTATGCTATATATTAACGTACGTCAAATAACAAGCGTTTTAAAGACAATTATTTTCCAGAATATTAAATTACCATACTACACCTTGATTGTTTTATAACTCAATTATTTTCATGAATATAAAATTTTCAGAAATCGTTCTACACCCGCGACAAGGCTATATATCGTGCCTGTTGCGTTACTCGACTGCATTTCATCGGGAGCACAGCTTGGCAAAAAAAAGTCTGACGCGGTGACAGTTGGAACTAAAAATCGATGATTGTGGCATCATTGCTTTACTTGTCAACTGCAAGTACATTCTGTGTCAACAGTGCGTGTATCCTAGTCGTTTTTCATATATATAACTTTTACTCTTGTTTACAGAAATTGAAAATTGAGGTTATGTTTTCTAGTTTGACAAATCTTGTATACACTAACCTCCATGATTGATACTTGAAGATGATGAACATGGAATTAATAATAAAATACTGTTATTTTTTTTTGATTTCTCAATCTCTCTGTCAATACAATTAGAAAAATTGTTGAGGAAGGTGAAAAAAATAATGGTATTTTTTCAACACCGGGAAAACATCGCAAAGGTCGCCCGAAGAAAGATTTGGATGATTTCGATTTATGTGCAATTAGACAAAAGGTTCATTTCTTTTACACTGTGAAAAAGCAGGTACTTTTTATTTTTACACTACTCCCGATGTCATGAATAAAAAAAAGCAGTTATAAAACAAAATAACATGTTTCAGATGCCTACACTGCGAAATTTACTGCCGGTAGTTAGAAAGGACTTTTCATATAAGAAAAGTAAAACAGACAGATCGTCTCTAATAGAGAAACCTAAGATAGCAGCAAAGCGGGAGCAATATTTGAAAATTATTATGAATAACAGAATTCCTACTCATTCCTACTTTATTATTATTTTACTTGAATTATTTGTTTTGTATAAAGTCCACTCCTTATATTGATATTTATTATTACTGTAAAAATAATGTTTATATATAATTTTGTATTCATTAAATTTAATTGCACAAGCAAACCCGGGCGTGCGAGCTTGTAGGTCAGTTTGACTCGCGCTTGGCCGCTATGACGTAGTCGCTCTTTTGTTCTCGGTCAACGGGATCCATACGGGCGCCGCCGGCGCAGCGCGGCCGGTCGGTTTAATTCAGTCGCCTCGCCTCGACACGACAGTCCGATTTCTGCTTCCACAGCTAACGCACGCTCAAATTCGCGACAGCCATATTTACGCGCTTCATCTCTAAATTAGCTTAGCCTAAATTGTTTCAATCTCTTAATTTCCTACTAGTTCTATTTCGCATCAAAACCCTTCTGTGCGCGTTTCTATCTCTTCTTCTTTCATATATGTACCTTTAAATACTCTGAATTTATTGCTTATATATGGTGAGAACCTTTGATCAATATAGACTGATTTCGTGGATATACTAAGGACTATTTATTTCTCTTCAAATAAGGTTCCCCATAAAAGAAATAATATATTTGGATGAAAGTTATATTCACTCATCATACAAGCTAAAAAAAATTTGGCAATTAGTTGATGTCAGCGGAGTGAAACGTAGCTTTAATCGTCTGGCAAGACACCAAAGAGGTTCTTCTTATGACTAATGCGTTTCATCCAAAAATAGGAGAAACCAGTGTTTTGCGGACTCAGAAAGACGGCGCAAAACAGATGATTGAGTGCCCTGCAGCTGTAAAAGAATACACGAAAAGGATGGGAGGAGTCGATCATTTTGATCAGATAAAAAGCACGTAGGTATTCAGTTGGCCTTTAGAGTAGAAAATGGTGGCTCCGTATATTTTATTTTCAGCTTGATGCAAGTATTACAAATTCCTTTTTGTTGTATTGCCAGAATCCAAACATAACAAAACTGTCGATTCTTGAATTCCGTGTATCAGTGGGAAGTGGACTGATTAGTGGGTTTACATCAAAGACGTCGCTTGGCCAGAATTATGTTTGCAGAAATAAAGCCGTCGTGTCAGAGAACTGTCAAAAGGCTATTCACGTTGTCGCTCAGGAGCTCCGTTTTAGTAATGTTGGAGTCCACTTGCCCGCGGAATCACACTCATATAAACGCTGCAGGATGTGTAGCACCAAGCAAAAAGACAAAATGTCTAAAATCATTTGTGAGAAATGTGGAGTTCCCCTGTGTATAACGCCATGCTTCGCTGCGTTTCACAGAAAAAAAAAATTCCATGTAAAGATGCCAGAGCCATGCAGGTAGAGGGCATATTATTCCCATCGTGTTTTGTGTTACTTTTATTTTCATTTTCTTAAACTAAATATAAAAACGAATCTAGATATATTAATAGTTTTATTGTATCACCTTTAGATGATTCTGCCTTATAAAGGGATAACAACTTTGTGAATTCGCTAGAATTGTGAATCAAGTCACATAGGGAAAGTGTGGAAAGTGCGTCGTCAAAACGAAAAGCATCCATTCTACTCCGGTGCAAGGTACGTAATTTTAAACTAACTTTAAACTCGTACACGCTTTGTTTGACGTTGCCTTTGTTTAGCAGGTAATGGGTATGGTATGGCGTCACTTCCAGGTAGTGAATCTGTTAGAACGACAGCCGGTTCTTTCTTGTGCAATTACTTACTGCCCAAGAGAATTTAAAAAGAGTTTTTTGTTTGTTGCCGGTCTTGAGGGTGGCGACTTTGACAGACGAGTAGCTTTTTGTCGGTTTCTTTTACACACGGATGCGGATGATTCTGATTTTTTTAAAAGAATACTGTGGACGGATGAATTCCAATTTACCAAGGATGGGACCCTAAATTTACACAATTTGCACCACTGGACAACGAAAACGGAAAACCCACGGAAATCTTTTCAAAGAAGGTTTAGTGTAAAAGTTTGGGCAAGAGTGATTGGGAATCAGGTTATTGGACCGCATTACCTGCCCGATAATCTCAATGGCGAAAACTACCTGAAATTACTACAAAATGACCTGCCCGAATTAGTAACAAATGTGCCCGTATTTAATGAACGTGTGCCCATAGTATTTCAAAATGACGGCTGTCCCGCGCATTGGCGTTTGACTGTGAGGGAATATCTTGACAATGTGTTCACCAATTCGTGGATTAGACGCGATGGCCAGGGTAATGAAACTGCCCTATAATGCCGAGTCAATAATTTAATGTATGGAAACAGCTTCCATCTACAGCTGTAACGTCAGACTACACTAAAGTTTTAGAATAAATCATATAGACGACGCTACGTGTGCAGGCCTTTCAATATTTAAAATTATAGTTTAGATTAATCAAATTATATATATTTTCTACAAATTATTACATAATATCCATAATGAAACTTATTTAAATAGTTTTTACTTAATATTTCTATAAATTATTTTCTAATACTTATAATTAAAGAAAGCTGTGTGAAATTAAACATATTTTTGTTGGACTACAGCTAGTCAAACTAAATCGAGTGGAAAAATCGAATCACATATATTCTTAATCGAATAAGTCTTATTTAGAATTGTATTCATTAAAAAAAGAAGGCACGTGGAAGACATCTAAACTCTTATTAATACTGTAACTATAAGTAGTGTAATTAAGATTATAAATTTTATAAGAAAAATCAATATCAAAACATTTTTACATATTTTACTCGATTGGCATAGAGTATCAATTGATCTATTTGCAAGATTATACTCTACACTAATTATGTTTGAAACTTGACAGATTAGCTTGCTTAGCTTTTGTCGGTAGTTGAAAGGCAGAGAAAGGTGTCATACGATCCCACTCTGACGCGCCCCGCCCACTCCCACAAATACTATAATTAGAAAGAAAAAGAAATATTACTTATTCAAATAATGTATTAGTGGTGCATTAGTTGCGAGTGTGTGAGCGGAATTTTTTCGGCAAAAAGTCCTTGACTCGGTAAGTCGGTAACTATGTCAGTCGCGCGCATTGTCGTGATTTCTTGAAAAGTTTTATTATTATTGTGTTTAAAGACGATTTAAGATAGTTGGATTAGTGCATAGGTTAGTGTGACTTATTGTTAAGTGTTAGTTTAATATTAGTTAGTTATTTAGGCATTTATCAGGTAGCTTATTTTGTGATTTAGGTTTGGTTTGTAAGATTTTTCGTTTAATTATGCCTCAAATAAGGTACACAGCTGCCGAGTACACCGACATGGTACTTACGGAGAATGTCACCAAAATGCGGCTTTAGCATTGCGTACATATCGGGAGAGATATAGTAACACAAGAACGTGCCCAACCAACAGCCGTATGTTTACCCTGGCCGTTCAGAGGTTACGAGGGAATCGGCCTTTAGTTCCTCAAGGAGAGGGCGTGTTCAAATTCAAGGTTCGAGGACCGGATATGACAACATTTTGAAAACAACCTAACTTGTAGCCTCCGGAACGCAGCGCGGCGGTTTCCAGTGAGTCACAGAACTGTCCATAGAATTTTGAAACGGCATGCACGGCGACCTTACAAGTTCAGAAAATTTCAACAACTGTTATCTAGAGATATGCCAGTCAGAGTGTTATTGTGCCGATGGCTTCTCGACAAAATATCAGACGACCCTGACTTCATATCTAATATTATGCGGACAGATGAGAACACTTTTACAAGAAATGGAGTTTGGAATAGACAAAACCTAAGATATTGGAGTAACGAAAACCAGTTCCTTCCAAGTTCATTCCAGTACCGGTTTTCACTAAATGTCTGGGCTGGAATTCATAAGCACAAAATAATAGGTCCAAATGCAGAGAAATGAAGATGAGAAGTGAACACTGTGGACGATTTAAAAATTTTAATAATTAATGCCCTCGTCAAACTTAAAAGAATGGCAGTTGGGGACTTGTTAAGACGAGTCCGTGAAAATTTTATAAGACGATATCGCTTATGCATTATGAACAACGGGGGACACTTTGAAAATAAAAGAAATTGACTATTGATGATTTAAATTCTAATTGTGATGTGATATTATGTGATTAATTATTCAATCAGTGATCTTTTATTAAGTAACAACTCGCAACTTAGTGAGTTTATGCCGCTGATTTGTTGTTCCCCATCTAAAGTACCTACGCCTAGCACCGCCGCCGCCCGCTGCACCCCGCACCGCTTTTTATTTTGTTTAAATATTGCAATTTGGTTATGATGATGATTGTTGAATGAAAGATTTTTCTTCGATAGCAGTATGTAATGCGTTAAATTTACAATTTGTGAATAATATGGCTAATGATATGTGAATGCGTATGTAGTCTCCCGTATAGCGATGTAATTGAAGTGGGTATGTGATCGGTGACTGCCCCCTGCGACCGCGACCCGTTCCCCTTCGTCGTCCAAGCAGCGGTGGTCGGGTCGTAGCTCAGGTAAGCGCCTACGTCATAGGTAGGCAGGTATAGTAGTCGCGTTAACACAATTTTTAAATTTTCCTTTAACTACTACCTAATCTTCGTGTTTTAAATGTTTCGATGGACTTGTACTGTGCTCATAAATATGTACGTAGGTAGTTTAATAAAATTCAATCGTTGTAAATAGGTATGATTCCATTTTTTAAATACGCCGAAAATAAGGTTCTTATCTAAGGTTCTTGAACTTTTCAAACTACTTCTAAAACACAAAAAATGCCACGTGGTAGAAGATTTCCCATGAAAAAAAAAATTTTAATTTAGTCAATGTTTAAACAAAGCCAAAAAGCATATAACTAATTGCAAAGGCTTTTTTGTTTACCAAGGACAATAAAAAAAATGTTGACCAGCATCTTTCTGATGCCAGGTATAAACAATGTGATCATAAAACATCTGAAAAAAAAACGGTATGTAAGTTACCAGAGAAAGAAAGTTATACACATTAATATTCGATGAAGTGGCATTTACTCCTGACAGATATAATACGTATATGGTAATACGGAAATACGGATGAAATAGTGGAATTTGAAGATATTGGTGAAAAAAAAAACAAAAAAAATTGCATGGCACATCATTAGCAAGAGGATAGACTGGAGAATTAATGAGGGAGTTAGAAGATCCCGGCCGCTTTTTTTAGCCTTAATATAAAAAAAACTAGGTGACTAATGTCACTAATTTTGTATTTAAAAGTACTCTTAACCCTTAATTCGACGAAGTGCAGAATACTTGCCGTTAGATGAAAAAAAAACTACATCAAAAAAATTACCGTATATTCAGATTTAGGTGCTATAATGCACCCTGATCTATCTATCTACGTTTTCCAAAATCAGCAACTCGTGCATATCGACGGGTTGCTTAAAGTCGCCAGTGAGATGGCGTGAAGAAAGAACGCTCCGCGCAGACTTTCGGTAAGTTCCATTTTATTCATAATTTTACGGCTTAATTCCTTATGTTGTATGTATTTTATTTATTATAATACTATCATTAAAAACTAAAGATAACATATTCGAAATGCTATTTATAATGTTTTGATTGCCTAACAAGTTGCATTTGACAAAAATGACGCCCCTAAACCAGCGCCTCGAAAGCTAACGGATGGAGGGGAAAAACTGATTTGTGATTTTTATAATAGGGATGACATTAGCAGACAAATGCCTGGCATAAAGGATGTGAACAGTCAAGTCCAATACAGGAACGAAAATGCGAATCCAAAAAAGAACAATGATTATGAGCATTCGAGAAGCCTTCGAAATTTTTAAAGAAACTCATCCTGAAATATCTATAGGCAAGACTGTTTTTTATAATGAGAGACCAGCTCACATTCTCCAATTAATGGTACTCCTCATAATGTTTGCGTATGTACGACGCACTCAAATTATATTAATCTTCTTCAGGCTATTTCGAAACATGCAACAGACTTTCCCAAAACTTACCACGAGCTTCTGAAACAGGTATCATGTAGTGTCGACAATGATGACTGCATGTCCAGTAGTTGCTGTAGTGTTTGTATATCTATGCAATAGATATTATACATTGTCTCACGTACCACACTGGAGGGGGCAGCTGTCAAACGGCAGTCTTGTACCGGACGCGTTACAGATTGGACGTGCGCCTGCGCTCCAGGTCGTGTGTAGTAGTGAGCCAGTGTTTCCTACTTTCCTACTTAGGGCTTACGGGTCCTACATTTGGCGACGAGCTAAAGGTCAGTTTAAACCAATTGTATATAAAAAAAGGAGGAAGGTAGAAATTTTCTACTCAATTATTGAAACGGCCATGTAAGCAATCTACTAAACCTTGAAGTAATTTCTGTGAAATGGGAAAGGAAGATAAAACATTTAAAAAAGAAAGGAAGTATAAAAAAAATAACATTTACACTACCTTACTCCATACTAATTATGATATTTGTAAACAACTTAAAACTTCCATAGTAAAATTATTTGTTTCTATAACGAAATTGTCGAATGAACTAAAGGAAAGTTATATTACAAAACGATAACTTCAATCTCAATTGCAATAAATTTGATGTTTACTTGCGATTTAGGAATTTAGTGCAATGAAAAGAAACGGTTAAACTTAAATCATGAATATATTTAGGTTCATTAATTAGTTCATAGTTGGTCACGATAAACTGTTATAAGTTTTAAAGATTCACTACCTACCTACATCAAAAATAATATTAATGATATTCTTTTCTTTGGTTACAATTTATATCCAATAAACTCACTGTGGTAAAATTATTAAATGACACATAATTATAATATTTCGAAATATAAAATTACATAACTATTATGACATAGTTGTTACTTTAAATTTATAGGGCATTTAGATAAATAAACTGTTGAGTAAGTAGTTCATTTGTTTAGAAACTTTATTAGCTTATTTATGTATATTTTACTAGAAAAAATTGATTTTAAATTTCCATTCGATTGGAAATACAATTATTTTGGGTATCCATTACATTGGTGATAATGAGAACAAATACAAATTATATTAATTTTGTTTAGAATGTGCGAGGGATTGTTCATTAAATTGAAAGAATGTACATAAATAAGAATTCATTAAATTGAATTTAATGTACTTGTCTTGGGCTTCTATTAAATTAGAGGTACTGACTCCTATTTAATTCAAAATGTGGACTTCTATTAAATAAGAATATCGACTTCTATTCAATTAGAAGTACCGACTTCTATTAAATTAGAAGTACTGACTTCTATTAAATTAGAAGTATGTAGCGTCTGACTTCTATTAAATTAGAAGTACGTAAGCGCTGACTTCTATTAAATTAGAAGTATGTAGGTGGTGACTTTTATTAAATTAGAAGTATTCGTAGGTGTTTACATATGACTTTCATTAAATTGAAAGTATAGACTTTCGTTTTATGAGATGTATTTTCAGGTCGCCCCAATCGCCCATCATGGCAAGCCAGCTACCACCACCCGATAAGTTGGACCTTGAAGGCGACAATGCATCAGTGGGTCTGAAATGGGAAAAGTGGAAGCGATCCTTAAGATTATATCTTGAAGCAGCAGACATTTCCAACTCCAGTAAAAAGAGAGCCACTCTGTTGGTACTTGGCGGGACGCCACTTCAAGAGATATATTATAATTTGCCAGGAGCAAGCGCTGATCCAACAGAAGTCGTTGATGTTTTTGAAGTAGCTATAAGCAAATTGGATGAGTATTTCCTACCGAAACAAAATAAAACATATGAAAGGCACATCTTCAGTCTCATCAAGCAAGAAGTAGGTGAAAGTTTTGACAAATTTCTAATTAAACTGAGGGATCAAGCTGCAAAGTGTAAGTTTGATAAATCAGATGAACACATAATTGATCAAATTCTTGGAAAATGCCTATCATCAGAACTAAGGAAAAAAATGTTGACAATGGGTGATGAAATTACATTAGACAAAGTAATTACAGTTGCTAATACCCTAGAAATTGTCAACTACCAACTGGAAAGCTATGAAAAAACAGAGAAGACAACAAGTCAAGTCAATTCTATAATAAGTAGAAGTAAAGAAAATGTAAGGTGGGGAAGACGAGAAGAACAAGATGGTGAAAGGAAAAAGGCGTCTCGTTGCACCAGATGTGGAACTTTCGCCCATCTTTCTCAAGGATTTTCTTGCCCTGCTAAGCAAAAGAAATGCAATGGCTGTGTGAAGCTAGGTCATTTTCAGAGATGTTGCCAGACTAAATCGTACCAACAAAAGAGGAAATTCGAACAAAATCATGATGGTGAAAAAAATTACTATAAGAGACAACGGAAGGAAACGGCGGTGAATTCACTGGATGAGGATGTACAATATATATTCAATTTAAACGACGATGCAACAATAAAATGCGAGATAGGTGGAGTTAGCTTGGAGATGTTAATTGATTCGGGATGTAAACTAAATTTAATATCTGATAAAACCTGGGAATACCTGAAACAAAATAATGTTAGTTGCTACAATCAAGAAAAAAAGCCGAATAAATTATTGCTAGCCTACGGAAGTAAAACACCCCTACAGGTCAAAGGATCTTTTGAAGCTGTAATAAAAGCGAATGACAAGATGGAGAACAGCACCATTTACGTTATCGATAATGGATCAAGAGATCTGCTTGGTAAGATTACAGCAGTGCAGTTAGGTGTTCTTAAATTGGGTGAAAATATCAACCAAATTCACATAAATGAGGAACCAAGTAAGCCATTTCCAAAATTCAAGGACATTATGGTTGAAATTCCAGTTGATATATCTGTAAAACCAGTCATGCAACCCTATCGAAGAATACCTATACCTTTAGAACAAAAGGTAAATGCCAAGATTCAGGAGCTCCTTGAATCAGACATCATAGAGGAGGTACATGGACCTTCACAATGGGTTTCTCCAACAGTACCAGTCCTCAAGGACAATGGAGAGGTACGGGTGTGTGTAGATATGCGACGTGCCAATACAGCTATACTAAAAGAGAACCATCCATTGCCATGTATGGAAAACCTATTACCAAAAATTAAAAAAGCTAAATATTTTTCGAAGCTTGACATAAAAAATGCCTTCCATCAAGTGGAGCTACACCCTGATTCAAGACATTTGACCACATTCATCACATCTAACGGCCTTTATAGATACAAGAGGCTTATGTTTGGAGTTACATGTGCTCCAGAGCTCTTTCAAAAGATTTTAGAGAAAATGCTGATAAAATACGAAGGAGTTACTAACTTTATTGACGACATTTTGATTTGGGGAAGCAGTGAAGAAGAACATAATTTACGACTGGCCAAAGTGATACATGTATTAGAAGAAAACAATGTTTTGTTAAACAAGGAGAAATGCATCTACAAAGTAGAAAAAATTAATTTTTTGGGACATGAACTAACATCAAAAGGAGTAAAACCGTTGCCTAAATACATTAAAAGCATATCTGAATTTAGAGTACCGAAAACAATTGAAGAGTTGCAAAGCTTTCTAGGACTTGTAAATTATATCAACAAATGGATCCCTAACTTGGCCAAGATGACGGAACCCTTAAAAGAGATTTTGAGAATGAAATTAAGTAAAAAAGCTAATGTAGAAGAATATTGGAAAGATACACAAAAATAATCATTTGGAGATCTGAAAAATGCGTTATCGAAGATAGGAACTTTAGGATATTATGATGTTAATGACAAGACACAAGTAATAGCTGATGCAAGCCCTGTGGGATTAGGAGCGGTATTAGTACAGACTGATAACAAAGGACCAAGAATTATTGCATATGGAAATAGGACATTAAGCTCATGTGAGAGGAAATACAGTCAAACGGAGAAGGAAGCTCTTGCTCTTGTATGGGCTATAGAACATTTTAATATATTTCTTTTTGGCAAGGAATTTGACCTGATAACGGATCATAAACCATTAGAATTTTTATTCAGTCCACGATCAAAGCCGTGTGCTCGTGTCGAGAGGTGGGTTTTGCGCCTACAAGCGTACCGCTATAATGTTAAATACAAGCCGGGAAAGACCAATATAGCGGACCCATTGTCGCGGTTATGCACATATACCGACCACTCAAGTATGCCACCTTCAGAAGACCACATTCATCAAATTGTTGAATTTGCAAGACCTCGTGCTATATCAATGCAAGACATAATTAAAGAGTCCGAAGCTGATAAAGAAATAGACAACGTCAAAAAAGGGGTTTTCAGTGGCCAGTGGGAAGAGTCCATAAAAAGCTACAAAATATTTTCGGATGAGTTATGCTTTTATGAAAATATTCTCCTTCGAGGAAATAAAATAGTCATTCCACATAATCTTAGAAAACATGTTTTACATGCAGCTCATGAGGGCCATCCAGGAATCGTAGCCATGAAAGGTCGCCTTCGCAGTAAAGTCTGGTGGCCTAGAATAGATAAGGATGTCGAGTTGATGGTAAAAAGCTGCAAAAGTTGTACTCTCGTTAGCTTACCTAACCCACCAGCGCCTATGAGTCGTAGAGAACTTCCATATGAACCCTGGATTGACATTGCAATAGACCTGTTAGGTCCATTGCCAAACAATGAATATATATTGGTGGTCATTGACTATTATAGCAGGTATAAGGAAGTAAAAATCACCAGGACCATTACAAGTTCACAAATCATTAAAATTCTGAAGGAGCTGTTTAGTAAACTAGGCTACCCACAGTCCATTACTGCAGATAATGGACGACAATTCGTAAGCGAAGAGTTTAAGGACTATTGCAAAGATTGCAATATTAGACTCTTTAACACTGTCCCATTTTGGCCACAAATGAATGGCGAAGTGGAACGCCAAAATAGAGACATTGTTAAACGCCTTAAAATAAGTTCTAGTGAAAAAAGAGACATGCGAGAAGCATTGTATGAATATCTTATGATGTACAATTCCACCCCCCACTCAGTTACAGGTAAAACACCGTCGGAGCTTTTCTTTAAAAGACAGAACCGTGATAAGATTCCCATGATAAAAGAGATTGAAAAAGAAGATGATTCCGAGGTTAGAGACCGAGATAAAATACTAAAAGAAAAAGGGAAAGAGTATGGAGACAGGAAAAGAAGGGCGGAAAATCCGGAATTGACAGAAGGAGATAAAGTCTATGTCAAGCAATTAGAAAAGACAAATAAACTGTCTACGACATTCAGTCCGACACCACATGTAGTAGAAAAAGCTACAGGTGGTGACATTACAATTAGGAATGAAGAAACAGGTCAAACCCTACGACGGAATGTGATCCACCTAAAGAGAGTAGAAGGGGAGTGGAAATCTGTTAATAATGAGACGACACTAAGTGAGAATTCAGAAAATAAAGATTAAAGATAATACAGTGTAAACTCTTTATAACGTTATCCTTTATAACGATAAACTCCCTATAACGTTGAAGTGAGCCCAAGTTGGTTGGTTTGTTCACTTTGTTTTGTTTTTTTTTGTTCACTCCATATAACGATAACTCTCTATAACGACAAAAAATGCTCAGTCCCTTGAGTTTCGTTATAAAGAGTTTACACTGTATGTGTAAAAAAATAATTTAAGCATAATTAAATCTAAAATATATGGTGAAATAAATTAATTTTGTTAACATTGAAGGAATGTAGTGTTTGTATATCTATGCAATAGATATTATACATTGTCTCACGTACCACACTGGAGGGGGCAGCTGTCAAACGGCAGTCTTGTACCGGACGCGTTACAGATTGGACGTGCGCCTGCGCTCCAGGTCGTGTGTAGTAGTGAGCCAGTGTTTCCTACTTAGGGCTTACGGGTCCTACAGTTGCGATGCATGTAAAGAATCTGTTGGGTTTTGGGCTTCCAAATTTAAATTCACCCGCCAAATCATCAATCAGTGCTACTAACTGTATGCACTGGGAGAAAACTCTCATCAATGCCGCTTGGTGGCGCGAGAGTACCACTTGCATCGAACCGAGTGTCGTGAGCGCAGCATACGGCTAACGTGCAACAAAAATAAATCTTTGTGAGAAAACGATCAAAAAACTGTGAGGGAAAATTGGTGATGTGTTTACCCAAGGACGTGAGCCACCGTTCCACATAATCGTGGATAATAATATCTTCGACGCTGGACGCAGTTGGAAACTCGAAAGTACATCTGGCGGGTGACGTACCATTTTTGATTTCTTCATAGCCCACTTATTTACATGTTTACATACTTATTTCAAGTCCCAGTGGTGTATCGAAAACATCACATTTTTGGACATTCGAGCCAAGGATACCAGTTACAAAATAAGGGGTTCATCAAAGAAACTCAACAAAAGTACCTTACAAAATCATACCTATTTGTATGAACTACACAAAATCTACAATAGGTATATGCTTCATACACACAAATACATTCTCTAACAAGACTGTTTGTTAAAATTGATGTGTATTCTAGCTGAAAATTCATACTTTCAAAGATTTTCAATATTTTTGTTTATTCGCACAACGTGCTTACAACGCCGGCCGGTCAGTTAACAGACACAGACGCGCTACTTACCGTCCGCCATTACACACGATCGATTGATTTAATTACAATTTTGCACTTAGAATTTTTTCAAATATTTTCTCTATTCTAAGCAGTTATTTGATTGAAATTAGTCAAAATGTCTCGTTCTCAAAGTGTTAAGGGCAGTAAGAATGATGTTTCCGATGATCAAAACGAATTTGACAAATTGTTGGAACCATTAAATATTTCTCAAGAAATGTTTTTCATGCGTTTGCAATCAGTATTTGAAATGTCTAAGTGTGTTCATGAGAAACCAGACTTTTGCGATATTTTCAAAGCTCGAGTGCGTGATCTTTCTACATATGATTCGTGATAAGTTTGAACAAAATATTACGCAAATAATTAGTTTAAAAAAAACAGCTAACCCGTCGTTTGTTCCTACTTACAAGGAGATCGAAGCGTTTGATCAAATGTACTATAGTATCCAATCGGTTGCTGAGAATATCAAAACACAACAACCGCAGGGTAGTAGTCGCGTAAAAACAAGATTGCCAAAATTAGAAATATTTCATTTTGATAGTAAACTTGAAAATTGGCCTACATTTAGAGACACTTTTTCCAGTTTAGTCCATAACAGTTCAGACATTTCTAACATTGAAAAGTTTTATTATTTGTTGTCAGCTGTGAGTGGATCTGCGTTGACTATTGTGAAGTCGCTGCCGGTCACCGCCGACAACTACTCGTTAGTGTGGAGTGCCTTAACTAAGCGGTTCGAAAATAAACGTGCGCTTGCTACCACTTATTTAGATAAGTTATTTAATTTCAAACCCTTAACTTGTGAATCGACCTCGGGGCTAAACTCGTTCTTACAAACATTTAATGAAAGTGTTAAGGCTCTTCAACTTTTAAATATACCTGATTTGGCGTGTTTTATTTTATTTTACATCTCTATTCGTAATCTCGACCCAACTACGAGACGCGAATTCGAATTGAACTCGAAGCAGGGGGAAATACCCACGTTTTACAGATTTAATGTATTTTATCGAAAGCCACGTCGGTGTCTTGGAAATGTCTGACTGTAAATCTACTTCAAATAAATTTTCAAACATTAATAAACCAATTCAAAGTAAAATCAGCAATAATTCAAATTAACCCCTT
This sequence comes from Habrosyne pyritoides, assembly GCA_907165245.1. Taxonomy (NCBI): domain Eukaryota; kingdom Metazoa; phylum Arthropoda; class Insecta; order Lepidoptera; family Drepanidae; genus Habrosyne; species Habrosyne pyritoides. The sequence goes on along the minus strand of OU015607.1, from coordinate 11,006,879 downwards.
ATTGCATGAATTATAAAACGGATGAAATAAAACAAAAAATTTAGCGATTGTATCTTTTATTAGTCTTAACACGTTAAACGCCATGGGGGACAACATATGGGCCTCACTTGTTTAGTAAAAGGAGCCAGGTTAAAAATGCTTGATTGCTACGTTTTACATATAAGTTTTTATTGCTTTAGGGGCTAGAAAATGTGCCAAATCACATTATGTAAATCGAAGAAAAGTTAATTTTGACTTTATTTTACCAAAATACTACTGTCACTCAACAGTTGCCCCCCATGGCCCACGCGGAAATAAATCGTGTTGTTCGTTGGCGGGGGCCGCGGGGGTCGGAGTGTCGGTCATCCCCGCGCATGCCCTGCCGGCCGTCGCGATACGCGATTCCCGCGCACCCGCGCAGTGACCGTTTGAACTACCTATATTGATTACGTTTCGACTCGCGAATTTTCTGTTTATTTGTTTACGTAAAATAAATGGTTTTTTATTGCATTTCATTAATTGTTTAATATAATATAATGGATGAGTTCGAATATTTCGAAATAAATCAGGAAGATTTATCACAAATAGAAGAATTAGAAATCACCTTGCTGAATAATAGTTTCCATGTAAGCTCTGAAGAAGAAGATGTAAATTTTCATCCAGTTACGCGTAAACGTCGTCGTATCATGGTGATAGACAGTGAAGAGAGTGATGCGGAAGATCATGCAGTTCCAGATACCTCAGGAAACACAACGCCGTTTACACGTACATGGACACTACCAACAGGTAACCAGCGTCGAATTATACCTTTCACAGGAAATCCTGGTTTGCCTACTAATCTCCGCTTAGCAATGACTAACAAATCGCCTGCAGATTTTTACTCTCTTTTAGTTCCCGATGATGTTTTTATGCAGATAGTAGAAGATACAAATCAGTTTGCTATCGACAAAATCTCCGGGCGCGTGGCTTCAAAAGCAGCAAGAATCCGTAACTGGTCTCCTTCTAACGTGCATGAAATGAAAGGCTTTTTTGCATTGATTATTTTTATGGGATTGGTAAAACTTCCAAAGCTTTCTGATTATTGGTCTAAAGATGAAATAACAGGTCATTCATTTGCAGCAACAATTATGTCCCGTAATCGATTTGAACTGCTTCTTCAAATGCTTCATTTTTCCCAGCTTGATAATGCTCACAAGTCTGATAGGTTACATCGCGTCAGACACTTACTGGAGGTCATGAACACAAATTTTTCAAGGCATTATACTCCTGCCGAAGATATATGCATTGACGAAAGCGTTGTGCCATTCCGCGGCAGAATCATTTTCCGTCAATATAACAAACAAAAACGCCATAAATATGGCATAAAAGAGTTTAAATTATGCACTCTACCTGGGTATACATACAAAATCAATATTTATGCGGGAAAAGAAAACGATCAAGTGAATACTACGCCGGCAAACGTTGTTATGTCTCTTTGCAGTGGCTTGTTGAACAAGGGTCACACGTTATATACTGACAATTGGTATACGAGTATTGATTTAGCAAGGACTCTGTTGAAAAATGAAACACATCTTGTCGGTACTATTAGAAAAAATAGAAGGAATATTCCTAAAGATGTCGCTAATGCTAAACTGAAGACAGGTGAATATATAGCTAGAGAGAGTGAAGATGGAATTACTATCATGAAGTGGAAAGATAAAAGAGACGTACTTGTTCTTTCGACAAAACATTCCGACCGTTTCCAGACAATTATAAAGCGAGGAAAAGCGGTATTGAAGCCCAAAATCGTGCTCGATTATAATAGGGCAAAAGGAGCTGTCGATTTGTCCGACCAAATGGGGGCTTATTCCACGCCATTAAGGAAATCAGTCAAATGGTACAAAAAAGTTGCCATTAACTTGCTGTTGAATACTGCAGTTATCAATGCACTAGTATTATATCAAGCAGTAACCGGGACGAAAATCCAAATTGTTGAATTTAGGAAACAGGTGTTGAAGGGCCTGTTAATAAGAAGTGAAGCCTCAAGTCAAGTTTCAAGACCAATCAGAATGAGGCATAAGCTTGCGAAGAAAGACGGCACCAGTAAAAATTGTCGACGAACATGTCAGCAGTGCTACAGAGACAATACAAAAGTAATGGGACGAGTATTAGCCAAAAACAAGACGAAAAAAGTTGTAACTTTTTGTGAAACCTGCCCTAACAAACCATTTCTTTGTTTTGAATGTTTTCATAAAATTCATTAAAAATAATGTAGTAGTAACGTTGATATTGATCTCAACCTAAAGTCTGATTTAATTTTGTTTCATTTAATAAATAGTAACTTTAAATAATTATATTTCTGATTTGCAAACATGTAGTTTAATTCATCAAACTATCCCCGAAAAATCAGTTGTGTAGTACAACTTTAACCAGACTCTAACAAGTTAATTAAATCGTAACAGTATACAGTATTTCACAACACATTATAAATAGTAATTTTATGGAAAAATATAAAATAAAACATTATCATACACACTTTTTCCATTAGAACTTTCAAAAAAGTCTTGTCCTGACATAATCTGTCATATTTTTCTAAGTCATATTTTTTACTAAAAACCAAATACAATCTATTTATCTGCAGGGCCGTGGGGGTCACGTCAAATACAAATTAACTTCAAATCTGTGCTCGACGGCCCAATAGCGATACTTAAAATCGCCTCTAACTCGCGGTCATATGTTGTCCCCCGCGGCCCCAACGGAACTATTGTATGTCGACCACACGGTGTCCCCCACGGCCCAAACAGAAAAACTGAAAAATTTAAGCGGCGTTCAACGTGTTAATTAAGAAATTAATAATAATAAAAATTTTTTTTTTTACTTATTTTGGAATTTAGCCCACAAACGCCATATGTGGATTCGTATGCAGTCTAGTGAAATAATAGATATCCATATATGGCTTCGTATGCATTAGGAACATTATAGAAACTTATATCTTATGAAAATATTTAAAACAGTTACGTTTATCATTGTAACACAAATAAACTCTACACTTTCCACATAGTGATACATAGTGAACGATCGATATTTTGAACATCCCTGACATAATTGTCGATTTTGTTTCCATTCGGGAAAGTGGTCAAAATTGTCTGAACGAACAGAGTCTAACGGTAAGTCCTGGTGCCGGGCTGGAGGTTTCCGTGATTTTTTGTTGGGAACAGGTGAATCACACAAAATAGGTGGAGTATCGCCTCGGCTTGTTGGAGAACACGTAGAACTCACTGAGGGTATCAATCACCGACGGCTAGACGACAATCTGGTGGTTCGAGTCTGACTAGTGGTTGGTATCTGGCTGGTGCTTGGCGTCTGGATGGTGGTTGGTGTCTGGGCAGCTGGCTGTTTGTTAGCATTTGTACATGATGGTGAGTTTTCATGTTCTCCCGGAGTATTAGGTCGACTCGGTGTTGGTGTTCCTAAGATATTACCAGGACGACCACGTTTTCTGTTCATAGCCTTACCCGCTTTACGCATATGCTCGGAAATTGCGAGTTTGAAATCAAACAGAGCCATGTATTCTTTTACATGAACGCGCCGCCATAACAACCAGGCATTTACTATGGTCATATCTACCATATGGAAAAATATCCTCTTATACCACAGGCGAGATCGTAAATGAATTCGATAATAACCGAGCATGGAATCCAAAAAGTCGACTCCCCCCATGTGCTGGTTGTAAACGTCGACTGCTTGTGGTGATGGTATATCTATGTACTGTTTGTCCTTTCGACAATAACGCCGTTTTTTAGTAGTAGGCTCAGTACCTACGCAGGCGGAAAGCATATTTACAGTCTTATTGTCGAACCAGGTCACAAATTAAACAGACTTTAAATTAGACTGCTCAACTATCATATCTATTAGATCGTCTGTAAAGAGAAAATTGAAAAATTCTTGAGGCGTTTCCAGCTGTATAATGGATTCTGGTAAACCGGACGATCCAGTAAATTTAAAATTTTCTTCATCATAAGCTTGCATTTTTGGCATTTCCAAACAACATTCTCCTTTCTTGTAACTTTACTTTTTCCTTTAGATGTTGATGGAGTTGGCACAGTTTTGGATACAATTTCTTCATCATCCGAACTGTCAGTATCTGATTCAGGTATAATAACATTTATTCTTTGACGCGTACGAGAATTAGAGTTAGGGGAGAGGTATTCTGAATCAGGATCAGATGAAAGCTCATCGTCACTCACAAAGCCATCGCCAGGAATAGGGTTAACATGCTTGGAAGTACCATAAAAGCGAGAAGGATTCATTGCAGCAAAGAAAGAAAAAAGGCAAATGAACACACACAAAGCCATATATGAGCGTTAGAAATGTTAACGTGAATGCATACGAAGCCAAAAATGGCAATTTCAAAAAAGGATCCTTAACTCAAGTAAAACACAATAAAATATCAAAAAAGCACCTGTTTCATGTTATATCACATATATATATCACAATATAAAATTCTAGGATTTTTAACTTACCGATTTATTACTTTTTTTTCACAAATAAAATTAACATTACATTTCTGCATCCGAACGGTGGGCCGCGCTGCACATAATCCCAAATATTTTGACAAATGTCACCAACCATAGACCAATAAAAAATACGTTCCGTTACATGAAAATATTTATAAGATATTTGTAACAATTGTTTTAAAATAAAATAGAATTCTAAAAAAAAATTACCAAAGTTTTAGAGCCACCAATGGCTTCGTATGCGGTAAGGGGTAAAATTTTTTGAAAACCTACAAATTTATATAAAACAATTAATCAGAAGACAACCTTATCATCTTCTGTTGTTAGTACAGATAAACCTAATGAGTCAGTGAAAATTAGGGATTGTTTGTATTGTAAGAAACCACATTCTATTTATAGGTGTAGTGAGTACATTGACCTTTCACCTGTACAACGTCTTAACAAAATCAAGCAACTTAAATTGTGGGAAAATTGCCTGCGGGAACATGCTTTAAAAGACTGTTTATCGAAAGTTCGGTGTACTGTTTGTAAAAATATGCATCATCATACCTTGCATATCGACTCGAGTTCCACTGCGGGTTCAACTTCGTGTTCGCATTCAAATGGTGTTGCTGTATCGCTAACTTGTTCGTCTGATTCGACAGTTTTACTTGGAACTGCTATTATACACGTCGCAGACTGTTGGGGCCAGTACCACACCGTACGTGCTATAATAGACAGTGGTGCTATGACAGGTTACATGACTCGTGATTGCGCTAACCGTCTCGGGCTTGCGCGAAGCAAATGCGAATGTCAACCAATTGGTTAAGGTGGAAATCCAGTACAAGACTACGGTGTCTCAACTTTTACTTAAAAACTAACGTATCAGAGTGTAATGAATTGTTTAGGTTTAGGCATATCACTCCTTACGATGTCATCAAAACTTTCAAAAGTTTAAAAGTTAAACGGACTGGCGACTTATGGGGTATATCAGTAACAGTTTTGCAGGGTATAATTGATAATATTGCTCCCCATTTAGCTCAAATTTTTAACCGATGCGTAGATTTTGGTAAATTTTCGGATTTAATGAAACATAGCAAAGTTATACCTTTGTTCAAGGCCGGAGATCTTAGTGATCCAACCAATTATAGGCCCGTTTCTATCTTGCCAGCCCTAAGCAAAGTATTCGAAAAGATTATTTTAACGCAACTACTTGCTCACTTTAATTTAAATAAACTTTTACATAGTGAGCAGTACGGTTTTACTAAAGGTCGTTCCACTATTGATGCCGGGGTAGCACTTTTGAAACAAATTTTCAACGCTTGGGAAAAGTCGCAGAATGTTATTGGAGTCTTCTGTGATTTATCTAAAGCTTTTGATTGTGTTGACAATCTGACACTTACGCGTAAATTAGACTATTATGGAGTTAAGGGTGCAGCACTTAATTTGATGAAATCGTACCTTAGTAAGAGAACTCAAAGTGTTAATGTGAATGGAGTTAAATCATCTGGTTCTCCTGTGCATATGGGTGTACCCCAGGGCTCTATTCTAGGGCCTTTTCTATTTTTAGTATATATCAATGACCTTCCATTTTACGTAAGAAATACCTGTGGAATTGTACTGTTTGCTGACGATACCTTACTGATTTTTGGTGTTGATAGACTGAAATACAATTATGACGATGTAAACGGTGCATTAGCCCAAGTATTAAATTGGTTTACTGTTAATAATCTTGTTTTAAATGCAAGAAAAACTAAATGTATTAAATTTGCATTACCCAATGTTAAAAAACTAGGCTGTAGTTTAATGTTAGACAATGAAGCTCTTAGCCTAGTTGAGTCAACAGTTTTCTTAGGAATTACTTTAGACTCAAAACTTCAATGGGGTACACAAATATCATGTCTTGCGGGAAAACTTAGTTCAGCAGCTTACGCAGTTAGAAAAATTAGGCAGATTACAGATGTCGATACGGCTAGATTAGTTTATTTTAGCTACTTTCATAGTGTTATGACCTACGGCATTTTGCTTTGGGGTAAAGCTGCTGATATAGAAACAATTTTTATATTGCAAAAAAGAGCAGTTCGAGCAATTTAATATATAATTTGAGTTCTCGAGCTTCCCTCAGAGAAAAGTTTAAACAAATTGATATCCTCACAGTTGCATCGCAGTATATTTATGCAAACATAATATTTGTACATCAAAATATTAGTCTTTATGTCAAAAAGAGTGATATGCACTCCATCAATACTAGATATAAGGATAAACTTGTCACTTCTGCAAAAAGTGCAAGGCTCATTTTTAGGACTTAGTGCACGCATCTATAATAAAATCCCTGCTGAAATTTTAAATTTGCCTTTACAAACATTTAAGGAAAGAATTAAGACTGTTTTAGTACAAAAGGCTTTCTACAATACAAATGATTATTTTAATGACGACAATGCTTGGGTGTAGCGCTCGCTCCAGCAGGACACATCTTTATGTACAAAATCTTATTTTGAAAAGAGTAATTGCTGAGTTTCTTGCCGGCTCTTCTCAGTAAAAGCAACCTTCCGAACCGGTGTTAGACTCTGACCATTCATAAGTGCCTGTAAAGGCCTATTTGAATAAATATTTCATTTTGAAATGAAATGAAATATTTATTCAAGTGAGTTTCATTACTATCAAACCTCGGAATAGTAATTATCCGATTTTGTCTACCGACACTATTATTGTGCAAAATATTGCCGGTAATCTACCAACTACTCATCTGTTTAGTAAAGTCATTAATCAATTTCGAAACCTCGTTTTAGCGGATCCATGCTTTTATCAACCCGCTCCTGTAGACATGCTGATAGCTGGCGATTTGTTTCCATATATCTATAGTGGTGATCGTATTCTTCCACATGAAGATGGTGTTCCTGTAGCCATGAACTCGATTTTCGGATATGTGATTGCAGGACAGACAACAGTGCGCTGTTCAGACCAAACTGTCACTTCTATGTTTTGTGGGCTGTCAACAAATATTGATCAGATCATGTAAAATTTTTGGGAATTGGAAAATATACCGTGTGATAAGGAACGACACCCTGATGACGTGCGGGCAGATGAGTTGTTTGCAGCTAGTTGTAGTCGCGATAGAACCGGTAGGTATATAGTACAATATCCCTTTCTACCCACGTTCGAGTTGGGTGATTCTCATAAGACGGCGGTTCGTAGGCTTATCAATCTCGAGTCGAAACTCGATCGTCAGCCATTATTAAAGTCTGAATAATAAAACTTTATGCAAGAATATGAAAGTCTTGGGCACATGACCTGTCTGGGTACTATGCAAAACGTGGATTCAAAATATATTATCCCGCATTTTGCATATTCAAGCCATCGAGTACCACCACGAAACTTCGTGTGGTGTTCGACGCGTCAGCCAAGACAACAAATAATCTATCACTGAACTCGGTTGTTCTTCCAGGACCGAAGCTTCAGGCAGATTTAAATCAGCAGCTGATTAATTTTCGCTTAAATGAAATTTGCTTGTCCGCGGACATCTGTAAAATGTACCGACAAATTCTCATCGATCAGAGTCAACGAGATTATCAGCACATTCTGTGGCGGGAGTCATCTAATCAAGATATCAAGGTTTACCAACTCAACACTGTGACTTACGGGGTGGCCAGCAGTCCATACCTGGCGATAAAGGTTCTACAGACCCTAGCCGAGAACGAGGCTGAGAGGTTTCCTAATGCTTCTGCGATACTAAGGCAAGCCTTTTTTATGGACGACTTTCTCTGGTCAGTTTCCACAATGGAGGACGCTGCCGAGTTACAGGATGAGCTCTTAGCGCTACTACAAAGTGGTGGATTTACGTTACGGAAGTGGTCTAGCAATAGTCCTGAGGTCTTACAGCGGCTGCCAGCAGAGCATCGTGAGACACCTGTCGAATTCAACGATGATCAGAACCTTTACATCAAGGTCCTCGGACTTCAGTGGTTGCCAGCCTCAGATTCATTTTCATTCTCGACTACGTCGATTAATCCTGTCGTCACTAAGCGAACTGTTTTATCTCAGATAGGTCGCCTCTTTGATCCTCTTGGATTCGTAGCACCTTGCGTGTTTTTTGCAAAGTGTTTCATGCAGAAATTGTGGGCCCTCAATCTAGGTTGGGACCAGAATTTGCCTGCGAACTTAGAAGAGCATTGGTTAGCTTTTGTCAACGAACTACCCCTGCTATCAGAATTCAAGCATGAACGGCATGTTGCAGTCTCGAACAAAACGTCCATACAGCTTTTGGGGTTCTGCGATGCTTCAAGTCATGGTTACGCTGCTGTGATATATTTGCGTTCTACTAACGATAATGGTGAGAGTAAAGTCAGTTTGCTTATTGCCAAATCAAAGGTGGCTCCATTAAAGACTTTATCTACTCCCCGTCTAGAGTTAATGGCAGCACATCTATTGTCAAAATTAATCAAATATGTAAATTCTATTTTACGAGACCGGCTTCCAATTAATGAGACGCTATTATTCACGGATTCATCGGTGGTTTTAGCGTGGCTAAATACACCTTGTTACAGTCTCAAGACCTTTGTGGCCACTCGCGTGGCCAAGGTATTGGAAGCGGTATCTAGAAAATGCTGGTATCACGTGAGTGGCGCAAATAATCCAGCTGACATCTGCTCCCGCGGCGCAGCTCCGTCTGCGCTGTTGGCGATGCATGAATGGCTTAACGGACCAGATTGGCTTTCTCTAGTCAAGTCATGTTGGCCAGTTAGAACCATCGATGAATTCAGGGATGTCAGTCCTCCAGAACTAAAGCCTCAAATAACTTTAGTTGCTGTGGATACTCCTCAGCCTATGAGTTTGTTGTACGAACTGACCGAAAAGTATTCTAGTTTTGATAAACTAGTCAATGTTGTTGCTCGGTGTTTTCAATTTATTCAAAATTGTAAAGTATCAAAAGCTCACCGACGATCGCTCTCAGTCAGTGATATTCGAAAGGCACGTAACGTTATAGTGAAATCTGTCCAGGAACATCATTTTTCAGTTGATATTACATCCCTATCTAAAGGTGAGCGTTGTTCTCAATCATTGAAAAAGTTAAACCCCTTTGTCGATTCCAATTGTTTCCTCAGGGTGGGGGGTAGACTTTCTCAGTCAACCTTAAGCTATGACAGCAAGCACCCTCTACTACTGCCTAAAAGTAGTAATTTAACAAAGATTCTGATTGATTATTATCATAAATTACATCTGCATATTGGTCCAAGAACACTTCAAAGTATCTTATGTCAAAAGTACTGGATCATATCTGCACGAAGTGCTATTCGTTCTCGTACGACTCGATGTATATCTTGTTTCAAAGTTTCGCCTTCATCTAGACAGCCTCTCATGGGTGATTTGCCGAAGTATCGATCTCAAGATATTCATGTATTTCACACCGTGGGAATAGATATTGGTGGTCCTTTCTTTACAAAAGAATCAAATCATACAGGAACGCAAAAAAGTTTTGTCGTCCCTGAGCACTGACTGTTTCGTGGCAGCGTTCAACCGTTTCACTGCCAGGCGCGGTCTTTGTCATACGATAATATCTGATAATGGCACCAACTTCGTGTCAGCCGGCAAGCATCTTGCAGAAGTTTCAAATTTTCTTGCTTCAAACGACAATGAATTGAGCGCTAGGATGACTGGTCATGGAGTTGAGTGGAAACATAATCCTCCTACAGGAAGCCATTTTGGTGGAATATTCGAATCTGCCGTCAAATCGGCAAAGACTCAATTAAAACGTACTATAGGCACTAGGTCATTGTCCTTTGAAGAATTGACGACAATCTTCTATCGAGTCGAAGCTGTCTTAAATTCAAGACCCTTATGTCCTTTGTCAAATGATCCAACGGAGTTTGATGTTTTAACTCCATCTCATTTCTTAATAGGCCGAGACCTTCTATCGGTTCCCGAATATGACCTCACGGATATTTCTATTGGCCGACTCGGTCGTTGGCAAGCCACTCAGCAGCTTTCTCAACAGTTCTGGAAGCGCTGGAGACGCGAATTTCTATGTACATTGCAACAGCGGCAAAAGTGGTTTAGTAACTGTCAGAATTTGAAAATCGGAGATCTCGTACTCTTACACTCTGACGCTGCACCGTTGCAGTGGCCTTTAGCTAGAGTAATTAAGTTACATCCCGGACCTGACGGTGTTGTACGCGTGGTTAGTGTGCGCAGCAGGAAAAATGAATTTACTCGTCCGGTCGTCAAACTAAGTCCTCTCCCTTTGGAGCAGGACTCACATTAATACTTTTAGTAAGTTATTTGTCGCTCACACAAATTTTACTTTAAACTTATGTGAGCATATTTATTTAAAATTAGTTTAATATACAGTCCACACTCTACCACATGACATACACTACATATTTCAAACGCAACACAAAATCAAACTTTATTTCAACCTCTGGTTTGGTAACTGGAAATCCCGGTGGATTTCGGTGGGGGGGAATGTTGGGTTTTGGGCTTCCAAATTTAAATTCACCCGCCAAATCATCAATCAGTGCTACTAACTGTATGCACTGGGAGAAAACTCTCATCAATGCCGCTTGGTGGCGCGAGAGTACCACTTGCATCGAACCGAGTGTCGTGAGCGCAGCATACGGCTAACGTGCAACAAAAATAAATCTTTGTGAGAAAACGATCAAAAAACTGTGAGGGAAAATTGGTGATGTGTTTACCCAAGGACGTGAGCCACCGTTCCACATAATCGTGGATAATAATATCTTCGACGCTGGACGCAGTTGGAAACTCGAAAGTACATCTGGCGGGTGACGTACCATTTTTGATTTCTTCATAGCCCACTTATTTACATGTTTACATACTTATTTCAAGTCCCAGTGGTGTATCGAAAACATCACAGAATCCAACATTTGGAATATTACTCTAGATTCCAATCCCTGTGTTAATTGGAAGGCCTGGATCTTTCAGAATCAGAGACCAAAACAGATTGTAATTAGCAAACCTTTCAATGAAGCACTAGACGAACTACATGACAGCACTGGTAAATTCAAGCTACATTTTCTTGTTAAAAATGTTCAATCCGATCACTTCCAAAACGCAAAAGAAGGCCTGACCAGTGAGAAAGCTGTCATACAAATAGATTTTGCCGAGTACTACGCGTTAATTAGTCAAGACGAAATACAATCAGCACATTGGTCTCATGCACAAGTCACGCTTTTCACGTGTTGTATTTGGACTACCGACAAACTTCATTCATCGGTCATAGTAAGTGATGAACTAAGTCACAATAAATATACTGTGCATCTCTTCCTGCAAAAAATATTTGAGTACATCAAGTCAGTCTCTGATAACATTACATATTTGTATATCTTCAGCGACAATTGCGCCGCTCAATTTATGAATCGATATGTAATGGCATGAATGAATTCACTCAAAGCAGAATATGGATTCGATCACCTCTAATGGAACTTTTTCGCTGCCTCACACAGAAAAGGTGCCGTTGATGGAATTGGTGGAAGTGTTAAAAGATCAGTGTGGATCACGGTTAAGTCTCGGAAAGCCATCGTTAACAGTGCCCTAGAATTCTATAGTTTAGCACGCAGTCTCTCTAAGAACATCATCTTAAAATTTGTAGCAAAGGAAGAAATTAAAGAAAACATAGCCATACTGGATGATCAATGGGAAGTGCTGAAAAATATACCAGGTATTCAATCCAAACATTTCTTCCAATCTGAAGAGGCTCATAGCATTTCTGTGGTGTGCACCTCACTGTCTCATTTTAAATGCACATTGCTTTTGAAATCGCCTAAAACCCACCGCTAATACAGATAGTGATCTGATGACAATTTAGAACCTCTTACAAATCACAAATTACAAAAAATATTTCTGGGTCCTGATATATCTGTTCCTTCAGTTTCGGATCAGAGCAAATTCTTATTGCCACTTAAAAAGAAATTGCGCGTTTCTGATGTTCACAGTGATTTAGACACTGATTCAGTTAATGAATTTATAAATGACAAAACTCCATCAACGTCTCTTCAAGCTTCAAAATTATCACCAGAAGCGTGTCCTGAAACTGCTTCTGTCCAAGCTACTGTCTTACCGAAAAATATTTGCGCTGGTGTGTATGTGCTTGTACAATTGCTCTGCAAAACCGGCAAAAAAGATACTCCATATCTTTATGTGGGATTGTGTCAGAGTGATATGTATGAAGATGGAGAAGTTAGAGTACAATTTATGACGACGGTTGGTGGCAAACGATTCACAAAAATCGTTAATGACATAGCAGACGTGCAATTTGATGATATTATCGCAAAGTTGGAAGCGCCAAAGAAAAATACTGATGGAAATAATATGTTCATAGAATTTTCGGCAATTATTGACGTATTTCAAAATAAATAATTATTATAAGCGACAACAAAAGTATAATTGTTAGTAATCAATATGGTTTGACCTCTTATTTTGTTCCTATATAAGTAAAATTGATGTTTATGTTCACTTAAATTAGACTGGTTGCACGATAATTTGGTGTTGCACCCGTGATTAATAAAAAAATGAATAATTCATTGTTTATTTGTGTTTTGTTTAGAGTTCTTATTTTATGTTCTTTGTTACTTTCATATATTTCAAAATATTGAGGCATAACATATAAAATGTATTAGAATTAACAGATTTATGTGTTTTTTGTTTGTGATCTGGAAAGGTTAGGCCAAATTTGTTGCACCCGCGATGACCCGACAACACCCCCAAGGTGAACACCTCCCGAAGGGATGGGGCCAGAGGGCGACTTGCAAGTTTTGCAAGACTGGCGGCGGCAAGAGCGAGGCCCCGCGCAGCGGAGTGCGCAGACTCGGATCACTGCGCTACCCCCGTTGCGGGGAGCCTCATCGAAGATAGTTCCGCCTCGTGCCGGGAGGATTCTCCCAGCGGGCACGAAAGAGGAGGCGGGACGGTGAGGGCGAGAGCAGGCCCCTCCCACGCGAGGGATCTCCCCTTTCCCCGTCCGGAACCGGAGATGGAGCCTGAACCCCGCTGGGGGGACTCCTCGGAGCCCGTGGTCGACCCGATCGGGGAGACACGCAGGGCGGCTGCCCAAATTATAGAGGTGCCCGCAAGTCGGGGAATTTGAATGGGGCTGTGCGAGGCCAGATTAACAGGGCCTGCCACAGAATCCTGGCCTCCATTGACGTAATGGAGGTACTGGTTGGAGCTACTTGGTACGTACTGGTTTTCCGCTATCCCGTATTTTCAAAAAATGATGGAAAACCCTTACAAGTTGACATTCACGGGGACAGTAAAACAATATAAGCGGCAAATTCCCCAAGAGATGAAGGTTGCATCCAAAGAGCTCCCTGCAGCAAAATACTGCTTCGCAAATGACCTGACGCTCCTATCTTACCAGCCGAAGAAGCATAAGATTGTACTAGTAGCATCGACTTATTCTAGTAGTACTGAAGAAGTGGATGGTAAGCCGGAAATCATTCAGGACTATAAGGGGACCCGGTGGTCTAGAATTTTCGAAAAATCGTTTTTTTTTTTACATATATCGAAAGTATAGTATTTCAAAAATATACTGTTAAAATTTGGTGACAAAATTCCGAGTCTATATTTAAAACCCATTACAATGTCAGGTAGACGATCGGTGAGTTGGGCTCCATTGATCGCTAATTGCAGCTGCTCGGGTCCGTATACCTGACTTAGACTATTGTATGAATTTAACGGGAAATATTTTAGTTTTAAGAGTTGTTCAGTTAGTTTAACGTGTTCCTCAGCGACAGCAACATCGAGTGTAATAATATTACAGAAATAATTTTATAATAACATCAATAATTTTATAGTGATATCGAGTGAAATAATTTTAGAAAACCAATGGATCGTAAGCAGGGCCAAACTAGTAGCAGAAGACCTGGACAAAAAGGCAAAAAAAGATATTTAAAGAGCTATCTTTCAGATCGCACACAGTGTGTAAAGATCGACACGGTGATGAGTGGTGATCTCCCCATTTCCTGCGGCGTTCCACAGGGAAGCATATTAGGTCCAACTTTGTTTCTAATATATATTAACGATCTCTGTCAACTAAGACTGGCAAATGGTAGAATCATAGCCTTCGCTGATGACACTGTTCTTCTTTTTAGTGGTGCCAGCTGGGAAGATACTTATCAACTTGCTCAAAATGGGTTTAATGTCGTCACGGAATGGCTAACCAATAACCTTCTAACACTAAATATTGACAAAACTAAATATATGACTTTTACCCTTAAGAACACCCTTTTTCCGCCTATATTAACCCATAACATAATTGCACATTCCTGTCCAAATAACCAAAATTCCAGCTGCTCCTGTTCCCACCTCGAAAATGTCGATAAATTAAAATATCTAGGAATAATTATCGACAAAAACCTCAACTTCCACGCTCACATAGACCTACTTAGCACAAGAATACGAAAACTAATATATGTATTCAAGAATCTTCGGCATGTTGCTGATGATGAAATTATTAAACGGACGTACCTTGCGTTATGTCAATCCATTCTAGCTTACTGCATCACTTCGTGGGGTGGAGCATCAAAAACTTATATTTTAAAACTAGAGCGTGCTCAGCGAGCAGTCCTTAAAGTCTCCTACTTTCTACCTTATTTTTACCCTACAACGAATGTATATGAGAAATGTAAAGTTCATACGGTTCGCCAACTCTTTATCTTACAAATTATTATGAAAATGCACACCCTCTTAGTCTACGATCCCCTATTAAACAAAAATAAACGCCGTAAAAATATAGTCTGCCCAGTCACAAATTACAAAACCAGTTTTGCACGTAAATTTTTCTGCTTTCTTGGCCCATACCTATATAACAAAATCAACTCAACCATACCCATTTACCCATATTCCAGGTTCCAATGTAAAAAGAACGTATCGTTATGGTTGCAAAAACTAAATTATTCAGAAACTGAGAACCTACTTATTACCCTTTCCTAAAATTATTATTATTATTATTATTTTATTTTGTTTAATATTTGCCCCCCCCAATCGCTCTCGACACAGTAACACACGCACACACACACACACACACACACACACACACACATACACACACACACACACACACAAACACATACACACACATATTCACACTTCCATAGCCACACCCACATACATACAAATACACCTTTGCTTTGTAACTAAATTTAATTTTACTTAATTTCATTTTATGTTTACCATATTTATGATTTGCTCGTAGTTTGATATTAACTATTTAATAAACAGTACATATGTCCGCGGCGTGAGGTCCTGGTGACCTGTAAAACAGGGTATCCTAGTGCAGGCACCAGTCTCTCACAAAGGAGTAGCTTTGATAAACTGTGTAATGTTAATTTTAACTACTTACCTAGATATTAAGAACCTTTGTAGAGAGAAAAATAAAATAAATTATTATTATTATTATTATATTTTAAAGGTAATCGTTATACAAGTGAGAATGATACTAATTATACAAGCACTTCAGCTAAAAAAATCAAAACCACTGAGGAATTAGAATATAACATGGATCCAGGCATGAATTATTGTATAATTCAATTCACCACTGTTTTTCTAGCATTACAGCAGATAGTTAAGTGTAAGGACTGCAATGGTGATATCGTTTTTAGCAAAAATTCGCAACGTGGTTTAGGGTTCAAGCTTTCTGTCCAATGTCAGTGCAAAGAAAGCTTAATTCCATCTTCGCCGTTCATCGATAAGGCATTTGAGATCAATCGCAGGCTTGTTTTTGCTATGAGGATGCTCGGAGTTGGTTTCCAAGGAATTAACAATTTTTGCGGATTGATGGATTTAGGACACGGCCTCTGTAACAGTACTAATTATAGCATAGTAAATAACATAAAAATTGCTGCAGAAGCCGTTACCAAAATTGTTTTCGAAAAAGCCGTCTCTGAAGAAATAAAAATGAATGAAGAGCAAGGACATCCAGCTAATGAACTTTCTATATCTGGCGATGGTTCATGGGCAAAACGTGGTTTTTCTTCTCTTCTCGGATTAGTATCAATCATTGGAAAAATCATCGGAAAAAAAAAACACTGATGAATATGCGCTGTGGTATGAGGATCATAAAGATGATTACGATGCTAATCATGAGGGAAGTTCAGGAAAAATGGAGGTCGACGGTATAGTAGAAATATTTCAAAGATCGGAGGAATTGTATGGCGTCAAGTATGCTAATTACATTGGAGACGGCGACACCAAGACGTATAAATCTTTATTGGAAATAAAGCCCTACGGTGATGACTTTACTGTTCAAAAGAAAGAGTGTGTCTTACATGTTAAAAAACGTTTGTATAAACGTGGACTCGAAGCTAAAAAAAAATATGAACAATTGAAAAAAGTGAAATTACAAATGTCGAAAGCAGCTAGTAAAGATGAGAACGCTGGTGAAGATGCAAAACCCAAGAAAACTCGAAAAAATTCTGTCGGTAAAGATGCTGTCAAAACGAAAAAATTAACAAATAAATTATTACAGGAACTTTCTATATTTTACGGTTTAGCAATTCGTCGGCACCCTGATTCTCTTGAAGATATGAAGAAAGAAGTTTTAGCGGGGTATTATCACAATATTTCAACAAACGAAAATCCGCAACACTCCTATTGTCCAATAGGTCCTGAGTCTTGGTGTAAATGGCGTAAAAGTGAAGCTGCGGGTACTTTGGACAGCTATGAGCATTCCCCTGCTCTGGATGATGATGCTCAAGCTATTTTAAAGCCAGTTTACGAGAGCTTAACGGATGAAAGCCTGTTAGAAAGATGTCTCGGAAATAACACTCAAAATAACAATGAAAGCTTCAACTCTTGCGTCTGGCAACTTGCACCGAAGCATCAATTTTCTGGAAAAAAAATTGTGGACATCGCTGCATGTTGTGCTGCTTGTACATTTAACGAAGGTTTTAAAGCTATTTTAAAGATGATGGACGTAATGGGTATTAAAATCGGCCCATACGCCGATCAACTAGCCCGAGATCGTGATGAGCGAAGAATCTATAAGGCTGATCGTCAAAGCACAAGTGACTCCAAAGAGGCAAGAACTGCTCGTAAAAAATCCAAGAGTCAAGAAAATGAAGACTATGAGAGAACAGAGGGAATCCTTTATGGTGCTGGGATCGCCGATTAATCGTAAGTGCATATTTCAATACAATTTCTTGAGAATATAGTCACTTAAAACTTTAAACGCGTTTATCTCGAAACTACTTTTTTTGGTCTACTAAAGCTAAAAAAAAAAAACGGTTCGACCGATTCGTCTGAAATTTTAACAGGTCATTCTAAATAGTACTGGCTCTCGCCGGGACTAGAAAAAATATTTTCTGTTGAGTATTTCTATTTTTTTTTTTTAAAAAGCATTGCAAAAAAAGAGTCGTTTTCAGACTCGTACTTTGAATTACGCGCCATTTTGTAAATTTTTTTTTTTATTCTAGTCCCCGCCATAACTATACTTATACTGATTAAAAATCCGTCTTATTTTTTAATTTCAGATCAAAGGGAGAGATAAAACCTCCTTCAGCAGCCAGGTCCTTTTTTTGAGAGGGGAACTTCAGCGCCACTTTTGGAATTTAAAAAAAAAAAAAATTGTGTTTACCATCATTTTTGTATTGTTAATAAGTAATAAAATAAGCCTAAAAACATTTAAAACCCTTAGTCATTTCTGTCATATCAAAAAAAATTTTTAAAAATAGGCTAAATTTTAGGCCGCTAGACCACCGGGTCCCCTAACAACCGCATAATCAGCCGTTCAGGAGATGTCAATTGGCCTGTGCGTAGCTGCGATTTGACACCGCTGGACTTCTTCCTGTCGGGTGCCGTTAAAGACCGATGTTATGCGGATAATCGAGAGACAATTCCAGCTTTGAAAAACAACATTACGACTGTTTTGAGTGAAATTGGCGCCGAGGTAGTTCAAAATGTCATCACTAATTGGGGTGACCGAATGGCATACTGTAAGGCCAATAGAGGGAGCTACATGAACGAAATCGTTTTTCATTCTTGACGGGAATACTTTTAGATTTACAACAACAAAAAAAAATATCAATGCATACTTTCGCAATTTTAAAAACGTACCTATAGATGGCTCACCCTGTATCTATAGGTGGGTAATTCTCACGAAATCTCGAAATTCTTGTCCTTCATGTTTTCACAAAAAAACTAATAAATATATAGTGGCAAGTATTATTTTCCTGCAATAATCATCACCGTCGCTAAGCGTATTAGTCATAATTTCTGAGTCATATGTGTAAATTAAAAAAAAGGGATTTATATAATGTTGTTAAAATCATTACCTCACTATGTCCCTACTTTCAAATACCTTTTAAATTTTTTAATTAAAATATAATGACGTAATAGCGACGAAAGTTTTATTAATCTATTCTAAAAACAATGGATTTATGAATGTATTATGTATTAGGGTAAAAAAGACAAAACTGAAATTAAAAAAAAATTAAAACCATGTGTCCCATGAATGTAAATCATTTCCTCACAACTTTAGTAACATTTAATTTATGAACGCTGTTTCAATCAAACGTGAGTAAACTGATGTCCAGTATTGATTTACATAAAGAGTCAAATTATTAGACCACCCGGTGACAACTCAAACAATGGGTAATATCAACATTCCACCGAAAGACATTACCGCGATATCTTTCAAAACACCATGGACAAGCAACGTGGAAAAGTACCATATCGATGACACAATAGGCGTGGCCTAACCTTTAAAAGAGAACTGAACGAGTCTACAGCAACTCATTCTACCACCGACCTTAGTATTGTAAACTACCTTTGCCAAGTATTATTATAAATTAAATGTAATAAGTTTAATAACGTGTGTTGAAAATAATAAATATTTTTTAACAAAGTATTAGTTTCAACTTTTTTGACTGGCGCCCAACGTGGGGCCCAGAAAAGCAAGTTTTGGTAATTTATTAAAAGGTTCAAGACCGACGAAAAGTGTCCTCTGTCGCTAAAAGTAAAAAAAAAAACAATAGGAACTTTGCGAGACTTTTAAGTCTTAAACACTGGGCAACTCAACAAACTAAATAAGTCAAAAAGGCAAATAATAATATGTGGAAACTGATGATCAGCTGGCAATCACTGTAAGTACTTAGTAGCATTCCTACAACCTTCCAAGATTCCGCTCCTCAGGCCTCCTAAACTTTTGTTTAAATCTAAGGTTTGTGTAAGTAAAATGACTGACCCTTCTTGTGATACTAAGGGTATACCTAGCTTCGTACCACCAACGGCACCAAGCACTTCTCAGATCCCTCCATTTAAGATGGATCCGTATAAACTAATGGCATTTGTTCCTTCATATGATGGAGAACCATTAGCAGTTTATAATTATATAAATAATGCAACCCAATGTTTGAACTCTGTGGGACCAAGTACGCCCCAGAATATTATGCTATTATTAAGTAAGTAGAGCAGCCTTAATAATATCAATGGTAGACCACCAATTTAATTGGGAAAACATTGTTGCTACTCTTAAAACAGAGTGTGGTGACAATAGAGATTTAAATACGTTATTAATAGAATTGTCTAATACAAAACGAAAAGGTACGTATAAGGGGAACTTATATTTGATATTAAGCAAAACATGTTTATCATAAAAAGCAGATTACAAGATGTTTATAAAAATAATGTAGTAGTGGAACAGGTAATGGAACCATACATTAATATGGCACAAAGCGCTCTTCGAAGTAGCTTGCCTTATCATGACCAAATTTACGTGAGTAGTTGTAGTTTCAATGATACGGTTAGAAAAATTCTACAACTAGAGGCAGAAGGAAGGTCTGAAAACATAAAACAAAAGTTTTCACATGTATTACCGACTCCTAAAGTTGTCCATAATTAATTACCGTCATATACAAATAATTATCCACATAATATAACAAGACAAACGGAACATAAGTATCCACCAACACAAAGGTCAATTATGAATCGTGTGACCGACCCACAATACCCCATAAACACATCACATCAAAACACTCAAAGGAATTGGATTCCCAATCCAAACAATGTGTTTACTAAACCTCAACATCCACAGTTTAGGAATTTTAACTCAAGGTTTCAACCTCGACAAATCAATCCGCCTAGACAGTCAGATGATGTTACTATGAGGACATGTACCGCAATAAAACCCGGTCAGATAAATCTCGGTAAAGGATTTGTAGCTCAGGAAGTATTTCTACATGAAAATGAAAATAATGAAGGTGAGTTCGAACAAAACCAATATTGTAATTATGCTCCGGAATACCAAGACTCCGAGTATTTCTATATTAATAATTTCGTCAAGGGGTACGGTAGACTCGATCGAAACCTTATATGAATAACAAAACATAAAAAAATATTGATTTTGAGTCGACAACATAGTAGAGAGTTTCTGTGAAATTTATTCCATCTTTGATTCTTACATAATTATGCAGGACACAGCAAGCTTTAATTATTTTGGCACAAAAATTGATATTGACATCCATTGGTCGGTGAAATATACGCCATTTGTTAGCAAGAATTAATTTCAAATAAAAAAGATGAACGTGAAGAATGTAAAAGTATAATTAATATATTAGAGAGTTTTGATTTCTTAGTGCTCGTTACATTTTTTTCTTCACTATTTGAAATTATTAATCCTGTTTCTAAAGCTCTACAGCATGAAAATAATGACTTACAGAAATCTAGTATTTTATTAAGTAATCTTTTAAATAGACTGTGCCAATTAAGAAATCAGAATTCATTTAATAGTTTGCTAAATGAATCCAAAGATTTAGCAAAAGAGTGGGGGGTAACAACTGTTTTTAAAAACAGTAGGCGAAAGATAACGAAGCGTTTTTTTGATGAGTTATCACAAGATGAGAGAATTTCCGACCCGGAATCCTATTTCAAAGTCAATGTATACTATTGCTGTTTAGATATATTAATTTCTCAAACTAAAGAAATATTTCAGAGCCTTTGCAACCTGAGTAGTATATTCGAAATATTACAACCGGAGAAACTCCTATCTTCTTCAAGCGAAGAGATATTAAACGCTTCCGGAAAACTGTCTGCTAAATACAGTAAAGACATCTCACTTAATCCAATTGGTCACAAAGATTAAATGAGAGGAAGTGTTGGAAGTAGAGTAAGGCTCTAAAACCATGCTTAAATTCTGAAATTAAAAAAAAATATTCCATTAAAGAACTCATTGAATTATTGCTAGTAAAATTCAAGCAAGAACCAATGCTGAAAAGCCAGCGGTTGGAAGAGTCTGGCTGAAGAATTTAATGCACTCAGCACTTACTGCATACATAATTCTGAAAGCTTGAAGACTTGCTGGGAGTGTTCTCCCAAACGGCTTACAAAGAAACAGTCAGCAACTCGAAAAAGGGATTATTTAAGACTGGTAAGCAGAACGTGTTAATTTATCCTTAGGTTATTCCATCCTTTAAGTAATGTAATACTTGATAATTACACTGGTCAACACTGTTTTTGTCACACGAACTTTGTGATGATTTTTATTTATGTTGATGTACCCACCCTCATTCAAAAATAATTATTATTTTGTATCAGTCACATCCAGTTTGTTTGTGACAGCTACATATTCATTTCTGACCTCATTTACGTTTTTTTATTTGAATAACGTTAATTTAGACGACTGTATAACGATTGCATTCAACTAACTTACGTTTGTTACATCGTAAATATGCCGCGAAAGTGTTCTTATAACCCAGACAGTTTTTGTTATCTGTGTGGAGAATTAGCTTTAACATCTCAGCGTCGGAAATTTACGTCGTTTATTGAAAACTGCTATTTAGACTATTTTAGTTTTCCTGTACGCCACCAAGATAAACCCTGGGTTCCACATATACGAGCATATATATTATGTATTTCTCGTATGTTGTTTAACGCGTGTTAGACTCCTATTAGGTTGGTTTAAACAAGAATTAGACATTTGGCTTTTGGTATACCAATGATTTGGACGGAACTAAAGGATCATGTAAGTGATTGTTATTTTTGTTTAATTCATACAAAAGGCATAACGACTAAGTCTAAACACACTGTTCTGTACTCAAACGTGTCATCGGCCAACAGACAAATCCTATATAGTACCGAACTGCCAATCGCGCACACGCTTAGGCCGCTCGGTAGCTGAGTTTTACACTCCCCTCTCCCCGCGCATGACAGCGTTCGCGTGTCAGTGCGACTCAGAGTGCCTAGTGCGAGTTCCACAAAATTTTGCGAATGACTTCACCATCGCGTTAATCGAGCAAACGTCAAACGCAGTGACAATCGAATGGAAGCGAGTGTGAGTTACAATCGAAGCTAACCATTCGCACCGCGTTTACTCACCGTGAGAGGAGTTAATTCTTTTTCTTAAGTTGGTATCACGTGTGCGTCGTGAGATCAACCAACAAAATTTAGAATGATATTTTTACTAAGCGATCTTAAGGAGGCAACTGTCTTTTAAATTTGTGGTGCTTATAACATTATTTGTTTATGTTTCGTTTGAGTTATTGTCATTTGTTTTGTGCGTCTCTTTGAAGATACTTAAAGTTTATTCTGTGGATTTATAAATTAAAAGCTACTAAAAATGAAAACAAGTTCGTCTCAATTTGATTTGTTGGTGACATATATAGAGCAGTAAGTAAAATTAAGTCACCTACATATCTAAAGACTAACTTATGAACTGTGAACTTTGTATTAAAGTTATAACTTTTTAGGCATGGAGACATCACCAAACCTACCTCTAATGCAAGAGGTAGAATAACGTGCATGAGGAATTGGGAGGAATTAGCCCAATTATTGAACAGTGATGGTAGCGGTGATACTAAAAGTACAGAGAAATGGAAGAAGGTTTGACAAATGTTTATATAAGCTCACCTGTTTTGTACTTGGTTGTGGTTCGCTTTTTTTATTTTAACATATTATTATTTAGAGTTATTTTTAAAATCACTCCAAACCTTAAATAATTCGCAATGAATTACGTTTAATTTCCCTATATAGGGAGAATAAATGTTTATGGGATCCTAATGATACCAATTACACAAATAGAGGTGTAAGAGAAGATGCCTGGCGGAAAATTAGTCGGCAAATGAACAATATTCCAACAACAGAACTAAAGAAAAAAATTAAGTCTGTGTCGGGTGGCTACAGAAGAGAACCATTCAGAGAAAAACAGAGTCGTATTACCGGATCAGGTAAGAAATTATTGTTCCTTTTGTTTTATTATTATAGTTCAGTACATAACCTGCCACTCTTAGTGAAGTTTTAATTTTAATTTATTAGTAATAATAATAAAATGTATTGTTTAAAACCCCACAACGTAGTAACGTAACTTAGTTTGTGATAAAAATATATACTTAAATGTTTAAAAGTTTTGGGTAGGGGAGTGACTTCACGGACATTGATATTTGCCGGTTATAATAATTTATTGTTTATTTCAGGTGCTGAAGATACTTACAAATCAAAATGGTTTGCTTACGATGAGTTTGCTTTCATTGCGGATAAGAATGACCCCGGGACAACAAGGGATACACTTCAACAGGAGAGTTATTTTTTACTTACTATAATTTTATTTTGATTAAAAAACTTACATTACAGGTAACCATTAAAGTATAATTAAATTATTAGAATATTATAATTCTTAAAGAAAAGGTCATGTTGTAGCAGTAGACGTACTAATACAATAATAATTATTGGCTTAAATTTGTTTGTATTATTTTGTGTTATCTGTGTAGGTAAAGTTTTCTTTTGGTGTCAATAAAGTATATTTGTATTTATGTAATAAAATTTATTTCTTATTATACTAGAACTTAGGGAGAGGATAGTTTTAAATAAAATACATAGTTAATTGGTTAAAGTATAATAAACTGAACTACATTATATTCCTCTTAATGCAGCTAACTAATAAAACATATAAACACAGTACAATTTATATAAGTTTATTGGTACTCATTTTGCCAAACAATGGCCCCGTTTGTTATAAAGTGTCTTGCTAAGTGGAACCGAATATCTTTGGAATTTTGTGATGCTCTTCGTGGTATGGCATCTATCGGTAGTAGTGATGTTGGTGCCTGTTCCGTTCGCCAGCTTCCAGGAACTATTTCTCCATTCCCCTGTATTGTATCAAAAGATACCGGTGATCTTAAATTAGAATTACTTCGTAAATAGTTATATAGGTAAACTGTCGCCAGCACGACTTTAGTTGCTTTTTCTGGCTCCAACAGCATTGATTTACGCAAAACTCTGTAACTTGAGCTTAGTACTCCAAACGCGTTTTCTACAAATCTACGTGCTCTTGATAATCTGTAATTGAATATTCGTTCACTCGAACCCCTTTCTGGATCACCTTCATACGGTTTCAATGTATACTCATTTAATTGGAAAGCTTTATCACCAAGTATAAAATAGGGCACTTCAATTTTATAAGGAACTTGCAAAATTTTTGCCGAAGGGATGTTTAGCTCCTTTTTTTCAAGTTTCTCATTCTCATATAGCTTTGTGCTTTTAAACACGCCTCCATCTGATATTATGCCCTTACTCCCAACATTCACATAAAGTAACCTATAATTTGCATCTACTAATGCAAAAAGAACTATACTTGGAAACAATTTATAGTTATCATAGTCGTTGCCACTATTAAAAGGCGCTTGCAAAACGACATGTTTACCATCCATTGCTCCTAATACATGTGGAAAATTCCATTTTTTTTTTCGTATTCCTGAGACACTGCGAGCCACTCTTCTTCATTTGATGGCATCTGAAAAAAGTGTAACTATGATTAATATGCTTTGTTATTGTTGTTGTTACAGGAAGAAAGTAATAGCACCACTGGTAGCGGAGAACATGCTATCAATGAAAATTCTCTGGAAAACGTAGACAACTGAGAAAGTTAATAATCAAATGCAAGATATGAATGATAAGAGTATACCAACTGAACCTTCTGTACCATCTGAACAACCTGCTGCCCAATCTAATGTGCAAAACACCCAACACAATGTTCAAACCCAAAAAAGGAATCAAAATAAAATAAGAAAAAAAACATCTTCACATGGTACCGAAGATATTATGATAACAGATGAATCCATTTCGGAAGCATTTCAACTACTTAATCAATAATATAATAATATATATATATATATATATAAATATAATAACCACAACAACCAGAGACAGATTCATACACCGCTTTTGGACAATACATTGCTACCGAACTACGAAAATATGATCATACGTTAAGTTATGTAAAACATGACATATTTCAAATTATTTTTGAAGCTGACACAGGCAGATACAGACCAGAAAATTATGGATATTACTCTTCAACTTCGTCATATACAGAACGACCTTCAGAATCAACAACAACTCAGCTTCCATCAACATCTTCTACTACTTCGACAACTTGGCAGCCTTCTCCGTCACCACAATCACCACCAATTTAATTAACATATGTAACTTTTATATATTCTTAAGTATAAGCTAAGTTTGAAATAAAGAGTTTTTAAATATATAATTTCACTTACTTTTACATAATCCTTCAAAACGTCGAGGATTGCTTCACAAACCTCAGGAACAATTTTTGATATTGACTGTTTGGACACTCTGAAAAGATACTGTAGTCTGACGTAAGAATCTCCAATGTTATTAGTAGTCTTTCCTTAATAGTTCTGGCATCACGATAGTTTGTATCATTCTTTCTTATTTTGTTCTCCAATAGTGAACACAATAAGTCAAATTGATTTGCAGTCATTCGTGCAAAATTAGCTTCAGCTCCATCATCAATTAACTCTTTGTAAAGTCGAGTCCCATATTCCAACCGGTTTTTAAAAATTGTTTTAACCCAATACTGTCTTTTCCGTTTTCGTTTTTTTGCCGTAAATATACAAGTAAAATGTAGCTTGCTGCTGCTACGGCTATTCGTCGCCGTCGTTGCACGTGTGACTTCATAGCCAGACAAAATTCAACTGATTCAGTTCGTTGGAGCAGGCCATCAGGATCGCAAAAGATTGCTGTTGGATCGACCTAGAACGATCCACGCTCCACGCATCACGATCTTGGATCGCGGATCGCAGGATCGCAGGATCGCCGATCAATTTTGGATCGTCTGGTGTGGATCCGGCTATTGAATTTTATAGAATCAGGAGAAAGATTGAAAGAGAATTTTATAACTGAATGTTCACAGAATGGAAAAAGATTTGAAGAAATAATTGCACAAGTGAAAATTATGAATTTTACCTCTGAAAAAAAAAAGAAAAAAATCAAAGGCGGTGAAATCCGTGTGCTACGTGATTTTTTTTGGTCGCCTGTTAGCTCTGTCAATACAACATAACATCGATTTGGAAAAGACGTTATCATACCCCATTCAGGGGCGTAGCTACCGCCGTATTTGCCGTATCAATGCACGCTACGTTACTGTGCTCAACTATAAGAGAAGTAGCGAATCGATTATTTTCATCTGCTATAAAAGAAGAAAGAGCAGCAACAGCCGAAGAAAAAAAACCTGAAGATGCCGACGAACTCAGTGTATCAGGCGACGGAACATGGAAAAAAAGAGGCTACTCATCTTTATTCGGCGTCACCTCGCTAGTCGGTCACTTTACGGGTAAAGTTATTGACATTCTCGTCAAAAGTTTATACTGCCACGAATGTAAAACTTGGGACCACAAATTAAGCTCTGCCGAATACGAAGAGTGGCATGAAGCTCATGTAAATACTGGAAACTGTCGGAAAAATCATACTGGTGCATCTGGAAATATGGAGGTCGAAGCGATAAAAACAATGTTTCAACGCTCCGTAAAGAATGGAGTGCGATATCGCAACTATATCGGTGACGGTGACTCTAAAGCTTACTCCGGGTTAGTGAATTCTAAACCTTATGGGGATGATTTTTCAATAGCAAAAAAAGAATGTGTAGGACATGTTCAAAAAAGAATGGGCACTCGTCTACGTGAAATAGTCAAAAATACCGCTGTAGAAATCGAAACTAAAGCTGGAAAGAAAATCAAAAGAAAAACTCTGTCTGGTAAAGGAAAGCTTACGGCCAAAATGATCGATAAATTGACGGTATTTTACGGGTTGGCTATCAGACGTCACTGTGATTCCGTAGAAAATATGAAGAACGCTATCTGGGCAACGTTCTTTCACTACAGTTCGACGTCCGAGAATCCACAGCACGAAAAATGCCCGAGCGGTGCGGACACGTGGTGCGAATGGCAAAAAGCTGCAGCTGCTAATGCATTGGATTCGTTCAAACACACGTATAGTGCTCTTCCCAAGGATGTTTTGGATGCAATCAAGCCTATCTACGAAGACCTGGGCATCTTTGCTCCTGGAGCGATGTATCGGAGGCTTTACGCAGAACAACAATGAGAGTTTGAACCAACTTATTTGGAAAATCTCACCGAACCACTCGAGTGGAACCTCTGTCATCGTTGAAATTGCAGCTTATGTGGCAGCCAGTATCATCAATGATGGTTCGTTTGCTTTACTCACCTTCATGCAAGACATGGAAATCAGTAGTGGATCAAGCGCTCATGACTGGGCGCGATCAACTGACTACACACGCATAAGCCAAGCAGAGCAGGAAGCTGAACGACAAACCAAAGAAGGCAGGATTTGTCGTAGGCAGGAGCAAAAACATGACAACGATGCATTAGACATCATGGATGATAGCAGCATCCTCTATGGACGACCTGGCATTGATGACTCAGTGTGAGGTAAGTCGATAAAATTTGCTTATAAACGTTTTACACTGGTTTTTTTTTGTGTTTAAAACTTTAAAGCGTTTTCCCCACAACTCACGTTTTCAAAGTCGGTGCCCCTCATAACTTCAAAACTCCTGCACCGATCCTTTTGAAATTTTAAACACTATTTCTGTACATATTTTACGAGGTAACGCTGTCGAGGTTTTTTTTTTTTTGTTCATAATTCTGATTTTGCAATGACAAATTAGCCGATTTTTTCCCAAAAAATTGTGTTTTTCACTTCCAAGTCTTCTAAAAAATTCAAAAATTGGAATTTCAAAAAAAAACTCGACAGCGTTACCCGGGGCAAACTATTATCTAACGAATGAACTTGGATTTTTTTATTTCAGATGATCCAGCACCGAGTTATGAGGGGCACCACAATTCAACTTTTTTTCGAGACACGTCCGGACAATTGCTACCATTGCCATATTTTTGAATATTTGTTTGTAAAAATTTCGAATGTCATACTTTAATGTACCATTCGTTGAGTAAATACATTTTAACTGTGTCGTCAGGAAAAAAATCACAAAAACATGGCTTTTTTCGTATGATTTGACCTTGGATGGAATAACATCTCCGACATTATCATTAGGCAAATGCCTTCCGGAGGGAATATATAATCGGTTTTGGGACAGCCGTTTACCCATTTCTGATTATTTAAGGGGGGGGGGTAGGGTTTTGAGGGTTCAAAAAAAGTGATTTTTTTTATTGTATATTATGAAAGTATAGTAACTCAAGAATGTTGTCTGTTAATAAGAAGTTAATCAGAGCAAAACTCACAAAGATATAGCTTTGAAAGTAGGCGTGTCTCGAACGACTACCTGAGCTATGACCGCTCAGCGGGAAGGCAGCTGTTTGTCAATTTCTTTTGTTATTGTCCCTAAGCAGTTTACAGAAAGGTCTTAGACAGGGTCGTTGTAACGGTACCTGGTGTTGCTTCATTTTCGAAGCAGACGTGGAATATAACAGTCGTGTTGTATTTTCTTACTCTATTTCGTTGTGATATTTTTGTTGTTCGCAAAATGCCGAGAAAAGTTTCCAGAGAGTGTAGAAAGGAGACTGGTAAAAAGTTGTATCAAGCTAAAAAAAATAGTTCCTCCGCATAAACGAAGAACGCAGAAAATAGAATCGCGCTGCTCCCGCGCGTTTCTATTACTATTCGCCATGGATCGTTTCGACACTGAACTATTTATAAGAGAATTTTTTTTTGAGAAGAGACCTGCAATATGGGACATTCAGTGTGATGATTACTCAAATAAACTTATCAAGAACCGAGCTTGGCAAGAGTTGGTGGAGATATTTGGAAATTGCGAAGACACGATGGAAAAAAAGAATATTTTAAGTAAGTAGGTTTTATTCACCAAAAAATAATTGACAGAATTATGTTATAATTATTGTTATGAAGCGTATATTATACTCTCCGTATACTTTAGATACTTACATAGACACTTTAGATACAAGTACGGTATGTTAGTTGCAGCTATATCTTTGTGTCTTGCCATGGAACACGCCCATCGTTCACAAAGTAATGAGCGAAAATATCTCTGATATTCAAAGATGACGGTGTCCCTCTTCCCGCATGCAAGGTATTGAGATTAGTCATGGGTGCATTATATAAAGTATCTTTAAATTTTAGACCATCTCTAGTCCGCACATAGTTATGTAGAACACAAGAGGCTTTTATTATGTCTTCGGCAAAATCTATGTTTACATTTATATGAAAGATGCGCCATTTGTTCGCCAAAATACCAAAAGTGCACTCAATATTACGTCGGGCTCTCGATAACCTATAGTTAAAAATCCTTTTTTCATATGGTAAACATTTGCCTGAATATGGGCGCATTAAATTTTCTGCTAAGCCGAAGGCTTCATCTCCAACTATAACATAAGGCATTGGTGTTAGGTCTACATTAGATATTGGTTTAGGTGTTGGTATGTTTAAGGCCTTAGGCCACCCTAGAATTTTCGAAAATTTTAATTTTTTTTTTTAATTCCAAATGGTCCCTTAGGACCTCAAAAATGATGTCCTAGAAGATTATGGCCGGGAAAAACCCTTAGGTACTCGGTTTTCGAATTTTAGTACAAGGTTATCTGGCCCGCAGCGAGCTCCTTTTGTGAGCGCTAGGGGGAAGGTACGTTAGGGGACTAGAGCAGGTATACGGCAGATGTTATTGAAAATATTTATTTCCTGACTAGTCTAGACGAGTTTATCCTTGTCGAACGTCTCTTTTAGTTAGTTGGGCACAGCCAAGCATTTGAGAAGGACGCTAGTCGACGAACACTTGTTTTCCTCGATATTTCTGTGAACTTCCATTTCTTTTTCCCTGTATAATTATTGAATTTTTACAATGAGTGATAAAGTAGTGTACAGTGCGAAGAAAGGATTAAAAACGTCGTTTTGCAATAGAAAGAGACCAAAAATATCTCGAAGAAGACCATTGAATCGACATGAGCTAGAAGCACCAGACGACTTGAATGCCAGTACGTCGGCAAAAAAACTAAAGCAATCGGAATATTTATATGATATTGAAGTGGATCCAGCGTTTGGATATCGTATAATTAACTTTATCGCAGTATTTTCAGCTATTTCGAACGCTGTCGTTTGTAAGATATGCCAATCGGAAGTGAAATTTACTGAAAGCAGTAAGCGTGGTTTGGGATTCAAACTAGTAATGTCCTGTGAGAATTGTGAAAAGACTGAGATACCGAGTTGTCCACTTGTTGAGAAAGGCTACGAAATCAACCGTAGAATCGTAATTGCCATGCGATTGCTTGGAGTTGGTTGGCACGGAATAAGAAAATTCTGTGCATTTATGGAATTACCTCGGCCTACCTTTCACTCATTTTACGATAAGATTGTCAAAAAAATGAGCTCTGCAACCAATCTAGTTTGCAAGAACAGTATGATGAGAGCTGCGGAAGAAGAGAAAACCGTATCTATTGAAAATGGAGAAAATGGAATTGTAGTATCAGACGATGGCTCGTGGAGAAAACGTGGATTTACGTCTTTGAATGGGATAACGACTCTTATTGGCTATAACAGTGGAAAAATCGTTGATTGTGTAGTGAAATCAAAAAACTGTAAGGCGTGTGAATATTGGGCTAAAAAAGAAGATACCGAAGAATATGTGCAGTGGGCAGAAAATCATGCAGAAGAATGCGCTGTAAATCACGATGGATCGGCAGGAAAAATGGAAGTCGATTCAGTTGTTGAGATGTTTCGCCGCTCTGAAACTTTGCACCAGCTCAAATATACTCACTACATTGGTGACGGTGATTCTAAGACTTTCAAAGGTATTACAGATGCTAAGCCGTATGAGGATTTCACAGTACTCAAGAAAGAGTGCATAGATCACGTGCAAAAGCGAATGGGCACGCGACTACGTAATTTGAAAAAGAAGACAAAAGGTCTCGGTGGAAGGGGCAAATTAACTGGGAAACTTATAGACGAGCTATCTATTTATTATGGATTAGCGATTCGTAGAAACAGTGATTCAGTTAAGAACATGAGAAGCAGTATATGGGCTACACTGGATCACAAATTATCTACTGATGATAAACCGCAGCACGACAAATGTCCTATTGGAGAGGATTCATGGTGCTCATGGCAACGCGCTAAAGCTACAAATACTTTGGCTGAGTATGAACATAAGCCAGCTCTTGCAATTGAAGTCTATGAAGCTATCAAACCAATCTATGAAGAACTGACCAGTGAAGATCTTCTAACTCGGTGCATCGGTGGTTACACACAAAACAATAATGAAAGCTTCAATTCCACTGTGTGGGCATTGGCCCCGAAATCTATTTCAAGTGGTAAAACAATCTTGGATGTAGCCACGGATATTGCAGTTTGTGTGTTCAATGACGGGTTTGTTTCAATTTTGCACATAATCAAAGCAATGAACTTGGAAATCGGCCCAAACAGCTACGAAATGTGCCTGGAGATCGACAAACAGCGCATAAAGCTTGCAGAAAGATCGCTGTCCGACCGGGTAAAAGAAGCAAGAATCGCTTCAAGATCAAGCAGAAAAGAAATGCAAGAGCAGGAAGATAATCTGGAAGGCCAATTGTATGGTGCAGGCATCGCAGATTAAAGGTATTGTGAAATTATTCATGATTTTCTACTACTCAAAACTTTAAACGCGTTTATCTCAATACTGTATTTTTCAAGTTGGCCGGACTCGTAACTCAAGCAATTTTCAACCGATTAACTTGAAATTTTGAAAATATCTTGAAATATACATTGTCTATGGAAGTACGTAGGATTTTTTTTTATATTGCGTAGTTCATTTGTTATTAACAATTATCTGACAATTTTTCAGGCAAGTTTGTCACTTTTCACTTTAGAAGTGCGCCATTTGGCCAAAAATTAATATATCGCAAAAATCCTACGTACTTCTATAGCAATTACTATATATAATTGGGAAATTCATTTGCTCATTATTATTTTAAAAATTACAGGAGCTGTTAGTCCGGCCGTGGACCCCGAAAAAAAAAAGACGTCGTCGCAAAAACGCTGCACAGCCGCCATTTTGTAATGAATCGCTTCAAAAAAATTATTGTAAGCAGTCACTGATATAGATAATAAAATCACGTTTCTGTTATCTTGATTTATTTTGTAGTTTTTCTGAAAAAAAATCCCCAAAAATCCTATTTTTTTCAGCCTCTAGGGTGGCCTAAGGCCTTAATATTAACATTTCAGTAAATAGTGTGCAAGATGGAATTGGAGCACGTGGTTTGTGTGATTTGTAACGAAGACACTGATGAAAAAACTGTACGATTTACAGAGACTACGTTGAATAAAAGTAAATCTATATTGAAAATAAGAAAAGACAATAATTTAAAATTTAAAGATATTTCTTTGCCAGAGGAAATTAACGCAAATACTGGTTACCATGTAAAATGTTATAAAAACTTTCTTGCCGTGATGAAAAAATATCGCACAAGTGAATCATCAACTTCTTCAAATCTACCAGCATCATCATCAGGTATTTTTTATGAACTTCTATATTTTTTACTAGGCTTTATTCTTTAATTGTAACTATATTTTTGATTTAATTACGTAGTACAAATTTTACCATTATTAAGTATATATTAAATGGACATTATTCATAATAATGGTACTGTAACAATAATTATATTAATGTGCAAATCACGATTGATTAATTATTATTGACGGAAATAAAAATAATTACGTAAAAATAAAAATTATTATTAATTATTAAATATGAATATCTCAATGGCTTTTTTTTTATAGAAATGTCATCGACAAACGTAGAAACAGTTACAGTAGCCCCTCCAATAGCTACTGAAGAAAGCGGAGCATCAACATCTGCTGATGTGCCCGTTACTAAAACTAGCCATGCTGATAGGCTATGTGTGTTTTGTCAAAATAAATATAAACGAGTGAAAGGGCGGTACCAACCTCTTCACTCGTCAGAAAGAGCAAGTTTGATGCAAGTTTTGAAAGAATTTGGCGAAAATAATGAATTTTATGAAAAAGTTAGCGCAGATTCAAGCCCATTGATTTTTTATCATAATAGCTGTCGAACAATTGCCATATATACTTTACAAGAACAAGCGAAGACAAAATCACCACCGAAGAAGACTTGGAAATATTTTCACAAACTGGCTTTTGATGAAATGCAAATTTTTATCAGCGAGGAAATAATAAATAAAAAAAGGACATTTTCATTCACATACTTATGTAAATACTACTTTGAATTATTACAAGGAATACTCGAGGAAAATGATGAAGATGTTGATGTTAATTTTAGTATCCAGCGGTTTGAAGCTAAATTGTTACAGAATTACGATGAAATTACAATTATCAAGAGGGACAGAAAAAAATATGTAACATTAAAAGATTCTGTTGTTGATGCAAAATTATGTGAACTGTTGGAAGATGCGGGAGATATTGCAAAGAGCAGCATTAATTTTACGAAAAACTATTTTAAAAATGACAAAGAAAGAATTACCAGAAAACATAACAACTGCTGATTTGTTAAATGGCGAATGTGAAATACCTAAGCAATTACTTGATTTTTATTGTTTTCTTCTGGGTGGTCATAAACGACGTCGGAGAATTAGTGAAGGTTGTATAAGGAAAACTAATTCATTGGCAGAAGATTTGATTTATAATGTCACTAATGGGTCTGTCAAAACCAAAAAACACATCACTCTGGGCATGACATTGAAGAGTTTGACGAGCAGCAGAAAGATCGTAGAAATTATAAATAAATATGGTCATTGTTGTAGTTATCATGTTATTGAAGAATTGGAAACTGCAGCAACAACTACGTTATTGAATCGTTCTAAAATTTGTCCAAATGAAATTTGTAAAAGACAAGATTTATTCACAGGAGTAGCCTTCGACAACTTCGATCGTTATGTTGATACTGCTACTGGTAAAGATACCCTACATGATACGGTAGGCATAATCTATCAAACAGTTCTAGAAAATGAGGAATCAACAGAGGGAACTTCTGAGCAACTCCAAAATCCTTCTGAACATGGCGAGTGCACAGGCGAGCTATCCGTTTCATGTGTTCATGCAGGACATAAAAGAAGAAGGACTCTTGATGCTATCATCCCAGAGTTAGTCCCATATTCAAAAAAACCCAAGATGAATGATGAATTATTGTCTTTATTTGACAATTTAAGAAATGAAGCAACACCAGCTTCACTAGAAATAATTTATCAGCAAAAGTTTCTGTGGATGCTTTGCCATGCTCTAAAAATTAAAAAAACATCGATGTGGGTTGGGTTCCATCATAATTTAAACAAAGATTCTCATAATAACAAAGAAAAAATTTCTTATCTCACACCAATAAACGAATCACCGACAAATATACCAGTTGTAATAGAAACTATGAAACAAAGTCAAAGTATTGCTGCAGAAATTGGACAACCTTGCATTAATGTAACATATGATCTAGCTATAGCAAAAATTGCTATGCAGGTACAGTCTACAGAAAAACCAGTTTATGATAATTTATTTATTCATTTAGGACCGTTCCACATCATGTTAGCATTGTTTAGAGCAATTGGAAAATTTATTGACGACAGTGGAATAATGAATGTAGCTGTTGAAAGTGAAATTATCGCAAATGGTTCAGTAGATGGATTTTTGAAAGGAAAACATTTTAATCGATGTAAGCGGCTGCATCCATTAATGGCACTAGGACTAGAAATATTATGTTTTCAATCTTTCATAGAAAAAGAAGATATAAGTATTGATGAAGATGTTTACAATAATCTCTCTACATTTATCGATGGTAATGAACCGTTTGTGAACGTCATAGAAAATGAAGCAATATCAACATTGATGACTCGATACCAATATCACAAAGAACAATGTAGAAAAGGAACTTTTGGTAAAACGCCTCAATTTTATGTTATTTATATGGATCTTGTTCATCACTATCAGTTACTGAGTCGAAGCATAAGGACTGGAAACTTTTCTTTGTACAAATATATTTTGTCAAAAATAGCAAATATATTTTTTAAGACAAATCAGCCTAATTATTCACGATGGCTGATAAAATACCATGATAATTTGTTAAAAGTTGGTCTTACACATCCATCAATTGAAAAATTTATGAAAGATGGATACCTTGGAATCAAACGTACTGATAAATCTTTCTCTAGACAACCAACAGATCTAGTACTTGAACAAACTATTAATGCCGACGCGGGAAAAAGATTAACTGGTGTAATCCAGTTCACACATTCTATTTCCGCTCGTCAGCGATGGGCTAGAAGTCACGACATAAGAACAACAGTCATATCTCACACTCTGGACTTTACTGGTTTACGAAGAAAAAATGATGTATCAGCAGACCTGGAAGAACATGCAATAAAAAGAGATTCAGCACAGTTGTGGAAGTTCATAAATACCTTTGAGAAATTTCTAAATCCATTTATGTTGAATCTAAACAAAGATTGTCTGTATAACATCGGTAATGGTACAGTAGCTTCGATCGCAGTACAGGATTACTTATTGAATTTTATAGAATCAGGAGAAAGATTGAAAGAGAATTTTATAACTGAATGTTCACAGAATGGAAAAAGATTTGAAGAAAGAATTTCACAAGTGAAAATTATGAATTTTGCCTCTGAAAAAAAAAAGAAAAAAATCAAAGTCGGTGATAAGGTTCATGAAATCCGTGTGCAACGTGATTTCTTTGGTCGCCTGTTAGCTCTGTCAATACAACATAATATCGATTTGGAAAAGACGTTATCATACCCCATTACAACTGTTCCATTGTCATTGTGTCATGAAGATGGTACAATACATAAAACTCAGAAATCAGCAATGGTTGAAATTTTAAAGGCAAACGTCAACAGTGACATTGACAGTAGACTGTTGTAACAATAACATACGTTTCATTTTATCGTCACTTTTTATTCCAAAATTGTGGTTAAAAGTTTGTTGTTCCTGTCGTGCTTGGTACTAATTTATTGTGCGTGAACTGTGCTTTGCATTGGTGTATATGACATAACAAAGTGACATCGGGTTCGTGAGTAATCGTAGAAAGCATTTTTTAACGACAACTTATCTATCGCAAAACTGACCTACGACAACCCGCAGCTCGCTCGCATCTATGCACACATTGACATCAGTTGCACGAACAGTATTGCATGTACACGCTCTCGCAGCGCTGCAGCGCTTCAACGCTTTAATACCACTACGCATACATTATATAAATTATTTTCTTTTTCGAAATATATATATTTTTTATTTTGAGTGAAAATGGCTTCATCAAACAAATGTGGTGGTTGCAAGAATATAATAAAAGTCAAAGATTTTTTGAGCTGTTCGCTTTGTGCGCTTAAATACGATCTTCTTTGCGCCAATATTTCCGAAAAGCGGTTCCAGAATAATATGGACAAAGAACAGAAGCGTACGTGGAAATGCCCGGAATGTCGAAGCAAGCAACCGAAGATAGACAATAAAAATACGCCGGTCCGTGCAGGCCCACCACCTATCTCTCCAGTCGTTGCTCGTAATGACCCATTATCTCCGTGCTCCGAAAACGTTACGTTAAGGTCCCGAAATCGCTACGTTTCTGACTGCCTTGATAACCAGATCACTTTAGACAGTATTAGAGATGTTATAAAGCAAGAGATGATGACAATCGTCCGAGAACAAGTCACTGAACAGCTAAAGGCAATCAAACAACAAATGTCTGACTACCAAGAATCGATTTCTTTCATAAGTAAACAATACGAAGACTTGAAGAACAGTGTGGAAGAGAAATTGGAAATAGTATCGAAGTTGCAATCTGATAATGAAACCTTGAATTTAACAGTCTTAGAATTGTCTGGGAGGCTCAACTTAACTGAACAACATATGCGTGAATCAAACTTAGAGGTGAATGGAATTCCCGAGCACCGCACAGAGAATTTAGTGAATACGATAGTGCAGTTGACAAAAGCTATTGATCACCCCATTGCTAACGAGGATATAGTACATGTTACTCGAGTTGCTAAGTTACTGAAAGACAACAACAAGCCACGTGCCGTTGTCGTCAAGTTACGCACTCCTCGCCATCGTGACTCTGTACTGGCCGCAACGATAAATTTCAATAAGAAGAACCTTAATGACAAATTGAATTCACACCATCTTGGAATTGGAGGTCCTCGTGTACCGATATATGTAGCTGAACATCTTACGCCACTTAACAAATCATTGCATGCTGCTACACGTCAAAAGTCTAAAGCAATGAATTATAAATTTGTGTGGATCCGGAATGGACGTATTTACATAAGAAAGGACGAATCTTCCCAAGCACTTTTGATACGTAATCTAGATAGTTTAAAACTCATTGTCTAAATACTTATGACTGTTCCCGCATCACAGCTGCTTGGTGTGCTGCATTAAAGTTCGATCAATTAAGAATTTACTATCAAAATACACGCGGTGTTCGAACTAAGACAAATGATATATATGACAATATCTTGCTTTGCAACTATAATATTATTGTTTTTACAGAGACTTGGTTGAACTCAAAAATATGCAATAACGAATTAATTGATTCGAGATATACTGTTTATCGTAGAGATCGTAATTTTTCTCATTCATCCAAGAGGGATGGAGGGGGAGTTCTTGTAGCCGTTTCTAATGATATACTATCCTCTAGAGCGCACCAATATGAAAGCGACTGTGAGGACTTATGGGTCATTGTTAAAATTAATTTGAATGGTAAACCCATTAATTTAGCTATATGCGCAGTGTACCTTCCTCCACCTCTTCGTCTGGAGACTATGGGCAGATATCTCGATCACGTTAACAGCGCGATGTGTTTGATCGATAGTGTCTTAATTCTTGGCGATTTCAACCTACCTTTTATAGACTGGTCTAAGGATAAACATTTTTCTTATATGAATCCTTCTAATTATAATAACCCATTAGGCTATTCACTGGTTGATTGTATGTCGGTAAATAATCTCTTTCAATTCAATGGTGTTTTAAACAGTGATGGTAGAATTTTGGATTTAGTTATAAGCAACTTTAATTATGTAACTGTAAATGAATCACTTGATACTTTGAGCAAACTTGACTCCAAGCATCCTGGTTTAGTCATATGTATACCCTGTGCTAATAGCAATACTT
This sequence comes from Habrosyne pyritoides, assembly GCA_907165245.1. Taxonomy (NCBI): domain Eukaryota; kingdom Metazoa; phylum Arthropoda; class Insecta; order Lepidoptera; family Drepanidae; genus Habrosyne; species Habrosyne pyritoides. The sequence continues at coordinate 10,968,087 of OU015607.1, read as the reverse complement.
TCTTACCTCAGATTAAACATAAACGTTACAATTTTTTTAATGCTAATTATGAACAAATTATTCATGAATTAAAGAATGTACAGTGGAGTTATGTATTTTCGCGGTGCGTGGATGTGAATGCAATGGTCTCAGTACTATACGATATTATTTATAATTCAGTTGAAAAACATGTACCTAAACACAAGCCTAAGAAATCAAAATATCCACCATGGTTTAACTACTCTCTTATAAAAAGGCTTGCCGAAAAGGATAAAATTCGGCTTAAATACCGTAAATACAATAATCCGCTTGACCTCCTATCTTTTGAAGCTGTTCGCGATCATTGTCATAAAGTTCATCATAAATGCTATTCAAATTATAAAAGGTCGACGGAGGATAATATTTCGAAAAATCCAAAAGAGTTTTGGCAATTCATCAAACATAAAAAATGTAATAATGTGAGTAAAATACCAGCGGTTATCTACAATGATCAGAACTTTGTTAATAGTGGTTCAGATATTGCCAACCTTTTTTCGGAACAATTCTCATCCGTTTACGACAGTACAATCAATTCAAAATGCGACTCCTTTGGCGATGACCTTCATCCTCACAATAAATCTATGAATAACATACAACTCACTGAGCGCAATGTCCTTCATAAAATGAAACAGCTCGATACTTGCAAAGGTTCAGGTCCCGATAATATACCCCCTGTGTTTGTTAAACGTTGTTGTTCTGCTCTTGCTCTGCCCTTGACATTAATCTTCAATAGATCCCTAAGAGACGGATGTTTTCCAGATGAGTGGAAAAGAGCAAGAATAATACCGTTATACAAAAAAGGAGATCCAAGTAATGCTAGGAACTATCGTCCAATAGCTATTTTATCATGTCTCTCCAAATTGTTTGAATCTCTTGTATGTCCCATTCTAACAGCCCATGTTGAGAGTATCTTGTGTCCAAAACAACACGGCTTTAGATCAGGTCGTTCTACCGTAACCAACCTTCACTCATTTGTCTCTGATTTGACTGCTGAGCTTGATCATGGTTGCGAGGTAGACACTATATATACCGACTTTGCTAGTGCTTTCGATAGAGTGAATCACAATCTGCTTATTAAAAAATTAAAACACTTCGGGATATTGGGATCTTTATTGGACTGGTTCAAGTCCTATCTAGCAAAAAGACTTTTAACCGTTTCAGTAAACGGTTATCCGTCTAATCCCTATTATGCCGTCTCTGGGGTACCTCAGGGCTCCCACCTTGGACCAGTCTTATTTTCTATTTTTATCAATGATTTATGTTATGTCATTAGATTTTGCAATTTTCTCTTATTCGCCGACGATTTAAAACTTTATATGAGAATAAAGTCCTCGGAGGATATTTCAAAGGTTCAAGCTGATTTGTCTAGGGTCAATCTATGGTGCACTAACAACTTCATGGAACTGAATACAAATAAGTGCTTCCACATGAGATTCACCAGAAAAAAGAAATCGATTGACTCCCACTATCATATTGATGGGACGATCATACATAAAGTTGACAAGATGAGAGATCTTGGCGTCGTTATGGATAGAGAGCTTCGTTTTAATGCACACATTGATCATGTTGTAAAGAAATCAGCTCAAATGCTTGGCTTTATTAAACGAAATACAAAAGGCTTCAAATTACAACGCACCAGGATCACGTTGTACAATACCTTAGTTCGTAGCCATCTGGAGTATGCGTGCCAAATTTGGAATCCTCTTTACACTGTCCACTCACAACGCATCGAAAGTATACAACGTGCTTTCACGCGATATCTCGCGTTCATCACACCAGGTATCACTCACCGCTGTAGTTACGGTCAACGCTTAATTTTTTTCAATATGCAGTCCCTATATAATCGCCGCAAAACTCACGATTTAATTCTTCTTTACAAGATAGTAAACAACATTATCGACTCCAGCGACATTCTCAACGGTATATCATTGACGGTACCGAGTAGAATACCTCGTCATCCATTAACTAAGACGTTCCATATACCATCCGTTAAAACTAATCTCGGTCTCAACTCACCTGCAATAAGAATGTGTAACGAATACAACAGCGTACACAGTAAAGTACATGATATCGATATATTTTCTGATTCATTGGTTGCATTTAAATCTAGGGTACTGACGACATTCAGTTAACCATATTTCTGTCTGTATAAATTGTTGGTATAATAATATAAGTATGTTGGTTCAATTTGTAAATTAATTTATTTGCTTCTTGGTTTATATTAGTTAACTTTTTTATTTTATTTTTTTGCATATGTATAAATTTAATTTTCTAACTAGAAACTATTGTTATTTGGCTAATGCTGTACACGCCTCTTATAGGTTTACGTATCAGAATCAAAATTGTATTGTAAAAATACTAATGAACGTGGCAATATGTGAACTGTTGGTGTGTCTTATAAATAAATAAATAAATAAATAAACAGTGAAGAGGTACCAAGACGTTTTGATGTTGTCATTTTTGATGGATTCTTTTTACTGCATACATTCAAAAATATCCCTAAAACATTTGGTGGTATTTCCAAAAAAATTATGTCGCTACTAACAGCTACACGTGCCTCACGAGTAGATATTATGTCGCTACTAACAGCTACACGTGCCTCACGAGTAGATATCATGTCGCTACTAACAGCTACACGTGCCTCACGAGTAGATATTATGTCGCTACTAACAGCTACACGTGCCTCACGAGTAGATATTATGTCGCTACTAACAGCTACACGTGCCTCACGAGTAGATATCATGTCGCTACTAACAGCTACACGTGCCTCACGAGTAGATATTATGTCGCTACTAACAGCTACACGTGCCTCACGAGTAGATATCATGTCGCTACTAACAGCTACACGTGCCTCACGAGTAGATATCATGTCGCTACTAACAGCTACACGTGCCTCACGAGTAGATATTATGTCGCTACTAACAGCTACACGTGCCTCACGAGTAGATATCATGTCGCTACTAACAGCTACACGTGCCTCACGAGTAGATATTATGTCGCTACTAACAGCTACACGTGCCTCACGAGTAGATATTATGTCGCTACTAACAGCTACACGTGCCTCACGAGTAGATATCATGTCGCTACTAACAGCTACACGTGCCTCACGAGTAGATATTATGTCGCTACTAACAGCTACACGTGCCTCACGAGTAGATATTATGTCGCTACTAACAGCTACACGTGCCTCACGAGTAGATATCATGTCGCTACTAACAGCTACACGTGCCTCACGAGTAGATATTATGTCGCTACTAACAGCTACACGTGCCTCACGAGTAGATATTATGTCGCTACTAACAGCTACACGTGCCTCACGAGTAGATATTATGTCGCTACTAACAGCTACACGTGCCTCACGAGTAGATATTATGTCGCTACTAACAGCTACACGTGCCTCACGAGTAGATATTATGTCGCTACTAACAGCTACACGTGCCTCACGAGTAGATATTATGTCGCTACTAACAGCTACACGTGCCTCACGAGTAGATATTATGTCGCTACTAACAGCTACACGTGCCTCACGAGTAGATATTATGTCGCTACTAACAGCTACACGTGCCTCACGAGTAGATATTATGTCGCTACTAACAGCTACACGTGCCTCACGAGTAGATATTATGTCGCTACTAACAGCTACACGTGCCTCACGAGTAGATATTATGTCGCTACTAACAGCTACACGTGCCTCACGAGTAGATATTATGTCGCTACTAACAGCTACACGTGCCTCACGAGTAGATATTATGTCGCTACTAACAGCTACACGTGCCTCACGAGTAGATATTATGTCGCTACTAACAGCTACACGTGCCTCACGAGTAGATATTATGTCGCTACTAACAGCTACACGTGCCTCACGAGTAGATATTATGTCGCTACTAACAGCTACACGTGCCTCACGAGTAGATATTATGTCGCTACTAACAGCTACACGTGCCTCACGAGTAGATATTATGTCGCTACTAACAGCTACACGTGCCTCACGAGTAGATATTATGTCGCTACTAACAGCTACACGTGCCTCACGAGTAGATATTATGTCGCTACTAACAGCTACACGTGCCTCACGAGTAGATATTATGTCGCTACTAACAGCTACACGTGCCTCACGAGTAGATATTATGTCGCTACTAACAGCTACACGTGCCTCACGAGTAGATATTATGTCGCTACTAACAGCTACACGTGCCTCACGAGTAGATATTATGTCGCTACTAACAGCTACACGTGCCTCACGAGTAGATATTATGTCGCTACTAACAGCTACACGTGCCTCACGAGTAGATATTATGTCGCTACTAACAGCTACACGTGCCTCACGAGTAGATATTATGTCGCTACTAACAGCTACACGTGCCTCACGAGTAGATATTATGTCGCTACTAACAGCTACACGTGCCTCACGAGTAGATATTATGTCGCTACTAACAGCTACACGTGCCTCACGAGTAGATATTATGTCGCTACTAACAGCTACACGTGCCTCACGAGTAGATATTATGTCGCTACTAACAGCTACACGTGCCTCACGAGTAGATATTATGTCGCTACTAACAGCTACACGTGCCTCACGAGTAGATATTATGTCGCTACTAACAGCTACACGTGCCTCACGAGTAGATATTATGTCGCTACTAACAGCTACACGTGCCTCACGAGTAGATATTATGTCGCTACTAACAGCTACACGTGCCTCACGAGTAGATATTATGTCGCTACTAACAGCTACACGTGCCTCACGAGTAGATATTATGTCGCTACTAACAGCTACACGTGCCTCACGAGTAGATATTATGTCGCTACTAACAGCTACACGTGCCTCACGAGTAGATATTATGTCGCTACTAACAGCTACACGTGCCTCACGAGTAGATATTATGTCGCTACTAACAGCTACACGTGCCTCACGAGTAGATATTATGTCGCTACTAACAGCTACACGTGCCTCACGAGTAGATATTATGTCGCTACTAACAGCTACACGTGCCTCACGAGTAGATATTATGTCGCTACTAACAGCTACACGTGCCTCACGAGTAGATATTATGTCGCTACTAACAGCTACACGTGCCTCACGAGTAGATATTATGTCGCTACTAACAGCTACACGTGCCTCACGAGTAGATATTATGTCGCTACTAACAGCTACACGTGCCTCACGAGTAGATATTATGTCGCTACTAACAGCTACACGTGCCTCACGAGTAGATATTATGTCGCTACTAACAGCTACACGTGCCTCACGAGTAGATATTATGTCGCTACTAACAGCTACACGTGCCTCACGAGTAGATATTATGTCGCTACTAACAGCTACACGTGCCTCACGAGTAGATATTATGTCGCTACTAACAGCTACACGTGCCTCACGAGTAGATATTATGTCGCTACTAACAGCTACACGTGCCTCACGAGTAGATATTATGTCGCTACTAACAGCTACACGTGCCTCACGAGTAGATATTATGTCGCTACTAACAGCTACACGTGCCTCACGAGTAGATATTATGTCGCTACTAACAGCTACACGTGCCTCACGAGTAGATATTATGTCGCTACTAACAGCTACACGTGCCTCACGAGTAGATATTATGTCGCTACTAACAGCTACACGTGCCTCACGAGTAGATATTATGTCGCTACTAACAGCTACACGTGCCTCACGAGTAGATATTATGTCGCTACTAACAGCTACACGTGCCTCACGAGTAGATATTATGTCGCTACTAACAGCTACACGTGCCTCACGAGTAGATATTATGTCGCTACTAACAGCTACACGTGCCTCACGAGTAGATATTATGTCGCTACTAACAGCTACACGTGCCTCACGAGTAGATATTATGTCGCTACTAACAGCTACACGTGCCTCACGAGTAGATATTATGTCGCTACTAACAGCTACACGTGCCTCACGAGTAGATATTATGTCGCTACTAACAGCTACACGTGCCTCACGAGTAGATATTATGTCGCTACTAACAGCTACACGTGCCTCACGAGTAGATATTATGTCGCTACTAACAGCTACACGTGCCTCACGAGTAGATATTATGTCGCTACTAACAGCTACACGTGCCTCACGAGTAGATATTATGTCGCTACTAACAGCTACACGTGCCTCACGAGTAGATATTATGTCGCTACTAACAGCTACACGTGCCTCACGAGTAGATATTATGTCGCTACTAACAGCTACACGTGCCTCACGAGTAGATATTATGTCGCTACTAACAGCTACACGTGCCTCACGAGTAGATATTATGTCGCTACTAACAGCTACACGTGCCTCACGAGTAGATATTATGTCGCTACTAACAGCTACACGTGCCTCACGAGTAGATATTATGTCGCTACTAACAGCTACACGTGCCTCACGAGTAGATATTATGTCGCTACTAACAGCTACACGTGCCTCACGAGTAGATATTATGTCGCTACTAACAGCTACACGTGCCTCACGAGTAGATATTATGTCGCTACTAACAGCTACACGTGCCTCACGAGTAGATATTATGTCGCTACTAACAGCTACACGTGCCTCACGAGTAGATATTATGTCGCTACTAACAGCTACACGTGCCTCACGAGTAGATATTATGTCGCTACTAACAGCTACACGTGCCTCACGAGTAGATATTATGTCGCTACTAACAGCTACACGTGCCTCACGAGTAGATATTATGTCGCTACTAACAGCTACACGTGCCTCACGAGTAGATATTATGTCGCTACTAACAGCTACACGTGCCTCACGAGTAGATATTATGTCGCTACTAACAGCTACACGTGCCTCACGAGTAGATATTATGTCGCTACTAACAGCTACACGTGCCTCACGAGTAGATATTATGTCGCTACTAACAGCTACACGTGCCTCACGAGTAGATATTATGTCGCTACTAACAGCTACACGTGCCTCACGAGTAGATATTATGTCGCTACTAACAGCTACACGTGCCTCACGAGTAGATATTATGTCGCTACTAACAGCTACACGTGCCTCACGAGTAGATATTATGTCGCTACTAACAGCTACACGTGCCTCACGAGTAGATATTATGTCGCTACTAACAGCTACACGTGCCTCACGAGTAGATATTATGTCGCTACTAACAGCTACACGTGCCTCACGAGTAGATATTATGTCGCTACTAACAGCTACACGTGCCTCACGAGTAGATATTATGTCGCTACTAACAGCTACACGTGCCTCACGAGTAGATATTATGTCGCTACTAACAGCTACACGTGCCTCACGAGTAGATATTATGTCGCTACTAACAGCTACACGTGCCTCACGAGTAGATATTATGTCGCTACTAACAGCTACACGTGCCTCACGAGTAGATATTATGTCGCTACTAACAGCTACACGTGCCTCACGAGTAGATATTATGTCGCTACTAACAGCTACACGTGCCTCACGAGTAGATATTATGTCGCTACTAACAGCTACACGTGCCTCACGAGTAGATATTATGTCGCTACTAACAGCTACACGTGCCTCACGAGTAGATATTATGTCGCTACTAACAGCTACACGTGCCTCACGAGTAGATATTATGTCGCTACTAACAGCTACACGTGCCTCACGAGTAGATATTATGTCGCTACTAACAGCTACACGTGCCTCACGAGTAGATATTATGTCGCTACTAACAGCTACACGTGCCTCACGAGTAGATATCATTTTTGACCAATACTTTTCGCCGTCAATTAAAGATTATGAACGAGCCAAACGACAAGAAGTAAGAAACATAAATTATTTCATTACCGGACCAGAACAAATTCGACCAGTTGATTTTATGAAAGAACTTCGTAACATACAATTTAAAGAAGCTTTCGTAGATTTTTTAATTACACATTGGAGCACAAATGAAATGATAGAGTTTATCGGGAATACCATAGTGAACTTAAATTACAAACAATGCCATACTTATAGTGTCCACAATAACTCTGTGATTGTCGATATAAATGATGATTTATCGTGCCAACATCATGAAGAGGCTGATACAAAAATAATATACCATACATGCCAAATGGATGAAGATGTATCCGACGTATTAATAAAAACATGTGACACAGACATTTTAATATTACTGCTCGGAAACATGGACCATCTCCACAATAATAATTTAAAAATCTATATGGAATATGGCACTAATAATTGTAAAAAATGGATAAATATTTCTGAACTATATACAAAATTGGGACCTTCTATATGCCGCGTGCAGGGCTGACGCCTGCCAGGTCATGGCTATTGCTCTTAGCATGTCATAAATCGTAAGTATACAAATTTCTAACCTTACAGGGAGACCGTTACTCCCAGGGTTCACTAGCTCTCCAGCTATTTGCAGGTGCTCACTGCTCTATTATTTTTTGCAACTGGCTCCTACCAAAGGCCAGTTGGAGTTGCAAAACATATTTCACAGAAAATGTGCAGTGTGTATATTGAGCAAGTAACTCAGGCTCTAACACACAAGAACATTATCAACAAGTTCATTCGGTTTCCTGACACTCCAGTTGCCAGACAAGCAGTTAGTCAACGGTATCTAACAACTTTATTTATTTGTAACAAATGTGTGTCAAATTATATATTAATTAAAAAAGTTTATCCCAATATTAATTCTAAATGTAGATTTTACAGAGACTATGGAATGCCTGGAGTAGTAGGGTGTATTGATGGAAGCCATTTTAAAATAGTTGTTCCACCAAAGGAAGAGGAACATAGATATTATAGCCGCAAACATTATCATTCTCTAAACGTTCAAATGGTAAGAATATTTATTATTTTATTATATCCTCCAAACTTTTTATTAAACTTAGATAGTTAAATAAAATGTCTTCTTTTCAGGTATGTGACAATGAATATCGCATTTTAAATGTCAATCCAAAGTTTGGAGGTGCCAATCATGATTCCTTCATATGGGAAAACAGTGATTTGAACACATATATGCAATCTTTGCACAGAAATGGAGAAGTGGTCTGGCTATTAGGTAATCTATTTAACTAGTAAATGTTTTTGGGAAGTAATTGATTTATAATAATATTTATGCTTAATCATATATTTTAGGAGACTCCGGGTATCCTCAGCGCCCTTGGATAATGACACCGATTTTAGACGCTACTGCTGATACACCAGAAGCAAATTATAATGAGAAGCACATGAGAGCCAGAGTAGTAATTGAGAACACATTCTCAAGATTAAAAAATCGGTGGCGTTGTTTGCACAAGGATAGAGTTCTCCATTACAGACCACTAAAATGTTCTCGCATTATTCTAGCATGCTCTGTTCTTCATAATATAATGATAAATTTTGGCATTGAGGATATAGAGGAAGATATCAGTAAGTATAATTATGTATTACTTATTAGGTGGATAAGTGTGTATATACTATGAGTACTAATAAATAATAAAAAAAATATTTATTTCTAGGTCTAGAACAACCTAGTGCTACGGAGGGACAATTCGAATATGCAGAAAGAGGAGAGGCTACCCCTGATTTGATAAGGGGTAGAATATTGCGAGAACAATTAGTGCGAAGGTTGCAATAGTTTTATTATTAATTTTTCTATTTTATGTGATGTTGTGTTTTTTGTGTAAGTGAATAGAATTTTACTCTTGTGTAAGTCCTTATTATACAATTAATGTTTCATGTTTTTAATATAAGTATGTACTTACTAGTTAATTACTTTGGTTCTTTTGGTGTATTGTTTTAAATATTAAGTGTAGGTGATAGGTATGTTATTTTTATTGCAATTGTGATTAATTTGATACACAACAGATTAATTTGATTTGACAAGTAAATTCATTTGATTTATTTAATGTTGTGTTTTTTTGTGTAAATATAATTTTACTCTTGTAAGTGTTCAGTGTAAGTCTTTATTATACAATTAATTACTTTGGTTCTTTTAGTGTCTAATTGTAGTTGTATTGTTTTAAATATTAAGTATAGGTAATAGGTATGTATTTTTTTACAATTGTGATTTATAACAAGTAAAATAATGTGAATAATATTTAACTATTCTTTTATTACTTTAATAATTTGAATTCAAAACATATAAGACTACATCTACTTATCACAAATCAGGAACATCTAGTTTTACAAAAGATATTAACATTAAAAAAAGACTATAAAACAGAAAACTCAAACTTAATATTAACAATATTTATTTACTAACTTATCTATTATATCTAAAGCTCTTGACCCCAGAGCTTGCCAATCCCTTAGAGCTTGTACTTCAAGAGCCCTTATTCTATGTTGCTCTCTCCTCATCTCCATGTAGTCCTTGTGCTGCTGCATTTTAAAACTTCTCCAAAATTCTTCAGCTTGTAGAAACTGCTGCGCAGCCTGCTCTGTGTGAGCTGGTCTCACTCGTCTTCGAGGTGATCCTCGTGTTTGTGTAGGTCTTACACGACGAGGAGTTGTTTGCCTGGACTGCAGCAGAGAAGTAGCTTGTTGCACATTTGACTGAGATGGTCTGGTCGGAGAGAGCACGCCTGTTTCTGTCAAAATATATTATTTAAGTTACAATCTATTTTCAATAATTTTGATAAGCCTTTCAGAGAAATTTCTATCATACCTTCTACTTGTACCTCTACAAATGAATCTGCCTGAGGTTGTGGTGACATCCCTAAGGCATTAGGAGCTGTTGATGGCCCAGGCTCATTCCAATGTTGAGAACCTAAAATAAAATATAATTATATTATTTAATATTAAATGGATTACTGCTGCCATTACATATAATGACATAGCATAATCTTACTATGAACTTCCTCTTCTAAAAAGATAAAAGGTGGAGAAGATAAAGCCCTCCTCTGTGATTGTGGTGGTGGTGATGAGGGAATATTATGCTGGGCTGGCTCCCCTTCATGATGAGGAACATAGGTATACTGTTTACAACTTTTATAAAACATTCTAATATCTCACTACAAATTTGATAGCAACATACATTCTACAGATTGATCGATTTGTAGAGGTGTAGAACCTTGTCCGAAACTCGTAGTCAATTGTGGATGAGTGTGAATCCCCTATAAGAAAATATAATTTATGAGACACAAAACAAGGTAAACTTATATGATAACAATTGGTAAAATATAATATGCAGATAAGTTATACTATACACAACCTGTGACAACCCAGCCTCTTCCACAGGCAAGCCTGTAGCTACTTGCACACCAATCAAGTTTAGGACTCTCTGTTCTAAATCTGATAGTTTAGCATAAACAGCCGGACCACCACCAGTACCACTAGCTGCTTTATGCAAACGAGCTGCCTTCTTTTTTGTGTTATTTTTAAAATCACTCCAAACCTTAAATAATAACATGTTAAAATAAAAAAAGCGAACCACAACCACGTAGAAAACAGGCGAGCTTATATAAACATTTGTTAAACCTTCTTCCATTTCTCTGTACTTTTAGTATCACCGCTACCATCACTGTTCAATAATTGGGCTAATTCCTCCCAATTCCTCATGCACGTTATTCTACCTCTTGCGTTAGAGGTAGGTTTGGTGATGTCTCCATGCCTAAAAAGTTATAACTTTAATACAAAGTTCACAGTTCATAAGTTAGTCTTTAGACATGTAGGTGACTTAATTCTACTTACTGCTCCATATATGTCACCAACAAATCAAATTGGGACGAACTTGTTTTCATTTTTAGAAGTTTTAATTTATAAATCCTCAGAATAAACTTTAAGTATCTCCAAAGAGACGCACAAAACAAATGCCAATAACTCAAACGAAACATAAACAAATAATGTTATAAGCACCACAATTTTAAAAGACAGTTGCCTCCTTAAGATCGCTTAATAAAAATATCATTTTAAATTTTGTCGGTTTATCTCACGACGCACACGTGATACCAACTTAAGAAAAAGAATTAACTCCTCTCACGGTGAGTAAACGCGGTGCGAATGGTTAGCTTCGATTGTAACTCACACTCGCTTCCATTCGATTGTCACTGCGTTTGACGTTTGCTCGATTAACGCGATGGTGAAGTCATTCGCAAAATTTTGTGGAACTCGCACTAGGCACTCAGAAGTGTTTACAAAAATTGACTCTTCTCCACACGACATTGTTACAAATGGAATTCGTTTTCTTCTTGCAATGTATGGTGCTCCAAAAAAAGTTGATTCCATAGACAAATATAGATATTTGAGATTTGTAAAATCTGCATGGAACAATAAAACAGTACAGATGTCTTGTTTGCTAGGCAATTTCCAAGCTCATTAGCTGGACCCAGAAGGATGGGGTTGGAAATTAACAAATAATTATTTGGAGCCAATTCAAACTCTACTCCCATCTGCTCCAGAAAAACTGCTGAATACAATTTTTTGTAATTGCAAGACGGATTGTAATAAGAATTGTGGCTGTCAAAAAGTGGGATTGTTTTGTTCGCCAGTGTGCATCAATTGTCAGGGTCAGACTTGCTCCAATATTGAAGCAAGTACAACAGATGAAAATATTCATGATATTAATGAAGAGACAATTGATGCATCCCTTTTCTTGGAACAGCGAACAGAAATTCTGCAAGAAGAAAGTGAGGATGAAGAAATAATTGTCGAAGTAGAATTAGACAATTATCTTATATAATAGCCTTTAAAAGAAAACGACACTTCTATTTCATTTTGACCATTAGCAATAGCTGTCTTTATTACAATAGATTGTGGAGTATACCTACTGGGGAATCCACGTTAAAAAAAATGCGCCAAGTACCTCATAGGTGGTGCGGAAATGTGTGCGTATTGTGTAAACTATGAAGTTTCGAATAATTAAAACCGCGATATCTCACGAATGGTGAATCGTAAGTAAAAAAGTGACTAGACCATTTTTGTAGAGAATTGTATGATCTACAACTTTTGTCTGACCTATTTTCACGATAAAACTCACCGTTTTCGAGAAAAATGGAAAAAAACGTGAATTTTCCACTTTTGACCTTTAATAAATTTTTTTGCAGAAGTGCGATCGATGGGGACTTTTGACATTTTATTTATAATGACGTATTTAACGTCTCCACAAATTTTCAGCTCTATGCGAATTTTTCCTGGGTCAAATGTTTATTTTGACTGGACTATAGCGGAGAAGACTCATGGTGTGAATGGCAGAAAGCTGCAGCTTCAAACAAGCTCAATAATTTCAAACACTCATATTCTGCTCTACCAACTGATGTTTTACAAGGAATCAAGCCAATTTATGAAGATTTAAGCAAAGATGATCTCCTAGAGCGATGTATTGGCGGATTCACACAAAATAATAATGAGTTTGAACCAGCTTATTTGGAAGATTGCGCCGAAAGTTGAGAGTGGTTCAGCAATTATCGTCGAATTTGCATCTTCAGTGGCTGCTTGTGTTTTCAATTCTATTTGAAATTCTATTTTGAAGATGTCAATAGCGGTAGAAGTGGAGAAAAGAATTGTTATGAATTGGTGAACATTAACAGCAATCAAAATACATTAAATTTACGTTTGTGTAGTGATAGCAATACATTATTGTTGTGCAAGCTGGAAATCACGAGATTCATTAGTTCTCGTTCAAGACGAAGCAGCAAGCGGATCAATAGTTTACAACAAACTTGGTCGTCAGAAGCATTCGAGTAAACATATAAAGATGAAAAGGGTTTGGAGATTACAGTGAAAGTACCTAGGGGTGACGGAATAGCGACTGCTGAAAGTCAACATCATCGTCATAAACCTAAGGTTGGGGGAGATAGAGAGGAATTGCTTACCTAGGAGACATCTATAATGAAAACCACTAGCAAACCTTCTTCGTCAACAACCATACCTTATCCTTTAAGTGAAAGGTGTCAGCGATTTAAGAATGTACTTGAAAGTGTTCAATTTTGGACATATGCACGGTTGACGAAAATGGAGAAAGGTGAAATAACCGATGCTGAATGTTCAACCAGTATACCAATTAGGTAATTTGTGATAAGGATGTGGTATTAGATTCCCTATCCATTAAACAACTTTATATTAAGTTTCCCATGAAAACTATGTTGTTGCGGTGAGTGTTCTATGTAACATTATTTTCTTATCTTATTTTGATTAGAGGTACTGTTAAAACCACAATGTGAATTTCACATACACTCCAAATACAGTGTAGAAAACGATAAGGGTTTAGTATATAAACTACAATCATTCAATTCAGGGGTACATACATTCAGTTATCATTGGGGGAGTACAATAGTAACAAGCAGTTACCCGTAAACTTCCGACTCATTATTGCTGTAAGTGTTAATTTTCCTTAAATATCGTTATTAGATAAAGCAATGTCTTCAAATCAAGGGAAGAGTAATACTGTTCTCACTGAATTAAATAGTTGGGGAAATAAAACCTGGAAAAAAATGTGTGATTTAGAGATTAGTAAGCCTTATAAGATCATAGAAGCTACCAGGATGTCTTCAAAGTATACACAAAATGCAATGCATGAATGTAAGAGCAGTTGGTTAAAACATTTATCTTCAAACAGAACACTACAACTGTGGAGAAGACCTATACCACTTGCGAAAATAAATGGATGTGAGTGGAGTTCTTAAGTGTTTACGAGAAAAGTGAGTTTAGTGATATAAACACCTATTCCCTAATTGAGATCTGGGACGACATCACGTCTCATCTAGAGGACACTGTAGGTGATATCAATGTGGAAGTGGAAGAATGGCTTCAGTTGTTAAGTCACACACCGCCAGAGTGTTTCGCCCATGAACTGTTCACCGAACAACTAGGTAATGATTTATTAAATTACATAATTTATGCTGTAAGCGAGTGGGGTATAGAGCTATTTTAAAGTTTTTTCACTTGCGATATTGTTTAGTTTATTTTTTTTTTATGTAAATTTTCTAATGATTTTATAAATTCTACCATTTATGCTGTAAGCGATTGCTATAACGATTCATAAATAGCTATTTTAAAGTGTTGCACTTGCTATAATATCAAGTTGAATTTTAATATATATAAGTATAGTTTTACAATAATTTACTACAATCAGTAAATATTATAATGGATGTAGAAAACATTAAATATATTATCGATATAGATGGTTTTCAGGTATCAAAAATAATGTATTTTAAAGAAGTAGGTGTTTATAATATTCAGGATAGGATCCTTTATTTATTTCATATAACACTTCCGGAATGGTTATTACACTATCAAGATAAAACAACCTCATTTACTACTAATTACATTCATGGGATGTATTTAAAAAACTATGACAATGACATCAGTTTTACAGTTTTTAAGAAAAATAAAAGGCTTTGACCCGAAAAAACAGTTTATATGGATGTATAAGGGGGGTATCATTGAAAGAGACTTATTAGAGAGTCTAGGATTTTCATCAATAAATCTAGAAACACTACATGTCCAAAAGTTGAAATTATAATGAAAAATTTTAAGGAATTGTGTGAGACATAAAGCATTTAAAGGAAAATCACCTCGCACCTATCACTGTAGTGGTGTAGAGGTGCGAGCTTTTGCAAGGTGGTTAGAAAACTATTTAAATCGATAAGTTTGTAATTGTAACTGTTAGTATTATGACTTTTATATCATAAACTTTTAGACTTATTTTAATGATAAGATTTTTGTTAACCTAATCAAAAAAATAGATAAATGATAGAAAGCTTATGTTAGTAGGTACGTCAGTCAAATAAAAACACATTATAATGATTCTTTAACTAATCTTGTTTTCTTTATTTATCCCACTTGTTGAATCTATACCGAACCATTGCACTAGAACTTTGTCACCCTTTCTCTTCAACACTTTCTCCACCAGATACACATCAGGATATTTAACTTTTTGTAGTTCCTGTTCATAAAAAGCACCTAAGATTGGTTGTTGCCTTTCATCTTGCAGCTGATAGGTCACAGGATTGGTGTTATTCACCTTTACCACTTGAAATATTTCCGCACTCCAATTTCCGGTGTATCCCTTGGAAAAAGTAGACTTATATTTGCTGATACGTACGTAATCTCCATACCTATACTTTGTTTTAGGTCGTACTTTGATATGATTGTAAGCAGTAGATAAAAGTTTATTAGCGTTAGTGTGATTCACGGTCACTGGGGCAATCCTGATAGTACTATGTATTTTATTATTATATCTGTTTACTATATCAGAGAGTTCTTGTCCAATCCATTTATATGAGCCATTGTAGGTAAATCGCTGCCAAAGCCAATTTTTGATAGTTCTAATAAATCTCTCTACAATAGAAGCTTTCATTACACTGTATGTTGAGTAATGGTTTACATTAAGCTTTCTCATCAGGGCTTGGAACTTTTCATTGAAAAACTCTCGTCCATCATCAGATTGAATATTTTTTGGTCTACGACTTAAGTTGTTTTTTAACAGGTTGAGCATCCCTTGTGTCACATTATCACCTGATTTGCTTTTTAATGGCTGCAGCCAAGCATACTTCGAAAATGTGTCAATGCAAGCTAAAATATACTTAAACCCCCTGTTGTATTAAGAATATTTTTGCATGTCAATCAAATCTATTTGCCAGGTGTCATCGAGTCCTTTTTGTACGAAACGTCTTCGGGGGAAGTTTTTACGGACATTCTTGTGAAGTTCCTGAACGACTGTCCATTTGCTCATATTGGTTTTTTACTTTGGGCTTTAGTTTTCCTGTGGAGGTTTCGACAATACTACCCACCGGTGTGGTGGTGGGAATGGTAGACGTGCTGGGGGTGGTAGTGGAATATTTTTCTGAGATCTCTTCTAAACTACGAGAGATTTTTTTTATTTTATGTAAACACAGATTCATAACTTCATCAAGTTGTGCTTTTATAACTACATCATTTTTCAGAATACCTTTTCTAACATTTCTTAACAAACGATTTTCACAGTCCACCTGATGTTTCAATACTTTGAGCAACAGCTGTGGTGTTTGTTGATGGTTTCTGTGGAGGTGACGTCCAAACTTATCGATAGTCATAATTACAATGAAAGTATGTTTACTTGAGTATACGTTTAAGTATATTGGAAAGTCGACGGGGTGATTCAATTATGTTAGCTTCTATCAATTCCTCCAATATCGCAATAATTTCATTATCATGATCGTTGTTACCAGCATTTCGGGAAGCGATAAGCAGTCGTAATCGATCTATTAGTTCATTAGGGTTATCCCAATACATAATATCCGTATTAGGGTAGTATTTTTTCATTAATAGAGTTGTCTCTGTATTGGAATAGTTATTATTAGTAGACGATGATGATAAGCCTCTACCGGTTACTAACTGATCTCTTGCATTCAATATCATCAAGGATATCAAGGTCATCTATTCTGTTATCAGCTTCATGTAACAGACCTGATCTGTTATCTATTAAACCTCTTCTGTTATCTGTTCCACCTGATCTGTTAAAACATCCACCAGTTTTTGATTTTATTTGAGATTTTTGAATAGGGGTAGATGAAGACAGATGGTTTGCCTCCTTTATATATTGAGTATATTTAAGACTCTTGTCACCCTGTATCTGACCTTCTGCAGAAAAATTACGTCTATGTGCATTTGTCATCATTATTATTTTCAAAAGAAGTATTAGGTTCCCGTTTGAATAACAATTCCATTAGCCCTGGTGTATAGTTAAACTTCAGATTTTTTATTATTAAATGATTTGTATCGAATTCAACAGCACTGTCACCTATGTAATACCCCTCCGGTGTTACGTAAATACCATAAGGCACCTTTTTAATGTTATTAATAGCACGTAGCTATTTGGATATTCTATCCAAATAGCTACGTGCTAATGGATGTAACGTAGAATCTTCTTCCATTTCGGATTGAATTGTTTTATTTAGAGAATCAAATGATTCATCAGCATCTTCGTACTCTTCTTTATCAACATTGCTGTACTCTTCTTGTTTCCCATGCGTTACTTCACCAGCAGCAGTTTTAATTTTATTTTGGAATGACTTTTCATCAGTTTCATGTTTCACAATTAACCCTTTGTCATCATTCGAATTGATGTGATGTAATAAAGTGTTCAAAGGCTGTGTGATTGGTTGAAATGTCTCTTGTAAGGTTGACGTCAATTCAGCTTTACCCTCATTTAAAGCTTTGATTTTCCTTTTTACTGAACTCACAGACTGAAGAAGTTTACGTTTAAGCTCCTTATCCCCAAATAACTGTATTGTTGAAGAGTCCATAGCGAAATGTAAACAGCTTCATTGTAACATGTATTCTTATACTACTATAATGTGATAAAGTCATCAAAACCTCTCCGATATCGACCCTTATTCATCTCAACATCTTTATTAATCACTAAAAATCCATACTTGTTCTTCCAACAAGCTCTGCACATTTCTAGGAATGTATCCCACAACATGTCTGTATTCACATGATCATCATACGCATGTTTTAGGTTCATTTCATCTTGCTTAAAGAGTATAATGAATTGCATTATACCAGCTGTTTAGGTATTTTGCTGTATGTTTGACATAGATAAAAACAATCTAGTCCCTTGTGTCTACCCATTGAGAAGTGCAAACGTATAGGTTCTTGATCTTCCATCGATACATCATCAAAAATTATGATACTATTACTCTGAGTCTCCCCCGGTGAGGCTACCTCACTTTTATCTGAGAAAGTGTAGAAATTCACCTCCGACACCTGGCTAAGTACATTGCTTAAAAATATGTATTTCGATTGATTTAGCGATTTGGAGTATAAGTAGACATTTTCAAATATCAGACCATTTCGTTCAAGCAGTAAGGTGAGTAAAAGATTAGTTATACCACAACCAGATGGACCGCATACTAGACATCTGATACTATTGGGTAGGAGTACACCATGTCTGTAGTGTATATTATCACTATTGTATTTTGAATTTATATCCCAACCTTTAACTGATAAACACGTGGGTTGCTTCTGAAAAGGTAAAAAAAATATCCATCAGTAAATTGATGAGCACAGCTATCAAAGCTGCTAAAAGAAGCATCAAGGATAACAAAAGGAATGTGAAAAAGCCGAGGGTTATTCCTCTACCGAAAAGTGGTGGTTTTCTACCATTGATACCGATACTGGGGGCGTTGGCGGCTGCCGGATCTTTAGCTGGTGGTGTCACAACTGCTGCTAGAAATATTTATGAAATGGTTAAAAAGAAAGATTTATCGAAAAATACAGTACTCGTAGCTGTAGGCCATACCCCTTGTATGTATATGGCGCCTTACAAAAAAGGTATGGGCCTCTATCTGACACCGTACCAAAAAAACTAAACATAGCCCTACCGAATCGTGCCCTCCTCGACTATGAGCTCGTAAAATATGTTAAGCAGCTGAACATTCCTCATTTCCGGGGTATAGTCATGCGAGATGCTCTAAACAAGCGAAAATCAATACCATGGAGGTATGAAACGGGGATCGTTAATTTGGACGATTCACAGGGGCCAGGAACACACTGGGTAGCATATGTGAAGAAAGATCAAAATTGTGAATACTTTGACAGTTATGGAAATTTGAGACCACCACGGGAGTTTCTCATATACATGACAAATGGTGATGATGTCATCAAAATCAGTTATAACTATAACAATATACAAAAAGATAAGACATATAATTGTGGTCATTTATGTTTAGGTTTTCTGGTAAATGCTTCTAATCATAACTTTAGAGTGAAGTAAAATATATATTTAAATATATATACTGGGTGTCAGGGAAACGCTTCCGAAAACGAAAACAGGTGATAAGGTTGCTGATTGTGAATACAAATCCATGAAAAAAAAACCGATTTTTTTTTGTAAATTTTTGGATTTTTTCTTGCATTATTTACAGAAAAATGTATCAGAACAATTTAATGAAACGATTATTTTATGTTAAACACGTAATTTAAACTTTTTCTAAAAAAAAGCCATGTAAAACGCATTACTAATCAGCTGACGGGCGGTTATTGAACTCCAGCGCACTGCCCCGGCCGAACAGCTTTGACGTCACAGTGCGGGCGAATGCAATGTATGAAAGAGAGGACTATCTTTATCTCTTTCACAGGGCATGTGATAAGTGTGAACAGAGGTGTCAACTCTCTGGAGTTTTGAATTGTGCCTACGCATTAGCTTTCAATGACAAATTATTTTCTACTTGGTTCAAAATTACGTAAATGTTACTCGAGACTTAGTATTTAATTCAATAAGAAGATTCTTTCGAAGAATCTTCGGTAACATTTTATTGAATTAAATACTAAGTCGCGAGTAACATTTGACGTAATTTTGAACCAAGTAGAAAATAATTTGTCATTGAAAGCTAATGCGTAGGCACAATTCAAAATGTCGCCCATCCTAATTGATCTATGGCGCACACAAAGGAAGCCGCCACCGCCCGCTTGCTGCTTGCCGCTTTGTGCCGCGGCCGCCGCCGCGTGCGCTTTCCGGGCAGTGCGGGGTTGCGGGGTGTCAGTATGCTAGAGGACTTCATCGGCGCTCGCATTGTTTTGTTTATTTTGTAGTGATTGCAGTGATTGTGCGGTGAAAATGCCGGATATGAAATAATGAATATATGGAAATGATGGATATGCATACAGTGCTCGTGAATACGGCAACATGTTGATGTGTTTAGGGGAAGCCCGAGGCAACGCTTCGCTTGCCTTGCGGATTTATCGGGAAAGGTTTCCGAACGTTAGACATCCGTCTGATTCCCGAATGATAACGGCCGCTTTTCAGCGCGTGTTGGAAAATCGACCGATTGCTCCGGTGGCGTCATCAAGTGGTGGACGACAAATCGACGTCCAGACAGAGGAGCGAATACTAAATGTAGTTCGTCGCAATCCTCGCCTGGGCACACGAACTGCCGCCAGGTTATTGCGGCGGCCTGGCCGGCCAGGTCGGGCAGCTCGCAGGGTCTCGCACTGGACTGTTCATAAAGTGTTGCGACGTAATAGGATGCGGCCGTATAAAATACACAAAGTGCACGCTTTGCTGCCTGATGATCGCGGTCGTCGGCGCGCCTACTGTCGTTGGCTGCTAAGTCAACAACAACGTACGCCTGGCTTTGTCGAGCATATCATCTGGACTGACGAGTCCACATTTACAAGAAACGGTATGTGGAACAGGAGGAACGCCCACGTATGGTCAGAGGGCAACCCACATGCCTGCCAAGAAACGGGCCATCAGACCAGGTGGTCAGTAAACGTGTGGGCTGGTGTATTTAATGGCCACATCCTCGGGCCAGTTTTTCTGCCGCAGCGGCTTGACGGACCAGGCTATTTAGATTTTATTAATGGACAATTAGTGGACATGATGGACGAAGTGTCGCTTGCGGAGTTCCGTAGAGCGTGGTACCAGCACGACGGTGCGCCGCCGCACGTGGCGCGGCCCGTGCGCGCGCGACTCACGGAACTGTACGGTGAACGATGGATTGGACGACAGGGGCCACACGCCTGGCCAGCTCGCTCACCGGACTTAACGCCTCTAGACTTTTTTTTGTGGGGATACGTAAAAGAAAGAGTGTTTGACCGGGAGTGTGACAGTGCTGAAGAAATGCGCCACAGAATAGTGGACACATTTCAAAAATTACGCGCGGACTGTGCTGAAGACCCGACACTAATGCCTCGTCTTCACGAGGAAACACGAAGACGGGCCCGCATTTGCCTCGAAATGAATGGGGCACAGTTCGAGCCTTATCTCATCCGACCGGAAAGAAATGTTTAAAAGCAGGTGAGTTTACTTTAATTTCTTTTAAATTGCAATTTTACATGTTGATAAAAAGTGTAAACCTTTTAAAATGAAAGAAAGTACTACCTAATCGTCATGCACATTT
This sequence comes from Habrosyne pyritoides, assembly GCA_907165245.1. Classification (NCBI taxonomy): domain Eukaryota; kingdom Metazoa; phylum Arthropoda; class Insecta; order Lepidoptera; family Drepanidae; genus Habrosyne; species Habrosyne pyritoides. Next base: position 10,946,319 of record OU015607.1, on the reverse strand, counting down.
TTGCGGGCCGCACGCGTGCGTGCCTAGTGCAGCCGGCCCGTGCAATAGGATATAGGATGCCGTATTGCCGTACGTACGTACCTAACCTACCACTGAATGTGTTCGCTCGTGCCGTGTCATAGACCGCGAGAGTTGTCCGCTTTTCATAGCGTGTTAATGAAATATCACATCTTTAAAAACACATTTGCGGAGAAAATTTTTATTTGTATTCATTTAAGTTTAGGTAGTATATTAATTACCTCCTGGCTTCGGGAGCGTTTCCCTGACACCCAGTATAAGCGTTAAGAAAAAAAATCATCTTTCATTTCACATCCTTCTGTTAGATTGTGATAATGTCTCTTACTTTAACGCTTTGTATACTTCGTATTTGTGTAATTCCAGAAAAGACCCACCACCTCATCATGAATTACCAACGTAATAATCGTAATAATCGACCTCCTCCTTCGTCTAACAACAGACGAAATGACAATCGGAACTGGCGTGAACCAGAAGATGAGCCCCCCCAGCAGGCTCAACCCCAGCGAAAACCACGTCCGCCAAGTCAGCGTAAACGCGACTCAGCTCGACAGGACAAGTTTAGAGAGAACAACCCGAAGACCGCTCAAGCCTTAAAAGATATTGAAGATAAGATTAACAAGGCACTGTACTTCGGCTTCGGAGATTCATTAGCTGCTGAAAAGCAAGTTGATTTCTCTATCCAGAAGACCGCCGCAATAGTCCCAGTGACTACTAGGGCCGTGGGGTTTTACACACGGATGTACTTTGGTACGGATTCCTTAGGGCTCCCGCACACGGGACACCGGCCACAACCACAAAACGCCGCCACTGTCATATTTCCTGTAATTTTCATACATTTTATATGGACTCGCCACACGCTTCAAATCGTCGCAGCTTGCATCTTGTGGCTCACACCGGCCACTAAACGCCGACACAAAAAGCCGCCACACGCCACTCGCGCGATTCCGCGCCCCTCTCTCCCTTGTAGGAATGTGAAAAAATAATCGATTATGGAAATAATCGATTAAAAATCGATTGTTTTAACGTAAAAATCGATTTTAATACGTGATTTTTTTTTATTAATAATCGATTTTTTATAATCATGCAATAAATGCACTCCGACATTACGTTTGGTCTTCTAGCTCGGAGCCCGGAACGCGAACTGCCAAAGAATACTATCATAGCTCCATACATTAACGCCATCTGTGCATCTATGATGGCATTCCTTCTGTGCTTTTGAAACAGTTTAGTTGATTCATTTAATCAAACATTCACTAGATGGAGTTAGTCGATGAACTGTACTATTTTACCGACATTCGGTTGATATGTCATTCATTATTCGTTGCTGAAACTTCATTTTTCAAACAAACGACAATTCAAAAGGTTTTCGTGGCAAAAAGTTTTTGTGTTATTAAAAGTCTCGTTTCTAACAATGTCTACGACTAAAAGAACGTCAAGTATTTGGCGTCAATATTTTCATGTTGACAATAAATCTGGCAATGGTAAATGTAAATATTGCCCTAAAATTTTAAAAACGTGCAGTAATACTACCAATTTAAAACAGCACATGGAAAGGAAACACTCTGGTATCATTAGTATTGAAAATAAAGAGGTAAGTACCTACAATTTGGATTTAATTACAATTATTAATAACAAATAAACTGGACCACTTTCTAAAGAAATACTGACTTGTCAATGATTAGTTTTACAACATTTTCGTTGCTATGAACCAACCAAATGATAAATCAGGGCCATTCAGGACTATATTTATAATGCCCGAGCATTAAGGTTATTGACATGTCAAAGTTTTCATTTTGACAGTTGTAGCTTAGGATTGGGCGCATACAAATCGGAAGATATACTTACCGATTCAGATAACAAATCAATTTACGATGTAAACAGTGGCTAATCAAGTCAAAATTTAGTTTTATTTTGATTGGCTTATATTATACGATCGAAATATTCTTTTAGTTTAGTGGCCATATGATAAAGAATATTCTTAACCAATTTAATTTTGTTGTAGGATCATTTTGTCAAGTCGGGAAACAATTCGCAGGAAGAATCAATTGCAGACTTTTTTCCTAAGCCATCAACATCTACAACCTCTGAAGACTCTGTGATTATGATACCGACTACTTCCGCATCTCAAATTGAAGATCCTATAGGGTCTTCAACTCCTAAACGACGAAAAATAGGCATAGAAGCATCATTCTCAAAAATATTAGAATATGGATCAGGGGGTTCAAAAAACAAACAGATTACAGACGCTATAGCAGAACTGATATACCGCGATAATCTTCCCTTCAGCGTGGTCGAAGGAGAAGGGTTTGGAAAATTGATTAAATTACTTGCACCATTATATAAAATCCCATATCGCAAAACGATAACCAGTATCATTGATGGAAAATACGAGGAAAAAAAAGCTATTATAATCAAGAAGTTACAATCCGTTACCAATATATGTTTAACGATTCACGAATGGAAGGATTTACAAATGAAGAGCTATCTGGGAGTAACTATTCATTTTATCAAAACTTTTAAGATTGTTTCTTTCAATATAGCTTGTGAGCCGCTTTCGGAGAGTCATACCGCCGAATATTTATCAACCACCATTAAAAATATTTGTGAAAAATGGGAAATTCCTGATGAAAAAAATGTGGCCGTCACTACAGATAATGGTGCAAATATAGTAAAAGCCATTGAATTAGCATTTGGAAGAGCAAAGCATATTCGTTGCATAGCCCACACATTAAACCTTGTTGTGCAAAATTCAGTTATGGTGAATGAAATAAAAATATTCATTGATAAAATTCGCAGAATTGTACAATGGTTCCATCAGAGCGGAGTTGCTGCAGACCAATTAAGAAATTCTCAAAAGGCTGAAAATGTACCGGAAGGAAAAATTAAACACCTGGTAGGAGATGTTTCAACGCGGTGGAATTCACAATTGCATATGCTTGAAAGGTTTATAGCTATGAGTGGGACGGTGGGCGGCATTTTGTTGAATTACCCTAATGCTCCTCCTATGATTCAAGCTAGTGAAATTGCTGTACTGAAAGAGGTCGTAAAAATTCTCAAACCCTTTCAAAAAAAAAATTCAAAATTCAAAACCATTTATTCAGTTTAGGCCTTCGGAGGGCACTTATGAAGGTCAAATTTAAAGTTACTGAAGCTACAACCGGTTCGGAAGTCAGCCTTCAACTGAGAAGAACCGGCAAGAAACTCAGCAAGGTTACATTTTTTTTTATTTGTTATATAAATTTTTATCTATTCTGACTTTTTGGCTATTTTATAATTTCAATTTTACATAATTTTATATTTAACAACTACAAGATACTTATTATAGGTAACATTAATAAAAACAAAACAAAAAAAAATATGACAAGACTACAAAATAGAAAATAACAATAATTAGGTACTTACAACTTAAACAAGAGATTTAGAGGTGCACTGTGCAGAGAGCAGCTATTTCCATACATTTTTATCTTCAATATAATGAACTACCTTGTAATACGCTTTTTCTTTCAAAACTTTCCTAATATAATTTTTAAATTTATGATCAGACATTTTGGTTATTGAAAGCGGTATCTTATTATAAAATCGAACACAATTACCAAGAAATGACTTGTTAACTTTAGTTAGTCTAAAGTATGGAACAACTAACTTCTCCCTTTGTCTTGTATTTATACTATGAATATCTAATTTTGCCTCAAACATTCCTATGTTTCTACGTATAAACATTATATTTTCATAAATATATAGTGAAGGTAATGTCATTATATTTATTTCCCTAAATAAATCTCTTAATGATTCACGGGGACCCATACCGTAAATTGCACGAATTGCTCTTTTTTGTATAATAAATATTGATTCTATATCCGCTGCTGCTCCCCAAAACAAAATACCATAGGACAAGAGGCTATGAAAATATGCAAAATAAACTAATTTGGCCGTCTCAACATTCGTCAATTGTTTAATTTTCCTAACAGCAAAAGCAGCCGAACTTAATTTAGCAGCTAGAGTATCAACCTGAGGTCCCCATTGCAATTTATTGTCTAATGTAAGACCCAAAAATACCGTTTTATTTACAAGATCAATATGGCTCCCATCTATTATTATTTGGCTATCTACTTGTGCTACATTTGGTAAAGAAAACCTTAAGCATTTAGTTTTCTTTGAATTTAGTAATAGATTATTTGTAGCAAACCACCCACAGACAATTGACATAGTATGATTAACTTTAGTTAGATCTTTGTCTTTTCTATTAACTTTAAAAATTAATGATGTATCATCAGCAAACAAGACAATATCTGTGAGGTCATTTACAACATATGGCAAATCATTTATATATACTAAAAACAAAAATGGACCTAAAATTGAACCCTGGGGTACCCCCATTTCGACTAAAGAGCCCTTGGATGTTGTGCCGGTAATCCCTACCTTTTGCTGGCGATTTGATAAATAAGATAAAACAAGATCATGAGCAGTTCCACGAATTCCGTAGAAGTCAAGTTTTAGTAGTAGCGTACGGTGGTCAACGCAATCGAATGCCTTGGACAGATCACAAAAAATGCCAATCGCATCCTGTGAATCCTCCCATGCGCCATAAATGTGCCTCAGCAACATTGCTGCCGCATCGGATGTAGATCTTCCCTTCGTGAAACCGAACTGATGACCATGCAATACCTTATGCTTAGTAAAGTGACTTGACATTTGATTAAGCAGCAATTTTTCAAAGATTTTACTAAGTGCTGGCAGAACGGAAACTGGTCTGTAATCAGATGGATTCTCCCTACAACCGGACTTGAAAATAGGTACTATTTTACTATATTTCATTAAATCAGGAAAACAACCCTGATCAATGCATTCATTAAAAATATTTGACAAAACAGGTGCAATCACTGTTATTATTGATTTTACGATTGTTACTGATAAGCCCCATAAATCTTCAGTACTTTTCATATTGAGAGAATTAAAAGTTATTATGATATCGCTAGCATTAATATGGTCAAATTTAAAACTTGGAAATGTATTATGAATATGCTGCTTGAGTAAAGATTCCGCTGCTATAGGACATGATTTAAGGCTTTTAGTAGTTTTACCAGGTATACTCGTGAAGAAGTTTTCAAAAGCACAGGCTACATCTAAATTATTTGTTAGAATTTTTTCATTAATTTTAAGAGTTACCTGTTCATTATTATTTCTAATTTTACCAGTTTCCGTATTAATAACATTCCAGACTGTCTTTATTTTGTTATTAGCATTACCTATTTTATTACATATAAAGTAAGATTTAGCTTGATTACACACTAACTTGAAAGTCTTTGAAAATTTTCTAACATATTTATGAAATTCTTCGTTCTGAGTTAGAGATTTTAAATGATAAAGTTCATACAACCTATCCCTGCTCTTACGAATACCTTTTGTAGCCCAGTCACTAAATCCCATTTTACTATTTACCTTCACTATTTTAGTAGGACAGGCTCTATTAAAATTATCGCAAATCCCAGACAATAAACCTTTATACAAGACATTGGACTCATCACTATGATATATTGTATTACAGAGTTTCAGCTCTAAATTATTCTTAAAGGTGTCTAATCTTGCCTTAGTAGTAGGTCTAATTACTTTCGTTACTTTAAATACTTGTCTTTTAAATGGCAATTCTATTAATTGAGCCTTATGATCCGAGCGAACACCACTAATAATCGATTTCCCTAGTATACTACTATTAGTTAATATATTATCAATACAAGTAGCCGAAGTGGCTGTAGATCTTGTTGACTCACTAAACAATAAATCTAAATTGAACGATTTGAATAAGGCAACAAAATTCCGACTTTCAGATGAATTACTAAGAGTATCTACATTAAAGTCGCCACATACAACTATTGACTTGTTAGAATTATTAAATAACTTACGAAGAATCTCTTCCATTATTCCATTATAGACGTAAACAATAAAAAATTTGATGCCGGTGGCCTATAAACACAAACAATAATATAGTTCTGCAACTCTGCACAAGACACCTCACAAACACGCTCAACAGAGAGGCTACAAATATCTTTACGATCCTTGAATTTAATATTATTATTTATAAGAATTATTGTGCCGCCACCTTCTGCAGATAATCTATTGAATATACTGGCAACTGTAAAGTTTTTAATATTAAAAAGCATAGTGCCCGGTTTCAACCATGTCTCTGTAAAACATAATATATCTATATTTATTTTATCTAATAATAAATGAATATCAAGAATTTTGCCAAAGAAGCGATTAATATTCTGATGTAATAAAAAAGTCGAACTGTTTAGCTTCTCTGTTGTCAAAAGTTTTTGTTTAAAGAACTATTCTGAGATTTAATGTTAAAATGACTTGTTCTTACTGTGTTATCCCTTATCCTATTAATATTATATGCTACAAGTGATGCAATCAATTTCTTAAGTTTTTTTGGAATAAACAGGGTATCCTGTTTCAATTTCAAATTACTAACAAACTTGTTAGTATCAAAATAAATAAAATTAGCACTATGACATGTAACATTATGCATATGGTTATTTAAATGCCAAATATAATTATTCTCCATATCTGAATAGTTGGAAGAGTATGGGAAAGCACATAACATTATTTTCATTACCTCTAATTTTGATAAAGAATTGAGACTATTTATCAAGTCTTTTTTACTTATATTTATAACATTGCCAATTAAAATTATTATTATGGTATTTTCATCAAACTTTGTATGCAAAATCTTATCTATTATTTGTTTGTATGATGCTCCTGGCATACAATAATTTATTACTGAATCAGTTATTTGGTTACTTATTATTGAGCCAAAGTCAGATCCTATTTTATCCGAAAAAGTAAGCGAAGAGATGTGCGCTGAAAAATATGTTAGCGCAAGTAAAGCTATTCCCATTATAATGTGCTTGAAACAGTTTTTGGAAAAAACAGATCCATCGCATGATTTGGCAATTCAATTAAAAATTCAATAATAAATGAATTTAAGAAAAGATTTGAGCACATACAAAAAGTTCATTTATTTAATACTGCAACATTTTTAGATCCTCGTTTTAAAAAATTACACCTTGATGACGGAGCATCTTTGGCAAGAACTATGAACTACATTAAACGATCCATTGAAGAAAACCGAGAACCTGAGGATTGCCCACTGTCAATAACTTCGGCCGCTGATGATGTCGATAATGATGACATTTGGGAAACCCACAACAAGCTGTTGTTGGAGACTATGCGAACCAGTCGAAGTCACATTCAGACATCTGAATTAAGCTTGTAAATAGCTGCGCCTCTAATAGGATTAAAAGAAGACGCTTTAGAATCCTGGAAAAGCTATGAGGGAGCTTATCCCAAACTCACACATTTGGCGTGTAAGCACCTATTGGTACCGGCTTCTTCGGCTCCAGCAGAGAGATTGTTCTCGAAAGCTGGCGCCATTTTAACAAAGACCACGAGCCGAATATAATCCAAACGCTTACCTAAGCTGTTATTTCTGAACTCGTTGCCTACGGATTTCTAGTTTTTTTTTATTTGAATAATTTGATTTTGTTGATTTATTTTAATTTGAACATTTTATGATTTGATTATTCTAAAATTTAATTTGTGTTGATTTTATAAGAACTTACTATTTCAGTACGAATATCTAGTTTATTCTTATTTGAATAATTTAATTTTGTTGATTTATGTTGAGTTATGTTTAAATTTGAGTTATGTTGATATGGCAAAAGCGGGCGGTGCGAGCTATGTATAATTGGGGTTCTCGAACTTCCCTTAGAGATAAGTTTGCAGAAATAGGAATACTTACAGTTGCATCACAGTACATTTATGCAAACATATTATTTGTCCATCGAAACATTAGTCATTTTGCTAAAAAATGTGATATGCACTCAATAAATACTAGAAATAAGCACAAACTCGTGACCTCTGCTTATCGACTGCAAAAAGTACAAGGTTCATTTCTGGGACTAGGTGCGCGCTTCTATAACAAAATCCCTGCATCGACTTTAGATTTGTCCTTGCAAAAATTTAAGGATCATATTAAAGCTGTATTGGTAAAAAAGGCTTATTACAACATAAATGAATATTTAAATGATAATAGTGCCTGGTTGTAAATGTATTGTTGTATGGTATGATTTATTTTTTTATTTGAATGCAATTTAAATTTATCTATAACTTTGAACATGTTATGGTCACAGTGATAACACTATGTGTGTATTCTAAAATTCATAATTTTTTTTTTTTTTTTGATGTGCTTCAAACTTAAGTTAGTCATGCTCGCTTTAATGCCTTTGCTTGTGGCGGCGTCGTGTGGCGGGTCGCTCACTTCCCTACAATATGGCGAGGAGGGCGATGGCTGCCACATGCGTCATACTTGTGAACAGGTGCTGCTTGTGGGGGCTGGTCGGCTTTAGTTTGTTTGTATTTTTTTTTTTTCATTACATATTTATAATATTATATTATTGTTAAATAATTCTGCAATATTGCCATAACACACAGGTATTGTCAATGAGACTAAATAATATTTTATGTAATAAATCTAAGTTTGTTTTTTTTTTTTAAAAGAGTAATTGCTGAGTTTATTGCCGGCTCTTCTCAGTAAAAAACAACCTTCCGAACCGGTATTAGAGTCAGACTATTCATAAGTGCTTGTTAAGGCCTATTTGAATAAAAATATTTTCATTTCATTTCATTCATGTGAAAAAAAAATTTGATTGTTTTAAAGCTTTATTTTGTGTTGATTGTATAAGAACTTACTGTTTCTGTTGTTTATTTTTAATGAATAAATCTATTGATATAATGTATATGGCGTTTATTTTGAAATTAATTGAAAAATTAGGAAAAAACTATTTATATAATAAAATCGATTATTTTCTTAAGAAAATTCGATTATTTATTAATCGATATTTCATCCTTAAAAAAAACCGATTAATTAAAAATCGATTTTTTATCTACAATGTCACATCCCTACTCCCTTGCCTCAGTTAACCTGTGTAAGTCGACGGAAACGCACGCACGTAGTCTGTAGTTCATATAGGTAGATAAATATGGATATAGAATTATTTATATCAGAGATACAATCCCGTCCTGCGATTTGGGATTCAAAAAGTGATAGTTATAGTAATAGAGGAGAAAAAGTGAAAGCCTGGGAAGAAATCTGCGAATTGTTTGTGGGAGATTTTTCGAATAAAGCTGCCAAAGAAAAGAACATTGAAGGTAAGTTTAATAAAATAATATAAAACCATATATTTATATTCTATTTTCTTGCCACGGTATTGCTCCTTCATTCATAAAATAATCTTTTAACGTATCTCTTGCCGTAGACGCTCGTGTTACTAGCCGGGTCCACACCGGACGATCCATCGCGCTCCGATCGCGCGCGGCAGCAGCGCGATCCAAAGATGCAGGCGGTGTGGACGTGCCGCGCGCGATCCATGCGCACGTATTGGAGCGCGCGCTCCCTACCTCGCGCGATCCGTGTGCGGTCGGTTTTTGTGCCAGCCTCAAAGGTGCCTCAGTTGCGTGATGCGCGCGGTGTGGACGGTTGTGTTGGTTCGCGCGATCCACCTCGCCATGGACATCTCAGAAAGTCGCCGTTTGATATCGCTTTATAAAGAATTTAAATGTTTATGGGATCCCAAAGATTCTAATTACACCAATAGAGGTGTTAGAGATGATGCTTGGCGTCAGATTTCTCGTGAAATGGGGAATAAGTCGATCGAGAACCTAAAGAAAAAAATGCGATCTCTGGCGGGAGGCTACAGAAGGGAGAAACACAGAGAGAAGCAAAGCCGTATAACTGGATCCGGTAAGAAAACAAAGCTACTTTTTATCTGTAGGTATTAAAATTATATATTTTATTATAAGTAATTACATCATAATATTTACTGTGGATTTCACGTGATTTCGCTTTTTACATTTAAGCTGTTAGAAATACACGTGGTTATTTTAATGAGTAACTTGTTTATTTCAGGTGCTCAAGATACATATAAATCAAAGTGGTTTGCGTATGATGACTTCGACTTTATGGCGGATAAAAAGAACCCGGAACCACACGCGATACATTGGAACATGTGAGCTATTAGTTTACTGATATTCATTTTGCCAAACTATTGTATGGTTTGTAACAAAGTGTCTTGCTAAGTGGGATCGTATTGTAGTGGCATTTTCTGTTGCTCTTCTTGGTACGACGGCCATCGGTTGTAGCGATTGTGATGGCGGTTCATTTCGCCAGCTTCCAGGTATTACATCTCCATTCTCCTGTACTGTATCAAACGTTCCTGGCGATATAAAGTTAGGATTACTGCGTAAGTAGTTATATAGATGAACCGTTGCCAGCACGACTTTAGTCGCAGTTTCTGGTTCCAAAAGCATAGGTTTACGCAGGACTCTGTAGACAGAACTAAGTACTCCAAACGCGTTTTCAACTACTCTACGTGCTCTTGACAGTCGGTAGTTGAAAATTCTTTCACAAGAACCCCTTTCCCGTGTACCATCGTATGGTTTCATAGTATAATCATTAAGCTGAAAAGCTTTATCACCTAGTATATAATAGGGTACCTCAATTTTATAGGGAACTTGCAATATCTCCGGTGGAGGAATATTTAGCTCTTTTTTTTCAAGTTTTTTATATAAATTTGTGCTTTTGAACACGCCTCCATCTGATATTCTGCCTTTAGTCCCAACATTCACATACAGGAACCTATAATTTGCATCTACTAATGCAAAAAGAACAATACTAGGAAATAATTTGTAATTATCAAAGTCGTTGCCACTATTAAAAGGCGATTGTATAGCGACGTGTTTGCCGTCCATCGCTCCTATCACGTGTGGGAAATTCCACTTATTCTCGAATTGCTGAGAAACTGTACGCCATTCTTCTTTAGTTGACGGCACCTGAAAATAAAGGAGATCTTAATTATAATATAAAGCTGAAAATAAGAATAAGCAGTAAATAGTAATAATAATTGTTGTTACAGGTAGAATCTGATACGACTGAAGGGGAACTTGAAGTTAATACTACAGTGAGCGAAAACGAGAACAGTAACATTACTAGTGACACACAACCGGAGAGAGCCAACCACCACACAGATCAGAGTAGAGAGCAGAATGATCAGAATGCACAATCCAGTGTCCAAACAACAAACAAAAGAACAAAAAAAAGAAAGAAAACTACTTCTAATAATGCAGATGACATATCAGATGAAACTCTTTCAGAGGCTTTCCAACTTCTGCAACAATGTGCTCAGCCACCACAACCGGAAACTGATTCTTACATTGCTATCGGGCAGTATATATCTACTGAATTGCGGAAATATGATGCAGTAACATTAGTTAATGTCAAAAATGCTATATGCCAAGTTATTTTTCAAGCTGACACAGGAAGATATGGGGATAGCAATTATGGATATTACACTAATTCATATCCTGGCACACCAATAGCATCCACTTCATCACAGTCCCAGTCTCTACAACCTCAAAATTATCCAGCTCCAATTCCACAGACATCACCGTCTGCTCATCTAGCCTCCAATTCATCGCAGTCCCAGTTTCACCGAACCGAACCACAGTCACCACCGAATTAAATAAGTACCTACCTATATCATGTTTTCAAAAAATAATTAATAATTGTAAACATGTTACTTCTTTAAATTATGATTGTAATACACTACTTTTTTATTGAGTAATAAAGTATGGTTTTACTTACCTTTACATAATCATTTAACAGGTCAATGATAGCTTCACAAACTTCAGGAATAATTATCGATATAGACTGTTTGGAAATGCGGAACAGATACTGCAAACTGACGTACGAATCTCCAGTTGCTAAAAATCTCAATGTTAGTAATAATCTTTCCTTCACAGTAATGGCATCTCTATAATTTGTATCATTCTTTCTTAGCTTGTTATTTAATAATGAACACAATATCTCAAATTGATTAGCATTCATTCTTGCAAAATTGTGTTCAACTTTATCTGACACTAACTCTGCGTACAGCTGAGTCCCAGATTCCAAGCGATTTTTGTAAATTTGTTTCACCCAAAACCGTCGTTTTCTTTTTTGTGATTTTTTGCGCAAGCATTTAAGCAAAATAAAAGTTACTGCTGCAACGGCAAGACGCCGCCGTTGTACGTGTGACTCCATATCGTACAAGAGTTAGACTGGCTGAATCACGGATCGCCTTAGGATCGCTTGGAGCGCATATTTGGGATCGCAAGTTTCCAAGAGTGGATCGGCCTAACACGATCCACGAACCACGCTCCGCGATCCTGGATCGCGGATCGCGGGATCGATGGATCGTCCGGTGTGGACCCGGCTATTGGCCAGCCTGTATTTTGTATATTTTCGAGTCCCACTATTTTCAAAGTGTGCCGAAAATTGAAGCCATCCCTTTTGCGAATAAAGTTGTGCAAAATGCAACAAGCTTTCACAATGTCTTCTGAGAAATTAACAGAAGTGTTTAATGGGCGATGTAATATTCTCCATTTGTTTGCTAGTACGCCAAAGGTATACTCAATGCAACGTCTGGCACGGCTTAACCTATAATTGAAAACTTTTTTGTCTAAGTCCAAATATTTTCCAGCATATGGCCTCATCATATTTTCACTGAGGCCAAATGCTTCATCACCAACAAATGTGTAGTTCAATGGTTGTCGATTACCGACCTGTCGTGGTGAGGGGATATTTAATGTCTTTCTGTGTATTTTATTACACAGTTCACTTTCTCTAAATATTGTAGAATCGGATGCTTTACCGTATGCCCCAACATCCACGAACGTAAAAAGTAAATTCGAGTCGCAAGTTGCTAGAAGTATTATTGAAAAAAAATTTTTATAGTTAAAGTACAAGGAGCCGGTATTGAATGGATGAATAATTCTTATATGTTTCCCATCTATGGCGCCTAAACAATTAGGAAAATTAGTATTTTGAAGAAATCCGCTGGCAATTTCTTTCGACATGTCTTGGGTCGGTTCTGGAATACAAACGGCTTTTAAATAGTTCCAAATTAGTTGACATGTTTCTTGTACTATTTTCCTTGCTGTAGAGGCCCCACGGTGCACTAACGAGCATTTTGCTTTCAAAATCGGACAAAAGTAAAAAAATCCAAATGTAGCTAATGACACCAAAACCATAGTTATTTTGTACATAAGTTAACGTACTATCCGGGAAAGGGTTTGAAGTAGACCCTTTCCGCACCCCTCCGCTGCACAGGTTGTCGGAATCTAGACATCGTTCAGAACGCACGCCTACATTCTCGATACCCTCTATTTCTTGTTAACTTTTAGTTACGAGTTATATGTTTTTTTGGAGTTACAGTGACAAGTTTGAGTTATGGATCCTTTGGAAAAAGGTATGTACTTAACCCTTTCATTGACAATGGCAATATGTTTGCCATCATGTTTTCATTTTTATAATTTTGAACAGTGAAGACATGACTGAATGGTTGCTATAAAATTGTAATAGAGAACAGAACCTTAAACAAAAAAAAAATATGACAGACGATGTCGATGTCATCTGTCAAACGTTTGTCATCTGGTTTTCCTAGAGAAGTGCTTATTTTGAGGTTACCGGTTGCATCTCGATTTATCTCAACATCTGGAGTGCTATTTTGGTAAGTTTTTTTTTGTATTTTATGATTTGATTATTATATTTGTTGGTATGAGTAATATTTTTGCGTAATATTGAATATATTTCATACAATTTTAAAAATTCATGTCGGCAATATGCATGCCGCTATCTGTATGAGGCAGTTTGCCAGTACTGGTACGTAGTAGTGAACTAAGTTTTTGAATATAAAATAATATTATATAAAAAATAAATATATTATAATTATATACCTTATACATATTGTCTGTTTTTATAGAAAAATGAAAATGCTGAGACCTGATGAAATAGAAGCAGCTTTAGAGGACTTATTTGGTTTTACTGACGGATATGAATCTGAAGATGGAGAGGAAAATTCTGATGTTGAAGATTTGGCTACTATGCTGTCGTCAAATAAGAGCTATGAGCCAATAAATGATAGGATTTTTCCAGAGCTAAGCCCTCGTCCAGAGTCACCAGTTCAGCAACCATTATCACCTCAACCAGGGCCTTCAAATCAAAATACTGTCCAGCCACCTGTACAGGATTCGGATTTGTCGGATAGTGAAGACTCTAATGAATCTGATGAAGACGAAGAATCGTGGAAAAAAGTAGCCTGGCCACAGGACCCTGTAGTTTCCCTTTTTGATTCGTCTGTTTTAGAACCAGTACGTAATATAGCGAACAGGACGAGGCCACTTGTATTTTTTGAAATGTTCTTTGACACAGAAGCTATTGCCATGATTGTAGACCAAACTAACCTATATGCATCTCAATGTCAAGATCAGAATTGGGAACCGGTGTCGGCAGCGGAAATAAAGGCATTGCTGGGGTTGCTAATTCAAATGGGTATCCACAAACTGCCCTGCATAGAGGACTATTGGTCCAGTGACCCATTGCTGCATTTCATTGAGATTGCCGAGACAATGACTTTGAAAAGATTTCAAAAAATTATGAAATATTTACATCTCAATGATAATTCCAAAATGCCAAACAGAACTGATGATAACCATGACAAATTATATAAAATACGACCACTTCTTGAACACATAAATATGAAATGCCAAATGAATGCCAAAAACACACATTCTCAGTCGATTGATGAATGTATGATCAAATTCAAAGGGAGGTCGACTCTCAAGCAATATATGCCAATGAAACCTATAAAACGAGGTTTCAAAGTTTGGGCTAGGGCCGATAGCCTCACTGGCTATTTGTATCAGTTTCAAGTATACACTGGGAAAACAGAAAATGTAGAATCAGGATTAGGCAGCAATGTTGTCATGAAACTATGCCAGTTACTCATAAATCAAAACTATATGGGTCATATTGCTTTTGACAACTTTTTTTCCAGTCCAGCTCTACTACAAAACTTGTATGATAATGGTATATATGCCACTGCCACAGTCCGAAATGATCGCCAAGATATGCCACTACTAGTAAAAAAGCCCAAAGTGACTGGTAACAAAAAAACTGATGAAAGAATAACAAAGGCTGTGAAAGATGCAAACCAAAAAACAAAAAAGCTGAAAAGAGGAGAATGGAAATGGAGGGTGAAAGAAAATGTGGGGTTTGTTATTTGGAAAGATAACAAATTGGTAAGTGTTTTGAGCACTGCATTTCATCCGAAGCAGAAGACATCATGTGGAAGAACTCAGAATGATGGCTCTAAAAAAGCATTTGCTTGTCCACTGTCAATTTTAGAATATACAAAACGTATGGGTGGGGTAGACCGCTTTGACCAAAAAAGGACCACATATGCTATTGGAAGGAAGAGCTCGAAATGGTGGAAACGCATATTTTATTTCCTCGTTGACACCGCTATAACAAATGCATATATTTTATATGTCTCAAACAAAAGAAACCACTCGACGATGACACAAAAAGAATTTCGACTGACGTTGTCACGAGAACTAGTTGCAAATACAACATTTCGCAAACGGTCCTTTGCCTCCATGCCGAAGTTCGCTTCTAAAAAAAGTAAGTCTGCACAGTCACAGCCGAGTACATCTAGGCAAAAGAATGTGTTTGGCGTGCCTGAAGAAATTCGATTTGCTGAAGTGGGTCAACATTGGCCAGTAGAAATAGCCACATACAGAAGATGTCGTTTGTGTAGCAATGCACAAAACAATCGCCGTTCCAAGATACAGTGTGATAAATGTCTGGTACCATTGTGTGCTGTACCCTGCTTCAAAAATTACCATCAAACAGACAAATAAGCACTGCTTATATTTAAAAATTTTGAGCTCTAGACTGATGGTGGCATATATGTTGCCATCATGTTTTTTTTATATATTCCAAAAAGATAAAAATTTAAACTATACTTTAATAAACAAATAAAAATATATAATAAACATATAAAGGTTTTATTTCAGTATAAATGTTCGCATATCCTCTACCAGTGAAAGGGTTAATTTAAAAACCAAAACATTAAGACTTTGTTAAAAAAATTATAGCATTTAGGCCCATCATCTAAAGAAGGGTAAAAAATTGGTTTTTCTTTGTTTTTCTTTGACAAAAAAGGGGTTTATGTTATAGTGTCGAGGAAGATCGAGTAATTTTTTTTTTTATATAGTATTCTATAGGATATTACCCTGCTATAACAGTAAAAACACTTTCCACATCTTTCCACGAATTTGAATTAAAGGACTTTAAAGTGCATAGGTATTTTTAAATTTTGTAAACAATTTTTATTTTGTCGCAGGTTTGCAATCTAATGTCATGGAGATATCTCGAAAATCGCTTTTTATGCTTTTTAAGGGGTTATATATACGCAGTTAGAATTTTCAAAAAATCGTTTTTTTTCATTTTCGGAATGTACATATATTTGAGTATATTCTCTGAAAATTTGAAGTCAATCCGATAAATATTTTCGGAGATTTACCTGAATTTGTAAGGCCACGTCAGAGCGTTAGAAAGTAGGGTCAGTAAGAACTGGACGAGCAGCTGCATGCATGAGGCGCGCTACCTGAGACCCTTTATTCTATTGTAGAATACGAGTATAATAGTCAGATATACTAAAGACTTGAAGGTCACGTGCAGTTATATTATAACCTAAAAAAAGTGTTTCGTCAGTCTAAATTGTACTGCTAAGTGGTAAAGTCGTGCGTTCAGTTTAAACTTACTAGTGAATTTTATTTAAACATTAAAAAAATGCCTCGTAAATGTTCGAGATCTCGCAGAAGTACCGAAAATGTCCAATTATCTAGAAGAAAAAAGAGAACACAGACTTTTAATCCAAAGACTACTGAAACGGATGAAAGTAGTTTTAGTGCGTCTGCGAAAAAATTTAAAATGCAGAAAGAGATTTTAGTTTCACGTGATCCTTCGATTGAATATAGAATTCTAAACTTCATTACAGTATTTGCTGCGATAAGTGAATATGTGCAATGTAAGTCTTGTAAGGGAAACATAAAATTTGAAACTGCTTCTACCCGTGGACTTGGTTTTAAAATCGTTGTACTGTGTGATAACTGTGAGAATCGTGTGATAAACTCCAGCCCTTTTGTCAAGCATTCTTACGAAAAAAACAGAAGATTTATATTTGTGATGAGAATTCTGGGACTAGGATTAAAAGGCGCAGCTAAATTTTGTGGCTTGATGGATATGCCTGCTTTTTTAACACAAAACACTTATGACTTGATTATTGAGAACATTCATTCTTGTGTGAAAATAGCAGCTGAAAAACTGTTTGAAAAAGCCTGTACTGAGGAAAAAGAAGCGACTGCTGGAAACCAAGGTGACCAAAATGACCAAGGTGACCAAAGTGATGGAGAACTAACAGTTTCGGGTGACGGAACCTGGAAGAAGCGAGGGTATTCTTCTTTATATGGAGTGACATCATTGATTGGATATTACACTGGAAAAATCATTGATATAGTAGTGAAAAGTTCTTACTGTAAGCAGTGTGAGGTTTGGAAACCTAAAAAAGGTACTGAAGAGTATACTGAGTGGCACGATGAACATGAAAAAACTTGTGCTGCGAATCACAATGGCTCTTCAGTACCTCTACCATGAGTTGCTATCGAAACTTACTTTAGTCACTGGCGAGTAAACGCCCATCGAATAGTTTTCGATAAAGCTTGTACCATGAGTTACGAGAACATTTACGTACTCGCTAACGTTAACTCGATACTTCGAATAGTTTTCATGTTATCATGTTGGTAGTATTTGATATAACCCTGCTAATTGAAAGCGTTATGTAGGAGTGCTTAATACGTGTGAAACGTTAGTTATTTCGAAATTGATTGGGTTATATTTTGTCAAAGTCGTGGCTCGCGTTAATATCGTGACACTGTTTGAATTTCTTTCGATCCGAATAGTTTAAACGGTAACAAACTTCCTCTTTTAAAATGAGAACAAGTGCTTTGCAATTCCAGTTACTAGTGGAGTATATGGAAAGGTAAGTATTACTTTAGATAAACATATTTTATTAAAAGTTAAGTGCTTTAATTTCGAACGATTGTTCAAGTTGAGCAATGCGGTATAAAAAGACTTTGCTTTAGAGATCTTTTTTTTTATAGAAATGGAGACCTTAGCAAACCCACTGAAGGACCACAAGGAAGGGCCACTAATACTCAGCGCTGGGCGGAACTAGCGGCATTATTAAATGCGGATGCCACTGGTGACACGAAGACAGTTGAAAAATGGAGAAAGGTGTGTCTACTCATTCATATTTGACTCTTTTGTTCCTGCATCCTCTGCTTTTGCTTCATTCTTCTTTATTTGTTGCGTGTGTGTAAAGGTTTGGAGCGACTTCAAGAATAACGCGAAGAAGAAAGCTGGTCGCATTTATCGTGATGCACAGGGCACTGGTGGTGGTCCAGCTTGTAATTTAAAATTAAGTGATTTGGAGCAAAGGGCGCTTAGCATTGTAGGCACTCAAGCGGCTACTGGGATTCTTGAGATCCCAGAGATTGGTTTAGAGGTAAGGATTCATTCTGCTTAATTTTTCATTTCATCTTCCATTAGAGTAGTAATATCAGTTTTAAATAAAATTATTTTACAGGAGATCATCGTACCGCCACCACCGACAGCCTCAAATGTAATCCCAATGCAGGAAACTTTTCCCAGTAAGATTTATAATTGTTACACATCACACTAGCTTTTTCCTGCAGTTCCAACAAAATAATGTTTGCCCTAATTCATGTTGGGAGGCATTTAAATAACAAATTGAATTGAATATTTTTTTTTTATTATAGCTGAGGAAGACTGGAATCGACCTGGGACATCCAGTCAATCCACACCCTTCATGCCTATGTGTGAGCAGAGCTTGGCGGGCACCAGAGCACCAGAAGCCAGAGGCCCTCCTACCCCAATACAATTAGAAACAGGTTCTAACAAATTTTGGTACTTACTGACAGGATTTGTTTAGACAGGCCAGTTGGCTTGGTGTTTAGAGACTCTACTGCCAAGCCGAAGGTTGTGGGTTCGATTCCCACCCAGGACAAACATTTGTGTGCATGAACATGTCTGTTTGTTTTGTGTCTGGGTGTAAATATCTATATAAGTATGTATTTAGAAAAAAAAGGATTATGTGTAGTATATCAGTTATCTAGTTCGCATAGCACAAGCTCTGCTTAGTTTGGAATCAGATGGTCATGTATAAAGAATATCTCAGGATATTTATTTTTTATTATTATTGCTGAAGACAAAGGGAGAAGTTAGTTGTTCCATACTTTAGACTAACTAAAGAAAACAAGTCATTTCTTGGTAATTGTTTTCGATTTTATAATAAGATACCGCTTTCAGTATGCAAAATGTCTGATCAAAAACTTAAAAATTATATTAGGAAAGTTTTGAAAGAAAAAGCGTATTACAAGGTAGTTCATTATATTGGAGATAAAAATGTATGGAAATAGCTACTCTCTGCACAGTGCACCTCTAATTTTCTTGTTTTAGTTGTAAGTAATTATTGTCATTTTCTACTTTGTAGTCTTGTTATTTCTTTTTTTGTTTTTGAATGTTACCTTTATATTATAAAATAGCCAGAAAGTCAGAATAGATAAAATAATTTAATAAAAATAAAATGAATGTAACCTTGCTGTTTCTTCTCAGTTGAAGGCTGACTTCCGAACCGGTAGTAGCTTCAGTAACTTTAAATTTGACCTTCATAAGTGCCTTCCGAGGGCCTAAACTGAATAAATGGTTTTGAATTTTGACCATCAAAAAACATTTAAAATGGTGATTTTGTAAAATTGCAGCCCAGCATGTGGTAGACAGCGCGCCTCCTGCTAGTGCCAGACGTCGCATGTTACAGAGCCCCACACCCTTGCCCCGCACGCCTCGTCGGCGGCGAAGAGGTGAAAACCCAAGGTCCCCAATGCACAGAAGGACCCGCACACAGACACAATCAGAACTGGCACGGCAAGCTTTTGCCAGATCTGACTGTGAATGGCGGGCTTTTCAGCAAGAAACGGAGCGGGAGAGAATAAGACTAAGGGAAGCTGAACTAGCTATGCAACAGCAATGGCTAGGCATGTTTGGCCAATTTTTAGCTTTAGGAAATAGATTCGCTGATATTTTAGAAAAAAAATAAATTATAGATTTTGTAAATGTTGTACTTTTTATTTTTATGTTTATCTTCGAGCAATTCTCCTAGCTAATTGATCTCTTAATGCTCTACCCATTAATAACTCAGTTGCGCCTTCATTTTCCACCACCACCTCCAGTCGATTAAGTGGTTCTGCAAGAAGTATATAAAGTATTATTATAAATTATTTATATTTTTTATTTATTTATTTAAATTTAAACTTTTAATTACCTTGGTGTTCTCTAGCATCCGACATGTCTTCAGGGTCAGGAACATTATATTGTAGAGCAATGTTATGTAACACACAACATGCTATAATGATTTGTGCACATTTTACTGGCTGATAATGCAACGTCCTATCTTTGTGTACACAACGCCACCGATTCTTCAAACGTCCAAAAGTATTTTCAATTACAGCTCTTGCAGAACAGTGTGCTTTATTGTAAGTGTCCTCAATAGAGTTTTGACCTGGGTCTAAATAGGGTGTCATCAACCATGGCCTTTGAGGATAACCAGAGTCACCTGTTGTAAAGTAAGATTTTTTTTAAAGAATAAATCAAGAAAATGGCTGCATAGTTGATAAAATAAAATAAAAATTATTATTTACCCAAAAGCCACACAATTTCATTTTGCCTATGCAGAGATTTCATATAGTTGTTAATATTACTATTTTCCCATATGAAGGAGTCATGGGTTGAACCTCCAAACTTAGCATTAACAGATAAAATTGAACAGTTGGAGTCACATATCTGGAGAAAGAGGTAGATGAGTTTCAATTTCTATAGCACATCATTGAACAGAAATATAAATAAGGTATCAAAGTAAAATGATAACAACATACCATTTGCACATTCATTGAGTGATAGTTTTTTCTACAGAAATATAGGTGCTCCTCTTCTTTACAGGGGGTAAATATTTTAAAGTGGCTGCCATCAATGCATCCTATGACGCCTGATATTCCAAATTTATTGTAGAAACTAAAATTTTAATAAGTACAAAACATTATTGCAAGTAAATTTTATATTAAGTAAGTAATAAACAAAGTGAGCATTTTGTGCACTCTTTAGATTGTTTGTTACCATTGTTTAATGTTATCCCTTTGTTGTCTTGTCATTGGGAATTTTATAAAGCTTTTCAGAATATGTGGATGGTTTAATGCTGTTGTTACTTGATCAATATAAACACTTATAGCCTCCTGGGAAAAATGGACAGCCTTGCCAGTAACACGCTGGTAACTGCCGTGTGCATAAAATAGTAATGCACTTAAAACCTGCAAAGGCATGGGTTGAAATTTTTTGTTGACTTAATCAAAATAGAACTTCCAGTAAGTATACCTACCTTTTCTTCCAATGACACTCTTTGTGTTGATTTCAAATCTGTATAATCGCGTAACAAAGCGCACAAATCCACAAAAGCCTCCTTATTGAGCCTGTATTCCTTTATAAAATTGTTCTCACTAATGTGTTCAAGTGGATTTCCAAGGATAATTCTCAACCCAGCTTGAAAACTCTGTTGATCGCGTCGTTCGTCTTCATATGCAGCCACCTCTAACATATTCCACGCTAAATAACTTCTTGCCGACATTATTTCGACAAAATAACACCCAATATTTAATAAACTTCTTTAAAACAAATAATAGGAACGAAATACTTTCACGCTTCGTTTTGCTAGTGAATGACGTAACTACTATCGATACAGTATTTCTCGATAGCAACTGTCAAATTTGTTACTCATGGTACCGAATTTCTATAGCAAAGGCTAAAAAACGTTACTCGCTAGCGTTTACATTTCGATAGGTTTTTTACCTATCGACTCGTACTATCGATTTTAGTTCTTTAGGTGACCGCTAGTGGCGCTGTACACATTTCCCATACAAATGTTTTACGCAGTCGCAAGCGAGTACATACGTTAACAACTCATGGTAAAGGCACTGGTAAAATGGAAGTCGATTCTGTTATTGAAATGTTCAAGCGTTCAATCGAAAAATTCCAAGTTCGTTATAAAAACTATATAGGTGATAGCGATTCAAAAACATATTCTGGGTTACTGAAAGCTGCTCCTTATAATGACTATGAAATTGTTAAAAAAGAATGTATCGGGCATGTTCAAAAAAGGATGGACTCACGACTCCGCGACCTAGTAAAAAACAAGACTGAATCAATAGAAAAAGACGGAAAAACAATTAATAAAAAAGTACTTTCTGGGAAAGGTAAGCTCACAGCTAAGCTAATAGATAAGCTGACAGTTTATTACGGTTTGGCAATAAGAAGAAATTGTGATTCTGTGAACAGTATGTATAATGCAATTTGGGGAACTTATTATCACTATTGTTCGACCGATGAGAATCCTCAACACGAAATGTGCCCAGGTGGAGAAGGTTCATGGTGTACTTGGCAGCAAGCGCTAGCAACAGATACATTATCTTCTTACACCCATGATTATCCAGCTTTACCAGCTGATGTTGCCAAAGCTATATATCCAATTTATGAAAACCTTAGCAACGAAAATTTATTGGAAAGGTGTGTAGGTGGATTCACACAAAATAACAATGAAAGTTACAATCAGTTAATCTGGAAAATAAGTCAGAAAATTGTTCCATGTGGCTCTAAAGTTGTTAAAATAGCGGCTTACATTGCAGCTGCAACATATAATGAAGGTACAACATCATTGTTACACATGATGAGTGCATTAGGGCTTTCATTAGGCACCTCAGCTCATAATTATGCTGAGAAAGAGGACGCAGAGCGTGTGATGATCTCCAACGCGAGAGCGCTAGGGAGCACGCGCGAAGAAAGAATGGCTCGACGACAACACCAGCTGGACTTACTGGAAGCTAGGGATCCTGCACAAGGTCCCTCTTATGGCCCTGGAATCGATGATACCATGTAAGTTTAAAAAAAAAAAATTAACCTATGTGTAAACTACTTCTGAAACTTTAAACGCGTTTATCTCAAAACTGTCATTTCAGAGTCGGTGAGCAAGATATCTCAGAGATGGCTCAACTAATCGGGCTGAAATTTTGACACAATCTTTTTAGATACATTCTTCAGGTATTGAACGAAGGAATAAGATGTACAAAATTTTTTACTATTTTTTTTGGACAATTTAAAGCGAAAATTTTCATCGAAAACTAAAATTTTTTTTCAAATAGCCGCCATTTTGTTAAAAATGAAAATTTTGTTTATTCCTTCGTTCAATACCTGCATTTATCTATCCTTTAAAAGAATTCACCTTTTTTTTTTATTTCAGATAATCCAAACCGACAAAATCGTGCTCACCGCCGAGCGCCTTTTTTTTGGAGGTCGTTCAGGACATCATCTGCAGAGGCGGTGCACATCAATATTTTGACACGAGTAATACAAAATTATATTCTTCAAAGTGTGCTCTTTCAGAATTACTATTACTTGTACTTAGTAAATAAAAGCTGTGTCCACAAAAAAATCGTAAAAAAACCTTATTTTTGAGCCTCGCAACTGCGTATAACCCCTTAAAGAAAGCCCAGCAAGAAAAATTGACAAAAAAGCATCATTTGTGGAACTTAAACTGCGAGAGATGATGAAATGCCCCGAAGATCAATATCACACCCTAAGTCTAGATCTTAGGCACTTTAAATCGGAATTGAAGAAGAGGTGGACATCCGCCAACTATATCGAAGAAAGATTTTTGCAGAAAAACGCTGAATGGCTTAATGTTTCGATACCCATTCATGATTGGACACAAAGTGTTAATAAGCCTGGACGTCCAAGTAAGGACTTCCAAGACTTGACGGATCGCAGTAAACGACGGAAAACAAAAGAACTTCGGGAGCAGGTACCTGTAGAAGAGCTAACCTTTGCGGCTAGTGTGAGTCAGCGGACTTCCGGGAATGCTCCTGCTTCAAAACTAATTTTAGATGCAACATCCTCACCGACAAGAGCTAAACGTTACAGAAAAGTAATCGCTTCTGTTCAAACACCCAAAGTGAAGAAATACACACCCGAAGAAGCCTTAAACCTTTTTATAGAAGGTGATTTTACGAGGCGACAATGAAAATTACTACACGACTCTAATAACAGCCTTTACCCGTGTTACACATTGATGAGAAATGCAAAAAAAGTGTGTTATCCGGACCCAGTGTCGATAACTGTTACAGAAACAGGCGTTGAAGTTGTGCTCTAAGAATTACTCAATCACACTGCTGAAAGACTTTGTCTATATCTCGAGGAAATACTAAGAAATTGTACTGAAGACGAATTAAAAAACCTTGAACTTATTTCAAAATGGGGGTGTGATGGCTCGCATCAAAATGCTTACCAACAAAAGTTCTCGGACAGCACTCAAGATGACTCTCATATATTTCAAAGTTCATTGGTTCCTTTGAGGTTACAGTCCCGTCTTGGAGAAAAAATAAAGGTGTTATGGCAAAATCCAACACCGTCCTCGACTCGCTTTTGCCGGCCCATTCGTATTCGATTCCTACATGAAACTGTGGACATAACGAAGGAAGAAATAAAATATGTGGTAGACCAAACCAAAAAATTACAGAAAACCCAAATCGAGGCTGTTAATGGAGCCCTCGTGCAACATACATTGCTTCCAACTATAGATGGAAAACTGTAGATGGGAAAGTCTGCAATGCAGCAACTGGGACCTCCTCTACCATGAGGTGTTATATTTGTGGGAAAACTTCAAAATATTTCAACGACTTTGAAAACAGAACTGAAGAAGACCCGCAATCATTACGTTTCGGTTTGTCGATTCTTCATGCAAGAATTCGACTATTTGAAACTGTGCTGCATCTCGCATATAAGCTTCCTTTCAAGAAATGGCAAGCTCGAACCACGGAAGAAAAGTATATTGTTAAGGAGAGGAAAAAAATAATTCAGAAGGAATACAGAGAAAGGGAGCGTTCAAGTATTACGTGACGCAATTTGGGGGGGCGGGGGGGTCTCGTAAAACGTTACGATGCGTTACACGGGCGGGAGGGGGTCCTTCTTACAACACGTTACGTAACATTATTTCTTTTTTTATATAATAAGGGAAATAAAACTCCCAAATTGGCAACCCTTTTCGTTTACGTTTTACGGGGAATCTCTCGATTGTATTAGTCTGGTCGCCATTTTTAATTTGTTCTCGCATGTTGGTAAACCTTTTCGTTTATATTTCACGGGGAATCCCTAGATTGTATTGTACGTCATTTAATGTTGTTTTTGTTGTCAGTATTCGTTAGTGTTTATGCAGAAGCAAATTGCTGTAGTCGCTGTTATTAAAGTGAGTTCATAGTGTTCATACTGTAATGTCCTCAAAAGAAGGAGATTTGTATCATCAGCTGTTCTTGGCCTATAAAGGCTCTCATGCTGACTTGCCAGCGCAAGTATGTCAAAAAAATGCCAATGAAATTTGGAAAACGGCTAAAGAAAAACTAAAAAACAAAGAAAAGTTTATAGAACATATAAATGATGTTATACGAGAGTTGAAGGTGAAGGCCACGAAGAAGAAAGCAACAATGCTTAGTTATTTTACACAAGTAAGTTTACTACTAAAATGTAATAATGACATAAGTATTATATTTAGTCCAAACCTTGATTTTTCATAAAAGAACTGGTCATAAGTATTTTATATTTCTAGCTACCTATGCAAACATCAAGCACGCCAGCAACACTATGGCCCAATGCTCCCTCGACTTCGCGTGCTCCTCAACAAAAACAGGTGCATCTGCTTATATGTGTTGTATATTATGTTCTTTTTTATCGCATGTGTCAATAATACCTATTCTTAATTAATTTTCTCTTGGTCTATAGGATTCGAATGTTGTAGCTTCATCCACGTGTTCATCTCTCATGGAATCGATTGTCGCAGTCGCTGGACATGAAAGCACTGCCGTCAAACGAAAGATGAGCGATATCCACGAGGAGCAAAGTCAGAATACTGATGGGGAAACTGTGGAGACATCGTCTACGGAACCAGACAAGACTTTGGTTGATTCGGTCATCACTAAAAATGTTCCAAGCAAACCGGCTCAAGAAACTCTTATGAAGAAAATTGGTCTACTGCAACAAAAAATAAATGTTCTCACTGAAGCAAGGGACACTGGTATAGCCAAAGATGATGTTCATGACGAAATAAAAAAGCTACGCAAAGAGTTGAAAGAAGAAGAGAAATGTTTGAAGAAAAAAAGAGACTCTGCTAAGCGTGCAAAAAAATTTCGAGCCAAAGAAAAACTGGAGAAAACTGAACGTCAGAGAAACAATCCTGCTGCAGCACAACCTCGAACTGGCCCTTTTTTTTTTTTTTTTTTTTTTTTTTTTTTTTTACGCTGGGAAAAATGCGTTCCGCATTCCCCCCCATTGGAGGATGGGGGGGGTATGTGGGACTCCCGGACCCTAGTGGCCCGGTTTACCCACTAAACGACCCAGCGGCGCTCAGGCATCGTCTATGTGGAGAGGGGCTGGGAAACCGGCAGAGCCTTGACGTCCAGCCCCCCCCCGTCGACCGCCCGCCATTTATGGCGGGGCCCGCACGCCCCTCACCCTGCAAGGAGGGGCCCGGAAACGGCAGCGACTTTACCGTTCCCGCCCAACGGAGATGGTGAACGAGTGCAATGCGGGAGAAGACGCCTCCACGTCTGTCTCCCGCCGTTCACCACCACAAGAGGAGAGAGAAGGCGACTATAATCGCCTTCTCCTACCCCTTCTTCTCCGCCTGCACAGCGGCGCAAGAGGGTCCTCCTCCCGTGCGCGCTCTGCCGCCTCCTTCTGTGACATCACATCCTCACAGAAGGAGGCGACCGCGGCCCAGCCGGCCTCGCCCCCCAGCATGGAGTTGACAACACTGGGAAGCGAAAGGTCCGGCCCGACCACCGCGACCAGGTCGCGACGCGGTTCGTTCCACGACGGGCACACCTCGAGGGTGTGCTGCGCCGTGTCCTCCGCCGCGCCGCAACCGTGGCACGACGGGGCCTCCTCCCGCCCGATCCGGTGCAGATACGATCCGAAACACCCGTGCCCGGACAATACCTGCACCAGACGGAACGAGAGGAAACCGTGGGGCCGCTCGAGCCAATCCCGTAAGACTGGCCCGACAGCGTCCAGCGTTCGGCGGCCGAACACGGCGGAGGCGAGGTCCTCCGCCCAATGGTGGACGATGGCATCCTTCGCCTCTCGCCGGACGGCCTCCCGCACCGTCGGGTCGCCGCGCTCCCCGGGCGCCTTGCGCCCCGCCGACCACTCGTACACTCTGGCGAGCACCCACGCCTCGAGCTCCCAAGGAGGGGTGCCCACCAGAGCGCACGCCGCCGCGAAGCCCACCGAGCGGTAGGCCCTCGCCACCCGCTGTGCGATTGCCCTTTGGGGTCTCCGGATCGCGGCGGAGTTCTCCCTCCTCTGGAGGGAGTCCGCCCAGATGGGGGCCCCGTAGAGGGCCATGCTCCTCAGGATGCCGGCATACAGCTGCCGGCATCGCGCTTTGGGCCCCCCCATATTCGGGAGGAGCCACGAAAGCGCCCCCGCAACCTTCAGCAGGCGCGTCGACAGCCCGCTGAAGTGCGGGCCAAAGCGCCACCTGCTATCTAGCACCAGGCCCAGATATTTCATCTGGGCCCTTACCTGGACCCCGACGCCCTCCACGAAAATGTGGGCGTCGGTCGGGGTGCGCTGCCGAGGCGCGTGGAAAAACACCGCCTCGGTCTTATTCA
Organism: Habrosyne pyritoides; assembly: GCA_907165245.1. Lineage (NCBI taxonomy): Eukaryota > Metazoa > Arthropoda > Insecta > Lepidoptera > Drepanidae > Habrosyne > Habrosyne pyritoides. The sequence goes on along the minus strand of OU015607.1, from coordinate 10,918,518 downwards.
GCGCCACCCTCAATCCCAGCCGACGGATCCTTCCCGCGACCAAGGATCCGCCAGCCGAGGCCAAGTCGGCCGCCTCCCTAAAACTTCTCCCCCGGGCAGTGAGAAGAGTGTCATCCGCGTAGCAGATGACACTCGTGCCACGGAGGAGAGCTCCCCGCAGGAGCCAGTCGAACCCGACGTTCCACAGGAGTGGTCCTAGGACGGACCCCTGTGGAACGCCGGTCTCCGCGCCGTACCGCCGGAGTCGGCCCGCCCTGTCTACCAGAAGGACCGCTCGGTCCGCCAGGTAGCTGGCCAGGAGGTCCCGCAGGTACTGAGGCACTCCGTGGTACCGTAGTGCCTCTAGTATCGTCGAGTGGGGGACAGAGTTGAAGGCATTGCCTATGTCGAATGACACGGCCAACACCCCGTCCCCCACCCCCACGGCCTCCTTCACCTGGCTCTTGAGCCGGGCCAGAGCGTCGACTGTCGAACGCCCCTTTCGAAAGCCGAATTGAGCGTCCGACAGGTTCGGCCCCACCTCCGACAGCAGGCTATTAAGCCGGCCGGCGACAATCCCCTCGAACATCTTACCGACCTCGTCCAGCAGGACGATGGGCCGGTATGCCGAGGGGGAGTCCGGCGGGCGTCCTTCCTTGCGGAGGAGGCACAATTGCCCCTCCTTCCAGATTTTCGGGAACCTCCTAGACGCGAAACACGCGCTGAAGAGGTCCCGAAATCTTCCCGCCATATGTGTGGCGGCAATGGCCACCACACGCGCGGGCACACCGTCCGGCCCTGGGGCCGTCTTCTTGGCGCGGAGGCGGAGGGCCTCCGCGGCGAGCTCATCCGCCGTGACCGGAGAGATCTCCTCGACCGGCGGACGCGCCCCCCGCGGGAACCTCGAACTGGCCCTGGACAGCCCTCTTTAGTTGACTCGCAACCTGCTCTCCTAGAGACCATAATTAATATTGCCATTCATGGCAGCGCTGCTGATGAACGCCGCCGAACAGAGATGATTAGGAGTTGTCTCACTCTGTCCGACCTGCATGAAAGGCTGTTGTTAATGGGATTCCAAATTTCTCGAAGCGGCACATATCTTCATTTACTCCCACGCGTTTCTAACACACAAGAGGGAAGAAGACACGTACGTACTGTACCCGTAAAGTTAGCAAGACCACAGACCGAGATGCACAAAAAACACGAGGACGGGGAATTTTGCACTGCTACAATCAGGTCATTGGAATCTCTCGCTTCGCTTCTGGGACCGCAGCAAGTATTCGTTCTCTCACAAGACGATAAGGCACGTGTACCGATAGGTTTACCGGCAGTAAAAAGTCAGAGCCCTCTTTTAATGCATATGGAATACAGAATACTTTTACCTGATCATGACTGGGTCGTGGCAGAGCGGCACAAACTTATTCCTTCTGTATACGCCGGCGTCAACGTAGAACCTAACAATTTCGGTAGGGAAGAAGCTGTTGGGTACAGCGGGCCGACACACATATCCATAAGGAGCGGGAAACACTCATCCTCCACAGCGAACACCCACGCTTATGATTTCGAATCACTTTTATCAATACCTTCATTCAAATCCTTAATGATGACAGAATCGAACACCGTGAAGCCAGTAATCATCATCTTTGTAGATGGTGGGCCGGACGAAAACCCGCGTTATCGCAAAGTCAAGAACTTTGCGATTGAACACTTTAAAAAATACAACCTGGACGCCCTGTTTATAGCGACTAATGCTCCTGGGCGGAGCGCATATAACCGAGTTGAGCGTCGCATGGCTCCCCTCAGCAAACGACTGGCAGGCGTCATTTTGCCTCATGAACATTTTGGTTCTCATCTCGACGACAAAGGAATGACTACGGATGATGATTTGGAAAAACGCAATTTTCAGCACGCTGGGGAAACACTTGCAGAAGTGTGGAGAGAAATGAAAATTGATAATTATGACGTTTCGGCGGAGTATAGACAGCCCGAAGATAGCATGCAGGATCCAGCAGAACCAAATCTGGCGTGGTATAGCGTTCACGTCCGTGAATCGCAATATTTCTTACAGGTTATAAAATGCGCAGATGAATCCTGCTGTTCACCACCGAGAAGTGCATTGAAATCTGTGTTTACGGATACTTTCATGCCGCCACCTTGCCCAATACTTCAAACCCCAAGCAAGCTCGTAGTACCCAGTTTGTTAGACAAAGGAAAATCCAATTTTCGCCACTTCTTGTAAGGTTGTCCGTTAATCTGTCACCTCCTCTAGAAGGGTTTAAGCAGATGCCTTACGATTTCTTTTGTCCATCTGTACAATCCGACCTAAAGAAAAAAGTATGTCCAACCTGTGGGATCTATTTCACACCTCACAGGAGTGTTCAAATGCACTGTCGTTACGTGCATGGCAAGACTGTCCAAGACCATTGTGAAACTAGAGTACGGCCACAGCGCCTTGCTGCCAGAAGGGCAAATGAGCTTCTCTGCATTGTGCGTCGTTATGAAACATCGTCTGAGGATGCTGACTGGCTCGACGAAGACGAAGTTGATGCAAGTGGCTTAACAATTCCAGAACCGTCTTCGTCTGCACTCCAGGTGCCAGTGATGAAAGAATCTGAGTGGCTAGCAAACCCGTGGACAGAGGAGCAGTAATTTCAATCGAATTGTTTTTATAGACCTACTTAGATACTTGGTTAATAGTTGATTATTTTTTAATTTTGTTAAGAATACGATTTTATTTCGAGTAAAATGTTTAATTTCAGTTGGGTTTCTGTTTATAATTGCATTGCCAAAGGTTAAAATAAATATGTTATTATATTTGAAGAATTTATTAGTAAAAAAGCTAAAATACTTAGGAGAATGAAGGAGAAAAACAATTGTGTTTTGTAAAGCCAAAAATTTATAAAAAAATAAACAAAATACGCAGGTGTTGCGAATTAAAAATATCTTGTTTTATTATAAGGCAATTAAAACTATACGAAGGATAAAAACTATAACAACTTTTTGCGACTTCAGGGTAAAAATGATGACTTGAGTGTTACGTAACCTTTAGAGAGGGGGGTGGGGGGGGGGGGTACAGAAAAACGTTACGGAGCGTTACAGTGGGGGGAGGGGGGGTCAAAAATCTTCAAAAATTGCGTTACGTAATACTTGAACGCTCCCAAAGAACGGGACTGATTATAGATATGCCTATAGCTGGGTTTGGAAATTCGAATTCAGGCAATACATCTCGAAGATTCTTCGCCGACCCAGATTTAGCAGCCGATATCACTAGCATTAATAAAGATTTTATCATAAAACTAAAAATTATCCTAGAAGCAATATCTTCTGGACACCAACTCGATACAAAAAAGTTTGAAAAGTTTTGTAAGGATACTGCTAAAATGTACGTCGAGCTTTACGGTTGGCATCCTATGACGCCCACTCTGCACAAAATTCTAGTACATGGCCCTACCGTAGTGGATCATGCCATATTACCTATCGGTCAGCTATCTGAAGAGGCTGCGGAGGCACGGAACAAGCATTACCGCTCCTACCGACAAAATTTCGCAAGGAAGTTTTCGCGGTTACAATGTAACGAAGACGTCTTAAATAGGCTTCTTCTCACATCAGATCCATTGATCAGCTGTGGAAGAAAAAGGAAACCCAGCAAAAGCCAGCCGTTTTTAAAAGAAACAATAGACCTTTTCAAGCCTGAACCAAATAACGACGATTCATTAATGGATGAAGAAGAATAAATGTATTTTTTTTTCAAATATGTACTTATTTTTACTAAAATATACTTTTAATAAGCTTTTCTATGTATTTTCATTTATGTATTTCCAATTTGAAAATTACTCAAAATATTTTTGTCCGATTTTGAAAGCAAAATGCTCGTTAGTGCGGTGGTAAGAGAGTTCAAAATCCTCAAACGAGCATCCAGTTCCTAGATACCTGAAACAAATTATATTTTTTAAAAAATAAATTAAAATTATATTTTTTTGTTGTTACAGTAACTAAATTACAGAGGAAGTGGAAGTCTTCGTGACAGTTTTAATAGAGAAAATGCAAAAAACAAGAACGTTGCGAGTGGTTCGGCAGCAACAAGCAGTAAACAGTACATTTATTTCAATCATCTATCGTTCTTGAATTCCTTAAAAGAAGTGAGACCGCCTACCGATGATACTAATGCAACTAATGATGCGGAAACATCTCGCCCGAAAATAAACAGAAAAATTAATATAAAAAGGGCCGAAAAATCAGAAAATGAAATTCTCAGAACACTTTCGGAAAATTTAAAACGTAAAAATGATCAAATAAGCGACCAAAATGACCCCGATAAGCAATTTCTGATGTCGCTGCTTCCACATATAAAAAAAATTGACGAAAATTGTAAACTTGATTTTCAATCAGAAATATTACAGTTAATTAGAAAGTACAACCCGGTCACATTATCTCGAGACCTCGCTGGAATGCGAACCTCCCGCCCCGTTCTCCTTTCACCTCCCCGCGCTCGCCACGGCGCGTCAGTACGGTTAGCACTTTCGTTGCCGATACGCGTCGACTTGTTTTCGTGATATATTCATTGTTACGTTTGGACTTTTATTGTTATTTTGTTATTGCTGTTACGTTAAAATATTGTTTTTGTTGCAACGTTGGATATTTTTGTTAAGTTTGGACATTTTTGTTACTATTTCGTTGCTTTGAAGTGGGACAGTGAAGTTTTTTCAAATATGGGAAAACCTATTCACAGTGAAGCAAGAAATTTAATCCTGAAAGTTCTCGCTTTCTTTGAATCAGAGAAAGCTAACAAGCAATTCGTAATACCTGTAGATCAAGTTGTTAAACGAACCTGTGCTGCAACAGGAATATCAAAATGTACTTTGATGAGAATAAAAAAGGAGGCCAAAGAATTGCGGTCTTCGTCACTGCAACATGCTACACCGAGTACTAGTCAAGGTTCTATTATATAAAAATACTATATAAAAATTGTCAACACCAGGTAAAAAGCGCAAGAAGTACAAAAAAAAATCGAAATTGATGATTTTGACATCTGTGCCATACGTAATATTATTAACAGTTTTTATACTGTAAGAAAAGAAATCCCAACATTAAAGAAAATCTTGGCAGTCGCTAAAAGGGATATAAATTTTAAAGGTGAAAGAAGTTACCTCAGAAAAATTTTAATTGACCAGTTGGGATATAAATTAAAAAAATGTAAAAATGCCCGTACCATCTTAATACAAAAGCCAGATATTGCCGCGTGGAGGGCTCGCTACCTGCGCCGGATGAAAGAAAACAATAACCTTGGCGCAGATAAAAAACCGGTTACGTTTCTAGACGAAACATGGATTCACTCACACTACACCGTTAATAAATGTTGGCAAAATAGTACCGACAGCAGCGTAAAAAAAAATTTTAACCCCGGCCAGAGATGGATTCTTGTGCATGCTGGGAGAGAAAACGGTTTCATACCAGGCGCAGAATTCCTATATAAATGCAAACAGACAACAGGCGACTATCATCATGAGATGGATACGGATAATTTCTTGAAATGGCTCAAAGAAAAGTTGCTACCTAACTTACCGCCGAACGGTACAGTCGTCATTGACAATGCACCTTACCATTCAACTCAATCAAAAAAGGCACCCACGAGTGCATCACTCAAATCTGATATGCAAAACTGGTTGCGTGACAATAACGTTCCGTTTAACGAGAATATGACGAAAAAGGAATTGTACCCGATAATTTTAAGGACAAAGCCTCCAAAAAAATACGTCGTCGACGAATTAATGTAAGAGAATGGTCAGGAAATAGTACGTCTGCCACCCTATCACTGTGACTTAAATCCGATTGAATATATCTGGAATCTAGTGAAGCAAAGGGTGGCAGACAAAAATGTTAGTCAGTCAGAAAAAGAAATAGAAAAACTAACAAGAGATGCGATTAATTCCATCACACCTTCCGACTGGAAAAAAGAAGTAAATCACGTTGAAAGATTACAACAGGAGTATTGGGAGAAAGACCAACTTGAAGAAGAAAATGTTCGTGAAATAATTATATCCCTAGGCGAAGAGAGTTCGGACAGTGAGATCAGCGATAGCGATAATGAGACAATGACTGGCATCGAGCCAATCATATATTCTGAAGAAGATTTTTAGTCTGTATTTTTGTGTAATAAACACTTCTTGTACCCACTTAACCAAGATTGTTTCATTTATTTTTCATCATTTTAATCATATCATTATAATAATATTACCTACATTAAATTAATTAACACAATATTTGTTTCGTTGGAAATCTTATTGTTTATAATAATATCCTACTAGAGGATGCTTGTTTTGCGCACCGTATCAGAGCGCCGACGCGACGTGACGTCATCGACGCCAGGTCTCAAGATAATGTGACCGGGTATTACACGCATAATCAAAATTATGAAACCTATTCGGCCCAATATTATGGTTATTCTTCAGGAAATGCCAACATACACTCGACACAAAAAGCTTCTACATCTGTTCAGCCTTCTCCACTTCATTCACATTATTCCGACAAGTCTATGCTTGACATGTCATACTCTACACAAAACGCTTCTACATCTATCCCGTCTTCACCTATACTTTCGCGTACTACATACACTGTAACTATGATAATGCATTATGTAAATTTATTACATATCGTGGTGAAGACTGCGTTAAAAAGTTTGTTGACTTTATTTATTCGGATGCTCGTTATATTACTGATAATTACTCAAATAAAATATCATATGATGATAAAGAAAACTTAATAATGGATAAAACATCCACGCAGTGTCATATTTGTGAGCAACCATTGTTATCATCAGATCAAAAGGTAATCGATCATTGTCATCTCACAGGAAAAATTAGAGGTGTAGTACATCAGCAATGTAATTTAAAATATTCTCTACCCGATTACATTCCCATATTTTTTCATAATTTAAGCGGATACGATAGCCACTTATTCATTAAGGAGCTAGCCTCAAGAGATGGCATGCGTATTGAGTGTATACCACACCATAAGGAAAAGTACATTTCATTTAGTCAAAAGTTACATTTTGAAGATAACGATGATGGCAGCACTCGAAAAGAAATAACTATACGTTTCGTTGATTCGTTTAAATTTATGTCCGCTAGTTTAGATAGTTTGGTGAAAAATCTCCCACGAGACCAATTTCATATATTACCCAAACATTTTTCGGATCCCGAACAAATAAGCCTTTTAACACGAAAAGGTGTGTTTCCATACGAGTACCTTGACTGTTGGAGCAAACTTGAAGCCAAATCACTACCTGATAAACAATCATTTTACAGTGAACTAACACAAACAAATATTTCCAATGATGATTACATGCATGCGCAAACTGTATGAAATTAATTTAATATAGAGACGCTAGGTGAATACTGTGATTTGTATCTCAAAACAGATGTTCTATTACTTGCTGAAGTGTTTGAAAACTTCCGCAGTATTTGTTTGAGTGCATATAAACTAGATCCTTGTAGATACCTCACAGCACCCGGTCTTTCGTGGGATGCCATACTGAGACAGGCGGGAATAAATCTCGAACTTCTCACTGATTATGAAATGATTCAGTCCGGTATTCGAGGTGGTATTAGTCAAGTTTCCAAAAGACACGCCCAAGCTAACAATAAGTTTATTGATCCAACCACATACAATTCCACACGAGATGACAGTTTCATTGTATACTTGGATGTTAATAATTTGTATGGTTATGCTATGAGTCAACATCTGCCTTATGCAAACTTTGTTTGGATAACGAATCATGAAATTAACTCATTCGATATATTAGCACAGCATCCTGATTCAGATATCGGTTACATTTTGGAAGTGGATCTGGAGTATCCGTATTGTCTACATGATTTACACAATAACTATCCATTCTGTGCCGAAACAAAAACACCACCAAATGGTAAAACTAAAAAGCTTTTACTTACTCTCAACAACAAACACAATTATGTAATTCAGTATGTGAACTTGAAGCAATGTATAGAACATGGATTAGTTTGTAAAAAAATCCATAGGATCTTATCGTTTCAGCAATCTCCATGGCTTAAGCCCTACATAGATTTAAACACACAGAAAAGAACATTGGCTAAAAATTCATTTGAAAAAGACTTCTATAAGCTCATGAACAATTCGATTTTCGGTAAAACCATAGAGAATGTAGAGAAGCGAATTGATGTGAAACTTTGTAACATGTGGGGTGATGAGAAAATAAAGACAAAATGCAAATATGGTGCTGAAAGATACATAGCTCATCCTAATTTTCATAGCTGTAAGATTTTCTCCGAAGGTTTTGTAGCAGTACAAATGAACAAAACAAAAATATTATACAATAAACCTATTTATGCTGGTTTCACTGTACTAGAACTTTCCAAACATGTTATGTATAATTTTCACTACTCATATATGCTACCTAAATACAACCATAACATGCATCTGCTCTACACAGATACGGATTCTTTCATCTATCAAATCACAACTAAAGATTTTTATGAAGATATTAGACAAGACTTAGAGGCTAGATTTGACACCTCTGATTTCCCCAAGGACAATGTCTATAATCTACCACTAGTTAACAAAAAGGTCGTCGGTCTCATGAAAGATGAAACCAATGGTTGTATCGTCAAAGAGTTTGTTGGTTTGCGTTCCAAAATGTATAGTTATGTTTTACTAAATGATTTGACTGTAAAGAAAAACAAAGGTACCTCCGCTACTATTGTAAGAAAGTTATATTTCGAAAATTATAAAAAAGCACTTGATTGTGGTTATGTAAAATATGATAACATGTATACATTTGCTAGCGATAAGCATCATGTTTATACACAAATTAAGAGAAGAAAAGTACTTTCTGGTGATGATGATAAAAGATGTATTACTGAGGATGGAATAAACACACTGGATTGGGGACATTATAGTACATTATAGTAAATTTCATCCCTATAAATTGGCTGTTGTGCAAGAATTAACTGAACGCGATTTTGTTGCCCGTCAAAATGCATGTGAAATGCTGATTGACAACCTGCCTGAAGACGCGGTCGTTTTTTTCAGTGACGAGGCTCACTTCCACATTTCCGGCTGCGTCAACAAGCAAAACATGCGTTATTGGTGTGATGTAAATCCGCGTGAGCTTCACCAGAAGCCACTTAATTGTGAGCGAGTTACTGTCTGGTGTGCGGTGTCGGTAATGGGAATAATTGGTCCTTATTTTTTTGAAGAAAACGAACGCGCAGTTACCGTGAATGGAGCTCGTTACAGGAACATGATCGAGGAATTTTTTCTTCCAAGACTCGAAGAAATGAACGTTAGGAACGTGTGGTTTCAGCAAGATGGAGCCACAGCACACACAGCACGAGACTCAATGAATTTGTTGCGACAACATTTCCCCGACCGCCTCATCTCTCTCAGAGGCGATCTCCAATGGCCGGCACGCTCTCCAGATTTGACTCCATGCGATTTCTTTTTATGGGGTTATTTGAAATCCCTGGATTATGTCGATCGACCACGGACCATAGCACACCTCAAGAACAACATTCGCGACGCCATTGCCAACATACCGATTGATATGCTGCGAAGAGTGGATACGAATTTCAAAAATCGACTTCATCAGTGTATGCGCAATGGGGGTCGCCATTTATCCGATGTCATTTTTAAGACTGCATAAAAAAAAATTGGGATATTGTATTCTCAAATAAAAAAATTTTAAAACAATAACTGAAGTACTTTTTTTTTTATTGACCTTTCAAATAAGTAAGTTTCTCTGGCGCACCCTGTATAATCAAATAAAATTCATTGTGTTTGTAGTACACAGTCTTTTATTTTACTTTTAACCTTCCCATTTATTCTTACATGAAACTCTTTGCAAGTTTGAACTTGATATAAGTACACTGACTAAACCACTGAACATGCTGCTGCCAAGGATCATCATCTTCTTCCCAATCTTTTAAGCCTTCACCACAATGGAAACACTTAGTTCTGTCTCCATGACCAGTATAAAAGAAACCAGCTTCTGCAAGATCTTCAGGCTTCTGACGTAAACCTACAGGCCAGTCTTCGAAAGTGAACAGTCGTCTTGATTTTAACTTGAAAAATGGAAATTCAGCTGTTTCATCAGATGAGTTAATTAACCATTTAGATGTAAATATTTTGGCATTAAGCATATTCTGCCATATATCGGTTTAACTAAGGAACGCGTTAAGTGTTTACAAGCGGTATTTCAATTTAACAACACCAAATGTATGATTTGGTAAATAAATGTTTTTAAAAGTAGACAATGATGTTTAACAGTGACCAGAGTGGTATTTCGCCGTACGAGGCGACGGGCGGAGACCGGTCGCTGATGCTGGCGATGCTACGGCTGAAGCCGGCGCCGATCTACATCTTGGAGGAGGAGGACGCTGTGCTCGACGAAGAGAAATCGAAGCGCATCGGCCAGATTATAAATGAACAGACTCAATCGCAACTTTTTATCATATCGCTGAAGGACAACAACGCAAACGTTGTCTTTCACACCAAATGGGTGGAGGGAGGGAACGTGAGCAGTGGACAGTTCTGTCCACGGGTAATTAATTATTTAAATTATTTGGTTTCGCTGCTTAGGTTTTCGCCTACTTCTTTTCCTTAATATTTGCCGTCGCAGCAATTTTCGATGTTCTACGGACGGTCAACTATCTTTCGAAATATCTTTGTCGCCCTTTCGATGAAAGGTATAAAATTGTTGTGGTGTCTGGCATCTATATACTATTTAGTCGCCTCTCAAGAGAGCCTCATCAGATGAGTTAATTAACCATTTAGATGTAAATATTTGGCATTAAGCATATTCTGCCATATATCGGTTTAAGGGGTTATATACAGTTAGATTTCAAAAATCGATAATTTTTTTTCTTAATGTACATATATTTAAGAATACACACAGAAAATTTCATATCGTTCCGGTGAATATTTTCAAAGTTACAAGCAAATTTTAAAAGGCGTTTCAAAGTGCTTGGAAGTACAAGGTCGGAGCGGCAGCGCCTACCTGGAACTTTTATGCACCTGCCAATTGTAAATTCTCCCTTCTAAAGTATTTAGATGTGTAAAGCAACAGTGTGTTAGTGTTTTGCTATACCTGAAATGTAAATTTGTATTTTTCTATCCCCAAACTGGAAAATATTTAAGAGTGGTAGTCAGTATAAACAACAAAGCGAAGCAGTAAACTTGTGAGTTTGTTCATATTTTTTTGTGTAATTTTTCGTGAAAATGAAGGCTTCCAGAGAAATGAGAAAATCTCTTAACATACGTAAGTCGAGAACAAAAAAGCGCAATAATGTTTTTAAATCAAAAACAGCTGAAACGGATGAAAGTAGTTTCAGTGCTTCGACGAAAAAAATTAAAGAACAAGAGGAAATCTCAGTTCCACGTGATCCGTCTATTGAGTATCGCATTTTAAATTTTATTACAGTAATTGCAGCAATTTCTGAATATGTGAAATGTAAGATCTGTGACGGAAATGTCAAGTTTCAAACTGCTTCTGAACGAGGACTTGGTTTAAAAATTGTTTTGCTGTGTGATAAGTGTGCAGATCGTAAAATAAATTCTAGTCCTTTTGTCGCGCATTCTTATGAAATAAATCGACGATTTTTATTTGTCATGAGAGTCCTCGGATTAGGGTTAAAAGGTGCAGCAAATTTTTGTGGATTAATGGACATGCGAGCCTTTATATCACAGCCCACTTACGATTTGATAATAGATAATATTCACTCCAGTATAAAAACAGCCACCGAAAAACTTTTTCAACAGGCTTGTACTGAAGAAAAACGTTTGACTTCCGAACATCAAGGCAATGAAGATTCGTCAGAATTAACTGTATCTGGCGATGGTACATGTAAAAAACGAGGGTTTAGTTCCTTGTACGGTGTGACATCATTGATCGGATACTATTTCACAACAATATCTATGATTTTACCAGAGTAAAATCATAGATATTGTTGTGAAATGTTCCTACTGCAAACAGTGTGAAACTTGGAAGAAGAAACTCAGTACCGAAGAATATAAGGAATGGTATTCAGAACATGAAGATACTTGCACTGCAAATCATTCTGGTTCTTCTGGGAAAATGGAAGTTGATTCAGCCATCGAAATGTTCCAACGTTCATTGAAAAAACTTGGAGTCATGTACAAAAATTACATCGGAGACGGTGACTCCAAAAGGTACTCAAGAATTTTAAAGGCTGCACCTTATGGTGATCAAGAAGTTGTAAAAAAAGAATGTATTGGACACGTACAGAAACGAATGGGCACGCGAGAACGTGAGCAATGGACAGTTCTGTCCATGGGTAATTAATTATTTGGTTTTGCTGCTTAGGTTTTCGCCTACTCTTTTCCTTAATATTTGCCGTCGGCGCAATTTTCGATGTTTTACGGACGGTCAACTATCTTTCGAAATATCTTTGTCGCCCTTTCGATGAAAGGTATAAAATTGATGTGGTCTCTGGCATCTGTATACTATTTAGTCGCCTCTCAAGAGGCCCTCATCAGATGAGTTAATTAACCATTTAGATGTAAATATTTTGGCATTTAGCATATTCTGCCATATAGCGGTTTAAGGAACGCGTTAAGTATTTACAAGCGGTATTTCAATTTCACAACACCAAATGTATAATTTGGTTAATAAATTTCATTAAAAGTAGATAATGATGTTTAACAGTGACCAGAGTGGTATTTCGCCGGACGAGGCGACGGGCAGAGACCGGTCGCTGATGCTGGCGATGCTGCAGCTGAAGCCGGCGTCGATCTACACCTTGGAGGAGGCGGACGCTGTGCTCGACGAAGAAAAATCGAAGCGCATCGGCCAGATTACAAATGAACAGGCACAATCTCAACTTTTTATCATATCGCTGAAGCACAACAACGCAAACGTTGTCTTTCACACCAAATGGGTGGAGGGAGGCAACGTGAGCAGTGGACAGTTCTGTCCACGGGTAATTATTTAAATTATTTGGTTTCGCTGCTTAGGTTTTCGCCTACTTCTTTTCCTTAATATTTGCCGTCGGCGCAATTTTCGATGTTTTACGGACGGTCAACTATCTTTCGAACCTTGTACTGTAATTTGTTGTTGCTGGCAACTTTTTACGTCACTCTCAATTACCAGGCGTTGAAGTTGTCATTCCGCTGTTTGTTTTGACTCGAAGAAACGAGCGAATGATTATTCCTGTCTGATTTGTTGCGAAGGCTATGCTGAAAGTTTACCAGGAGAAAATTGGATCCAGTGTCAAGCTTGCAGGGAATGGGCTCATACAAAATGGGTTCCAGGTGCTGGTCCTACATTCGTTTGTGTCTATTGCAACAGTGACAACGACGATTAAGTTGCTAAGATCTTATTAATATATATTTTTAAGATATTTAAGTCTGATTTTAAACAGAAAGCAAACGTCGTTGTGAAGTAGTCACTGCAAAGCTGTGAATCGAAAAAAGGTATGGAACACACGATCGAATATGCACACTGATATGAGAACTGGAAACAATGTTGTTATAAAAAAAAGTTCCTGTCGTAAAAATCCAAGATTTATCAATAAAATTGATAAAATAATTATCAACAAATTACGCATTGGCAATTCGAAGACACCCGAATTCTGAAGATATGCTCAAAGTGATCTGGGCAGGATACTATCATTAAATTTCAACCGACAGCATACGTATTGTTCAGACTCATGGGGCAAGTACAAGAAAGCGGTGAAAAACAATCAGACACAAACATTTAAACATCCTCCTGCTCTAGCTTAGGATCTTCAAGATGTTTTGAAATCGATTTATGAAGATCTGACGAGGGACGAGTTACTGGAGCGATGCCTCGAACAAGCCACGAAGATAACATTTCTACGCAGGTTTTTCGATGCTACTGTTTTACTATAATAATTGTTCGAAAAAATTTTATCATGTACTTGAATGATGTGTTTATTACATAGGATCCATTTGATCCCATAATTTTTAGCAGAAATCCTCCAAAAAAGTCGCGGATATAGCCATTTTAACACAAATTGAAGAAATATCATCAATCTCAATTCAAATTTTAAAAACAGTTATGACAATAGAAAAAGAAATAGATGATAACGTCGAACGCATATTGGTCATTGAATCTGGCGCTATTCTTCCTTCTGTCATATCCACTGTACGTTTATATAAAGAGTTACTGTTTTCCAGTTCTTCTAGACTTGACAAAAATTTAGTTCTCCCAATACTCATCCAAGTTGTACCAATCATCGAATCAACACCGTCTAGGGATATTTTGTACAAAGTTCTTAAACTCAAAAAATACTGGCCAGTTTTAAATTCTTTTGAAGAAAGCTTATTTTGTAAACCTTTTTTAACGATTCTTAATTTGAATTTGCAAAAATAAATTAAAAACAAAGGATTTACGCGGCATAATGGTAGTGAAGTCCGAAGGTTCGTTTACCTACAGTAGTTTTTGGCTATTTGTTTGTGTCAAATTTAAGTTTTATAACAAGTTATCGGTTAATTTTGAATCAATGATATTGTGTGCATCATGCACCATTTAACGAGAGAGGAAATGTTAAGGGCAGTAGGCATGCTCCAAGCTGGGGCTACTCAACGTTGTATTGCTGAGGAGCTTGGAACAAGACAAAACGTGATATCAAGGTTATGGTCACGTTATCGTGCTACTGGTGAAGTGGCTGAAAGACACCCAGGCGGGAAGTGCAAATCTACTCAATGACAAGGCCGATTTTTGCAAATTATTGCGAGAAGACAGCAATGCAGTTGATTTAGAGGCTCCAGTCAGAGCTCCAGTTGCTTGTGAGTGACCAAACTGTGAGAAGACTGCATGAAGCTAACCTTCATGCTCGCAGACCGCTTCGTACTCCAGTACTACGCAGAGGAAATCGTGGACGACGACTAGAGTGGGCTAGTGAACATATAATATGCTCTGGGAAGAACAGAATAAATTTTCCATATTTTTCACTTTTTCTTGAGAAAAACATTTATTGTTAACCCTACAATTATTTCACGTTTTTTCTCTATACTTGTTAGATTCATACTAAAAAAAACGCTACACTTCGGAAATGCAGATGCAACGCAAGTGCCGCCGCTAGACTTTATCGTGAAAGATATCCAAATTTTGAGCGCTAACCGGATCACTGCGTGTTTTTTATTTAGCACCGTTCGTTCACTCACGGGGGAGCGGCCATTTCCCGAATCAAATACGGGCTGGAGGTAGACCTCGCTTTCCTTACGACGAAGAAGTGTTGCAGGAGGTCGCAGATGACCCAAGTATTTCCGTTCGTGGAATTGAAGAAAGAACGGGAATACCCAAAAGCACAGCACATCGTATTTTACAAAGAGCCGAAATGCATCCGTTTTACGTACGAGTTCAAAGTCTTCTCCCTCGAGATTATCCTGAAAGGATTTCATTTTGCAGAACAATGCTACAGAGGCATAATGAAAATCCCCAATTCATCCGAAACATTCTCTGGTCAGATGAATCTACATTTTAAAAAATGGTTACATAAACTTACACAATTTTCAAGAGTGGCATGTGAGGAATCCACATTTAATGCGAGAAGACAGATCCCAGTACCGCTCTAAAGTAAACCTGTGGACCGGAATTTTAAACGGCAAAATTGTTGGACCTTTTGAGCTGCCTGAGAACTTGGCAGCTCAATGGAATGGCAGGAATTACCTACATTTTTTACGAGAAAATTTACCAACTTTGTTAGAGGACGTACCACTAACAGACCTTCGCCTCATGTGGTATCAACAAGATGGCTGCCCAGCGCATTACGCAGTGCAGGTAAGAGATTTCCTTGACCTTGGAATATCCGGCAAGGTGGATTAGACGTTCAGGCACTATCTCGTGGCCAGCACGTTCCCCAGATTGAAATCCCCTGGATGTTTTTTATTGGGGCGTCCTCAAAGAAAAAGTTTATTCAAAGCCCATTGAGAGCGTAGCCGAACTGCGTGAATGAATTTCTCAAGCTGCGGAGGACATCAACTCTCGGGGATATGGCTCTACTAATAACGCCTCGACTAATAAGTAGATATTTTTCAAGAAGATGTAGGCATTGAGGCTGATGGTAAACAATTTGAACATTTGTTGTAATAAAATAAAAACTTGGGGCAATTGTGTCATTATTATTGACTGTGATTCTTAGAAATATTATTTAGGGGTTACGGTTCCAAAGTGCATTTAAGTGAACAAAAATAATAAAAATTAATCACTATAACCGAAAAATGATCCTGATATTTGTTTTAGTTATAAGTGTCCCACATCACTCAAGTGATTAGTGATAACAAGTGCAAAGGACATTATTAGTTAAAGCGTACCACTTAAGATAACTTTCTCACGGTCTCGATATTTGTTTAGTTAACGATCTTATTCTTGTACTTCTCCCACCATTTGTCTCATATATAAACCAATGTCTCAATAATATTAAAGTAGTCTAACCTCAACCTTCGTTCTGAACTCATAATCGCTGTTTTTATAATTATATTTCTAAATGATTTTTTTTAAAGCAAGTTTTGTTTTACCATATAGGGTGGGTGCACCAGTGCCACACCAGGAACCAGTAGTGCACCATTTCTAATTTCACGTTAAAATATTAACCTAAGGTCGAATTTCCCGCCACTTTTGTTACGTTTGGTAGCACTGCCGTACTTCTACGAATCATATAGTCGTAAATTAAGCGACAAACACGCCATCTACATCAGTTTAAAGAGCAAGATTCGAAACGACAATCGTTCATTTCGTTTCGGGCGGCCATATTAGTAAGCGACACGTTGACGGTAAGTTTTTTAACCCTTAACACCACTCGTCGCCTACTTTTTTGCAAATAACGTAAATATTCAAAATGCGACGCGGTTGCGGTCCGGTGTATTCCCAGTGACGCCCGAGATCTAGCGGGGGCCGGACGTGTGCGCTGTTCACGTTTGTGGTTTGTGAGGTACGTGCCGTTGCGGGACCTAAGTCCCCCACGAGTGTAGTTATGTAGGTATTTTTCCATATTAGTATTTTTATACATTTGTGTTTTTTATAGGTTTTGGTGCAATATGGCTAAAAATTTGAATCCCCAGCAGATAGAAAGGCTATTAAATGACCTTGAAAATGAAGACAGCGAAAACGACGAGATTTTTCCTGAATTATTATCAGATTTGAGCGATGCAGAGTACGAAGTAAGTTGACCACGATACGGATAGCGATGACGTGGCTGACAGTGCTTCGGAAAATGAAGAAATAGAAAACATCGAACAGCAGACTAACGACTCGCGTGCTTTCTATGGTAAGAATAGGTACAAATGGGCAAAAACACCGCCATCGCAGTCACGAACTCGAGCGCATAACATAATTTTGCAGTTACCTGGTCTTAGAGGTCTTGCTCAGACAAAGAACGAGATGAGTCCTCTTGAAGCTTGGCTATGTCTATTTTCCGATGATATTATTGAATTGATTTTAGAACACATAAATGAAAAAATTACAAAGTATTCGGAAAATCATACATGTGACACTGCATATACCGACCATCTTAGTAAAGAAGAATTGAGTGCGTTTATTGGATTGATGTTTTTAACAGGTATATTCAAATCGGGAAGGGAAGATGCTCGTGGACTCTGGTCTTCTAAGTCTAAAGGTAGACCTATTTTTAGAACGGTTATGAGTCTCAATCGATATCTTTTTATTTTGTCATGTATGCGATTCGATGAAGAACATTCAAGAGAAGAAAGAAAACGAACAGACCGTCTAGCCCTCATATCAGAACTGTTCAACAAGTTTATAAAGAATTGTATAAATAACTATAGCTGTTCTGAGCACGTTACTGTAGACGAAATGCTCGTTCCATTTAGAGGACGTTGCTTGTTCCGAATGTATATGAAGTCTAAGCCAGCAAAATATGGATTGAAGATAATGTGTTTATGTGACGCAAGAACGCATTATTTATATAATGCGTTTATTTATTCGGGAAAGGCGACGTCTTCACGAGCTAATACCACTTTGGTACCTACGAGGAACGTTATGACATTAGCTGAACCAATCTATGGAACTAATAGAAACATTACTGGGGATAACTGGTTTACGTCTATCGAGTTGATCGATGCATTGAAAGAAAAAAATCTTACATACGTTGGCACAATACGCAAGAACAAGAGAGAAATACCACATTTCTTCCCCATAGAAGCCACCCTGTTCTTTCATCACTTTATGGCTTTCAGAGAGACAAGACTCTAGTATCGTTTGTGCCTAAAAAAACGTCAGTATTGCTCTAGTGTCTTCAATGCATCACGCTCCTGCAACCAATCCTGAAACCAAGAAACCGGAAATAATACATTTTTACAATTCCACTAAAGGTGGCGTAGACGCTCTAGACCAGAAATGTGCTGCTTACGGTGTGAACAGGAGAAGTCAAAGATGGCCGACCACAATATTTTGTGCAGTATTGAATATATCCGGAGTGAACAGTCATGTCCTTTACACCGCATCGAATCACAAACAGATGAGCCGTTACAAGTTTTTAGAAGAACTTGGATATGCTTTAGTGATTCCTCATGTTCTAGAAAGAAGACGCTTGTCTAATCTTAGTAAGGAGCTGAAAGATATGATGGACAAGTTTCTACGCGAGGTTGGTGTTGACGTACCTGAAGATCTACCAACACAAGGACCTAGTCAAAATAAAAAACCAAAGAAATCTAGGTGTCATTTGTGCCCACGAAGTAAAGATAGCAATACTCCAGAGTTTGCTCCAAATGTATGAAAAATGTTTGTCGTATCCACTCTATTGATGTGAAAATATGTGCCAAATGTCAGCAATAAGTTTATTTTAGATTATAATTATAATGTCGAGACTAATTATTGAGACTGCTAAGAAATTTTTAGAATAAGATAAAAAAAATATTGGCCAACTATTCCTATTGTGATTTTTCATGATCTTAGACTTATTGAAGAGTTTATGTTTGTTTTTGTTAAAAGGTATATTGGTTTATTAGAAAAAAGTGTTTTTTTGTTTTGATAATCTAATTTTCAATATTATTTGGGGTTGAGAAGAAAACACTATAAATGTAACTTATTTTTTCGTAACTTTTTTTGTTTGTAGCTAGAAATAATATTCTTTTATGTTTAAAATACGATTAAACCTGTTTTTTTTCACTTTAATATATGTTTCTTGTTTATTTTATGAAAATTTATGCTAAGATATTTCATACTAAATTACTTAAATATTGCATACAAATTGAAAAGATGTGTAAGCTGAAAATACCGAGTGGTGTTAAGGGTTAAATCTGTTTAAATCTTTGTTTATATCAATTGCTGTAATCGCTTTTCTAATTAATGGTGTAATATGTTCTGTAAAGTAATAATATTACGTCTATTTCATCAGAAAATGCTAATTTAAATCAATAGTTCTCATTGGTAAACTAATGCAATACCAATTGAATGATTTTCCAGTAATATTCCATTTGGTCTACAACTGGTGATTTAGCTTTTTGATATTTTTTTTTTTTTCTTTTACATGTAGGTTTACTTAATACTGCAATAAAATATTATAAAAAAAACGATTACAATATCCACAATGTTCCAGTTGTAGGCCAGTGGTTTATTACTGGTACTATCTATACTACAAGTTTGATCCAGTAATTGACCACCTACATTTTTTATAGACAATGCCGCCGAAAAGAACGTTTTTTAACTATAAGGAGGAAGATGTGTTTAAAGCGATTGACGAAATAAGTAAAGGTGCAAAAATTAGAGAAACATGTCGAAAATACAACATACCCCACATTACAGTCATAAATAAAATAAAGTTAAAATATCCAGTTCAACGAAAAATGGGACCTCCCACTATATTGACCAAGCAAGAAGAATCTTTGCTCAAAACTTGGATAATAGCAATGGCAAAAAAAGGATTTCCAGTCAATAAAGAAATGGTAGTTGACACTGTTAAGAAAATTATAACTGACGAGAATCGACCAAATCCCTTTAAAGAGAATACTCCAGGCAGAAAATGGTTTTCCAGTTTTTTAAAACGACATCCAGATATAGCTGCACGTCATGCGGAATCTATAAATATTTCTAGACTACTATTACTGGTAACAGAAACTGCTTTGAGAAAGTGGCATGCAAATTTAAAAGAATATCTAGCCGCTGAAGGCGTAGCTGACATTTTAGAAGATCCCGAAAGGATTATTAATGCAGATGAATCCGGATTTCAAACAAGCCCGTCTTCTGGTTTAGTGTTGGGTCCGCGAGGGTATCAACATTTTTACGAAATAAAATCAAAGAGAAAGAGAACATAACCGTACTAGGAACTCTTGCAGCATCCGGTACTATATTACCACCCTTGATTATATACCCATATGCACGAATACCATCTGAAATCGTTAGACAAATTAATAAAGATTGGAGCATTGGTAAGTCAGAGAAGGGATGGATGACATCAAAAGTTTTTTACGGCTATATAGCAAATACTCTGGTACGAAAATTAAAAGAAAACAATACAAAATTTCCTGTCTTGTTGCTGGTAGATGGTCATAAGTCTCATATAAATCAAGAAGTATCTCAATTGTGTATAGATAATGGCATTATTTTATATTCGCTCTATCCAAATGCTACTCACATCATTCAACCAGCTGACGTATCTGTTTTCCGACCACTGAAGAATTCTTGGAAGAAGGTTGTTAATAATTGGAAATTGAGGACTGGGCATCGATGCGTTACCAAGGCTCTCTTTGCACCCCTTTTAGAGACTACATTCAATCACCTGTCAAAAGAAGTTATCTGCAATGGTTTTAGAAAATGTGGACTGTATCCTTTCGATGCCAATGCAATTAGCTACGAAAAATGTATCACTGATTCGTCCCGACATGACATACCAGAGAAACCAGCTTTCCTTGGTCCTGAACATTTGTTGTACTTTGAATCATTGTGTCTTCCTCTCGTGTTAGAGAATTCCGTGCAAACCAAGATTCTGCGTGGACTGGTGACGAATCAGCGAAGGAGTTGTTTTATGTGTGGCAGAAAATACGAGGGCGGTTTGATAAGTCAGTGACTTTTTGAATTTCCCGCGCAGTTATTCCAAATGCAACAGTGCTGCCGTCAACTGTAATCTATTAGTGGGATACTGTCAAATTTTGAGCAAGCTACGTCATGCAGTTGGTGTTTGATAGCCATTCAAAGCAGACAACCTCGTGAATTTTTACGAAAATGGAAAAAAGTGAATTTCGTGTGCTGATAAAGCATTACTTTTTACGTAAAAAAACCATCACTGGAACTAAGGAAAAACTTGATAAATACTACGGGGACTCGGCACCATCAATTTCAATGGTAAAGAAGTGGTTTACAGAGTTCCGTTGTGGTCGTACCAGCACTAGTGACGCCGAACGTTCAGGTCGCCCAAAAGTGATCACGCCGGAAATCGTCGATTTTTTTTTTTTTTTTTTTTTGAAAGGACGAAGGTGTTAGCCTCAGATGGCTCTGACACCCTTACGCGGACAATAACGGTGAGCGCTTAGGGCTCTCAACCGAAATACAAAAAGTTTTTAAGCAACAACACACTGAGGGTGCCCCCTGTGGGGCTCGAACCTCGAGCTCAGGGCGTTGCGTGGGGGGCCTTTTTTAAATCAAAGACTTTACTTTATCTGATTATTAGTGGTTCTTTATTTCAAAACAATAATAAAACAAAAAACTCTACAATGAACTTATTAAGAAGAGCGCGGTTTCTTACGTCCACGCCGGCGAGGACGGTAGCGAGGCTGATGGCCTTGTGTGTGTGATGGATGAACTCTATCGCGAGCTGCAGATTCGGCTGCAGCTGTCTGAGCTTTGGTTATGTCATCGTCAGACTCGGCGAGGGCGTGCCTCGGTCTGCGAATGCGACTAATGCGGGACGGAGTGTAGGACGCGGTCTTTACTATGAGGGGGATTTTGTGATTTAGTGCCCGATCGAAATGGCGGCGACAAGCCCTTTTGATAAATTGCCTGATGGTCGGCAAACCTAAGTCCATGTGGAGATTGAGATTACGCATATACCACGGGGCACCCGTGGCTCTGCGCATGAACTTATTTTGGAGGACTTGGAATCTCTGGATCCGCTTGGGGTCGACGTGTGCAAAAGTTACACACGCGTACGTCATTATGGGGCGTATACACGCGGTATACAGTCTGATTTTGCTTTTGAGGGCCAATTTAGACCTAGCATTAATGAGGAAGTGGAGCCTGCCTAACACGAACGCGGCGCGGTTACGCACCGTGCTAATGTGAGGACCGAAGGAAAGTCTATCATCCAAAGTGACACCTAAATATTTGGCTTACCTCTCCCAAGGGATAGGCGCGCCGAACATGGTGATGGGTGACGCGGGAAAGGGTCGGTAAGATTCGCGGAAGGCTCTATAAAACAGGATAGCCTGACTTTTGAGGGGATTGATTTCGATTCTCCATTTGCGGAACCACTCGCCTAAGGCGTTGGCTGCGCATTGGAGTCGTTTGCAAAGGAGGGGGAAATCGTCGATAAAATCCATGAAATGATATTGGATGATCGGAGAATGAAAGTGCGTGAGTTGGCTCATGCTGTAGGTATCTCAACTGAACGGGTACATCATATTTTACACGAATATTTGGACATGAGAAAACTCTCCGCGAGATGGGTGCCGCGATTGCTCACACTCGACCATAAGCGCAATCGTGTGACAACTTCAAAAGTGTTTAGCGATGTTCAGCCGTAATCCGGACGAATTTTTGCGCCGTTTTGTTACTGCGGACGAAACATGGATCCATCACAACACGCCAGAGACCAAGGAACAATCGAAACAGTGGGTTGCTCGGGGTGAACGTAGACCGAAGAAGGCCAAACAGAGTCTGTCAGCCAACATGGTCATGGCCACAGTTTTTTGGGATGCACGCGGTGTCATTCACATTGATTACCTCGAGAAAGGTAAAACAATCACCGGCGAATATTATTCAAAGCTTTTGGACAGATTCGACGTTGACTTGAAGCAAAAACGGCCGCATTTGGCGAAGAAGAAAGTGCTGTTTCATCAAGACAATGCACGTGTGCACACTTGTTTAGTCACGATGGCCAAAATCCACGAATTGAGATACGAACTGCTACCCCATCCAGCATATTCTCCAGATTTAGCCCCCTGCGACTATTATCTGTTTCCAAACCTAAAAAAATGGCTGGGTGGTAAGAGATTTGAGTCTAATGAAGAAGTCATTACCGAAAGTCGAAACAAACGCGTATTTTGAGAGCCTTGAGAAAACCTATTATTTGGAGGGAATAAAAAAATTAGAAAGACGCTGGACTAAATGTATCGAGCTAAAAGGTGATTATATAGAAAAATAAAATGTTTATTTGCCGCAAAAAAAATGTTTTATTCAAAAAGTCACGGACTTATCAAACCGCCCTCGTAGCTAAGAGAGTAAAACAAACGGCAGTTGAAGAAGAGCCTAATATGGAAACCAATCTACAGACAATGCAAGAAAATATACACGATTTGGAAGAAAATGTTACACCACATGAAAATGAGGAAGAAAATTACCAAACACCAGAACAAATAAAAGATGATGTTATTAGCAACGTTGCCCATTTGAATACTGGAACGCCATCTCAATCTGAAACTTCAGTTATTAATATCACAAAGCACATTGAGCAAGAATCTCCTTCTACAAGAAAACACCTTCAACCAATAAGCCCTGCATTCGCATCTGCAATTGTGTGGCCCTCTGAATCTTCAATTAAAGGCAACCAGAAAAGGTGTAAAAAAGTTCGCTTACCTGATGCAGTAAATAGCAGTGAATGCATGCATTATTGGAATGAGAAAGAAAATATTAACCCTTTATAAGGCATAGGGAATATTTTTACCACCAGCATTTTTTTGAATTTTTGGCGCCAATTTTGTGGTAGAATAATTTTTAGCCAACTGACAACACTCGCAGGTGACATTTATGACGTTTAAAAAAAAAAGTGACACATTTTAATTTCAAAGGTGTCATGGCGACAACCGCTATTTCTAAGAGGCCGGGTTTTTGCGCACGGAATTTTTATCTTCGCACATCTTTAGTTTTTTGTTTCAAATCAGGTAAGAAATTAATTTATTATGAAAAATGGATTACCTATTAGGCATATAAAGCTATATTTTTGAAAAACACAACAGAAGTTTGTACGTTGTCAACGATTTTCTTGGTGGGAATATATCCCCCGTTGCCTGAAGCGATATGCATTTTTTACTGATTTTCGGAGGTGTATTTTGTATATTTTTATAATGTTTTCAGGATAGTTTCGTCAAAATGCCACGTTATATATCAAGCAGAGGTATAGAAGAAGCTTTGGAGGAGATTTGCGGGATCCCAGATGATTGCGACTCCGAAGATCATTTGGAGTCTGATGAAGAAGAATGTAATGTTCAAACCTTATTTGAGATTTTGGAGGGCAGACCCACGGTTTTAGAAGAATCCGTTACTAGTTCTCCTGCTCCAGTGGCAAGTACTTCGTCCAATCCTACCTCTGTTGAAATAGATCATGGTTCAACACCAGTTTTACGAGAAAGTAGTGATGAGGAAGAAGATTCTGAATCTGAAGCAGAGGATGAGCTGTGGAGTAAAAGTATTTGGGTGAGTCGACCAGAGCCCGAGGTGTTTGATGCGGTGACAGTAGCACCTACTTATCTAATGAATAATAGGTGCCGTCCAGTAGCCCATTTTGAAAAATTTTTCAATGATGATGTATATAATTTGTTGGTTACTCAAACTAATCTATATGCTGAACAGAATAGAATTCGTAACTGGACTCCAGTAGACACAAAAGAAATCCGGGCT
The DNA here is from genome assembly GCA_907165245.1 of Habrosyne pyritoides. Lineage (NCBI taxonomy): Eukaryota > Metazoa > Arthropoda > Insecta > Lepidoptera > Drepanidae > Habrosyne > Habrosyne pyritoides. The sequence goes on along the minus strand of OU015607.1, from coordinate 10,893,737 downwards.
TTTCTTGGCATCATTATCATCATGGGCTATCATATCTTGCCCCAAACTGACTTATATTGGTCAACAGATCCTGGATTTAGAGTAGACGAAGTAGCAAGTGTTATGGCCATCAAACGGTTCAAAGTAATTCTGAAAGCACTTCATTTGAATGACAATAGTCAGCAACCTGAAAGAGGACACAATGATTTTGACAAACTCTACAAATTACGGCCCTTTCTAAATATACTCAATAAAGGTTTTCAGACCAATGCTAAGAATTCATCGTCTCAAAGTATAGATGAGAGTATGATTCTATTCAAAGGAAGATCAAGTCTGAAACAGTACATGCCTATGAAGCCTATCAAGAGAGGTTACAAAGTGTGGGCTCGATGTGACAGTAAGACAGGGTACTTGTACGAATGCGACATATATACTGGTAAAACTGGACAAGGTACTGAAACAGGATTGGGAGCTAACGTCGTAAAGAAGCTTACAACAAAATTAGTTGATGAAGAATTTGAAAAACATGTTGCTTTTGACAACTTCTTTTCTAACACTGGACTGCTGCAGTACTTGCATGATAACGGTGTGTATGCAACTGGGACAGTTCGAAGGAATAGATCCGATCTTCCGTCTATGGTAAAAAAGAATAAAAACTTAAAATTAGCAAAAGGTAATTTCAAGTGGAGAACAAAACAAGATGTGGCGTTCACAGTATGGCAAGACACAAAAGAAGTTTTGATCCTAAGCACTGCTTTCCATCCCAAAATAGGAAAAACTACCGTAACAAGAACTCAAAAAGATGGCTCAAAAAAATCTGTTACATGCCCAAGAGCTGTCCAAGAATATACAAAAAGAATGGGAGGTGTGGATCGTTTCGATCAAATGAAAGGAACGTATTCTACAGGAAGACGAAGCAAACGTTGGTGGCTACGAATTTTCTACTTCTTCTTAGATTCTGCGCTCACCAATTCTTTTATTCTCTACTCGTGTTCCTCAAGAGTAAAAACACTCACCAATCTGGAATTTCGTGTAGCTGTTGCCAGGGGCCTTATTGGAGGGTATAGCAGCAGAAAACGAACTTCTGTATTGGGACCATACGTCTCTAAAAAAACACGAGTATTGGAGTCTGAAAATTACCAAAAAGTTCTCGGTGCTGTCTCAGAAGAAATGCGCTACCAAGATGTAGGACCACATATGCCAGTACCATTAGACTCCTACAGACGCTGCAAATTGTGTAGCACAAAGACCAACGATAAGAGGAGCAAAATAAAATGCGAAAAATGCAATGTTCCACTGTGCATAGTTCCATGTTTTCGTCAATTTCATGTCCGTTGAAATTGACAAAACATGACGCAGAACAGGCAACGGGAACATTATTCCCACCAATTTTCCGGGATTTTCCTCAACATATTTTTATTTTTCAAACAATGCCTATGTATAAGTGCTTACTAATATACACAGAACCACTAGAAAAACATGTTTTATTTTGCTAGATTCTTATGCCTTATAAAGGGTTAAGAAAGAACAAGAAGAAAAAAAAGCTCTTAAGGCAGCTAATAGAAAAATGTCAAAGAAGAATAAGAAAAAAGGAAAAGGTTCAGATGAAGAAAGACCAGCAGCTCCGAGAAAGATGAGACGACTTCGAATTGATTCAGATTCAGACTCCGATGATGATAATGTACCTTTAATTCATAAATCTTTGGAAGTCACGGCAAAACCAAAGAAAGGCGATTACGTGATCGTCAGGTATGAAGGTGAATATTTCCCAGGGACTGTAGAAAATACTGATGGTGATCTCTATGAGATAAGTACTATGACATTTTCTACGGGAAATACAGGGTGCGCCAGAGAAACTTACTTATTTGACAAAATTCCCGCGCGGTGAGTTGGGCGGGTAGAGGGGCAAGAGGGGGCGCATCTGGAGGGGGAAGTTCCCAAGTTTGTTTCTCCCTCCAGTCAGTTGCCATCATGCTCTGGTCTAGAGAGCAGCGGGCCTTCGCAGTTGAGAGCTTCTTTTCTAACGGTCGCTCACTTGTTGCTACGCAACGTGCCTTCCGCGCTCGCTTTGAAATTCCTCCTCACAGACTCGTTCCTGGCCGTAATTCGATTCTGTCGTGGGTTAGGGTTAACTCATTTCGGGAGTGTGGAAGTGTCGCTAAACCCAGAAATGGACTTCAACGGACCATCAGAACTCCGGAAAACATCGAAAGAGTGAGGCAGTCAGTTATGCGTTCTCCCCGGCGTTCGGCTCGCAAACACGCAGCTGCTATGGGAATTTCTGATACCACTGTTCGACGAATTCTCCATGAAGACCTTCAATTTCATCCCTATAAATTGGCTGTTGTGCAAGAATTAACTGAACGCGATTTTGTTGCCCGTCAAAATGCATGTGAAATGCTGATTGACAACCTGCCTGAAGACGCGGTCGTTTTTTTCAGTGACGAGGCTCACTTCCACATTTCCGGCTGCGTCAACAAGCAAAACATGCGTTATTGGTGTGATGTAAATCCGCGTGAGCTTCACGAGAAGCCACTTAATTGTGAGCGAGTTACTGTCTGGTGTGCGGTGTCGGTAATGGGAATAATTGGTCCTTATTTTTTTGAAGAAAACGAACGCGCAGTTACCGTGAATGGAGCTCGTTACAGGAACATGATCGAGGATTTTTTTCTTCCAAGACTCGAAGAAATGAACGTTAGGAACGTGTGGTTTCAGCAAGATGGAGCCACAGCACACACAGCACGAGACTCAATGAATTTGTTGCGACAACATTTCCCCGACCGCCTGATCTCTCTCAGAGGTGATCTCCAATGGCCGGCACGCTCTCCAGATTTGACTCCATGCGATTTCTTTTTATGGGGTTATTTGAAATCCCTGGTTTATGTCGATCGACCACGGACCATAGCACACCTCAAGAACAACATTCGCGACGCCATTGCCAACATACCGATTGATATGCTGCGAAGAGTGGATACGAATTTCAAAAATCGACTTCATCAGTGTATGCGCAATGGGGGTCGCCATTTATCCGATGTCATTTTTAAGACTGCATAAAAAAAAATTGGGATATTGTATTCTCAAATAAAAAAAATTTTAAAACAATAACTGAAGTACTTTTTTTTTTATTGATGATTATTACGTACAAAACATTTTTGTAATTAAAATAAAAATATTCTTCATTAAGAGATTTTTTTTTATTTATTGGTTCACTATTGGCTCAACGTCTGGTCTATAGCTGGTACAATCTGGTCAACCTTGGGCACATTGCGACTTTCCACATTGATTGTTAAATAAAAAGAAACCTAACAGCTATCAAGAAAATTGGAGTAAGCTACATGATTCTATGGTAGACAAGGAGTACGTAATTCTTTTTATGGAATGATTGTTGTAATAATTGAGTCACAATATCAAAATTACTTTCAAAATATCGCTTAATCGGTTTGTTACTGGTACACTCACCCTATATATATATAATAGCTTTTCTTTATGCCAAGGACAGCATAGATCTCTCAATCCTCTCGTCCATCTCATTGGACATGAAAATTGCGACGCAGAACCACAACCCGACCTTTGACACAACCTTTTGTTTCTTTTACCCTAGCTACTTAACTACCAAACACTATTAACAACTTCCGTCCCCATACAACTCATTTTGACAATGTCCCACGTCCACAATTTTTTTTTTAATATAAAGCTAATAGACGTTATTATATACCTTTAAAAATATTTTTTTTATTTTTTTTTAACGTACAGTAGGGCCTCGGTAATCCGGACTCCCGCTTGTTCGGTGATCGCTGTAATCCGGCCGGGCAATGGGATTCGCGGGGGAGGCCCGGGCAGGGTGAAGGTGTGGGCTGTCATGCGACGCCGTCAGTCTTTTGTTTATCGCCTTTCGTGTAATACGTAGTGTCAATTAAGCGCGCTCGCTAACATCATGGCACCACGTAAACATTCTACATTGACAATAAAAGACAAATTGCGGATTATAGAAATGTTAGATAAGGGTGACAAGTACCCTGTCATTGCTCGCAAGTTTGGGATAGGCAGGTCAACAGTAGGCGACATAAAGAAAAACAAAGACAAACTCTTGAAGTTTGTTAACCTAACAGAACGTGGTCCCGGTGTACGAAAAACACTGAAGCAATCGGAAAATCCTGTTTTAGAAGATGCTTTGTTTACGTGGTTTTTGCAACAAAGGCGATTGCATGTTCCTGTAAGTGGTGATATGATTTGTGAGAAAGCTCGAATTTTTCATCGCCAGATTACAAACTCCAATATCGAATTTAATGCAAGCCGGGGATGGTTAGACAAGTTTAAAAAACGCCACGGAATAAGACGTTTAAAATTGACCGGTGACAAACTGTCGAATGATGAAGCCGCTATCGGACCATTCCAACTAAAGTTACAGAAAGTTATTCGAGAAAAAAATTTAACAGCGGAACAGGTTTACAATGCCAAACGCTAATTAACAAATCATGGAAGAATTTGCACCCTGAATTTCTCACTGATAATGACGAACCAGAAGATGATGTCCCTTTAGCCCAGCTTTTTAACAGGTTGAGGGGACCCAATGATCCTCAAATAGGTGAGGCAGAAGCTCAAGAATGGGCTGCTGGAGGTGCCGAAAGCGAGTTACAAAGATATGAAGTGTTAACTGATGAGGAGATTGTGCGAGCGGCTATGTGTGAGGACGATGAGCAAGATGAGGACAATAGCGTTGAAATTCCAGAAATCACAAAAGTTGGTAATTCAGAGGCAGTAGGAGCTTTAAACACTGCTTTAAAATGGGCTGAAGATAACGAATTTGATAGCCACGAAGTTATGTTTCTCCGTCGACTTAGAGACCGGGCTTTCGAAATGATGTGGAAAAATTATAAACAGAAGAGTATTACAGACTTTTTCAAGAAGAATTAACTAATGTTTTATTTTAACTTACTGATTTCCTTACATGGTTGTAATTTTGAACATGTACATTTTGTCTTCATGCTATAATTTAAAAATTGATTAAAGAAACTAAGGTTAAACATGTGTTTTATTAACATTAAATATTGCATACTATAATCCGGATACCTCGATAATCCGGAAAGGGTCGTGTTTTTGCCTCTCCGGATTAACGAGGCCCTACTGTATTACCTCATTTCCGTTGTTTTTTTTCTTTACTCACATGTGACTCATGAACGTAGGGCGATAATTTCTTTATACCAAGTTCAGTGAGTCATAAGTGAACACAGGCACACAATTACATTTTTGAGTGACAATAACGATTAGTCTTTTGCAAAAGTCAATCTAATGTCATAACTTCAATTAGATTAGATAGTTGATGTTTATTTGAGGTTATAAATTGATTTTATTGTGAAAAATGGCTAATCGTAGATATACGAGCGAACAAATATTGCGTTATTTAGAAAATTCTGACGAAGAACCATTTAGTGATGGAAGTGATGACGATTATCAGCCCAATGATGAAGATCGTGACAGCGAGGACACCGAACAAATTGCAAGCTTTATAGCGACTCGTAATCCATTACCAACACCAACAACTTCAACGTCATCCAATGCGTCTGATACCCCATGGAAAAGTGATATTTTGCCTTTAGGGAGGGAAACGTTTATAGGCGATCACGGCGTACAAAACATAGACGCAATTACTGAAGATGGGCGAGTAAGTTTGACTAAAATTTATACTTATTTTGTACCCGATGATTTAATTGATGAAATGGTCTTCCATACAAATAATTACGCTCAATTGTTGAAAGAATTACGTACCGCACAATTTAGTCGAATGACTAGATGGAAAGATGTTTCTAGAGAGGAGTTAAAAACATTTTTTGGAGTAATAATTTACATGGGTCTCAATCCTAAGCCGTCAATTGAGCACTACTGGAAATTGGACGTGCTTTACTATAATCCTCTAATGCACAGAATAAATATGTCATATAATAGGTTCTCCTCCATTCTAAGATGCTGGCACTTTACAGATATTCAAATAGGTGTTATAGGAGAGCAAAGAACTCATAAAATAGACCCACTTGTACATAAAATGGTGGCCAATTTTCGTAGTCTTTATGTACCGTCCGAGATTATTGTCGTTGATGAGTCAATGGTCAAATTTCATGGAAGGTTACTAATAAGAACATATAACCCTGCTAAAACAGATCGTTATGGGATGAAAATATATAAGGCCTGCACAATAAATAGTTATACATGGTCCTACCAAATTTATTCTGGATTCTCGCAACAAATGGAAGGTCTAGATAAACCCGGTTCGACAGTGGTTCAGCTCACAGAGCCGCTTTTAGATGCAGGTCGTATTATCGTGGCTGACAACTATTATACGAGTTTACCATTGGCTGAATATCTAAAAGGTCGTAATACTGATTTGTGTGGCACTCTCCGTAAAAATAAAAGAAATTTGCCAGAAGAAGTGGTAAAAGCAAAGCTAAGAAGGGGGGAACAAATAGTTCGACAAAAAGACAATATCTATACAGTTCTCAAGTGGTATGATAAACGCGACGTCCTCATGATTTCGACCTGTCATGGAGATGGTATGTCTAATGTGACTACCAAGCGAGGTGACGTTATGAAACCAAATGCAATAATAGACTATAATGAGGCCAAAAAAGGTATCGACATTTCGGATCAACTTGCTTCATTTCATTCACCGTTACGTAAATCTTTAACATGGTACAAAATGATAGCAGTAGATTTATTATTCCAAGTCGCCATTGTCAATGCCAGATGCATTTACAATGAGATCGCAGACGGGCCCAAGTTAACAGTTTTACAAGTCCAAGAAGAACTAGTCCGACATTTCCTTGGACCTGCAGCAACGACCATAGAAAGATATATACCTCAAAGACCTTCGATAATCTCCGGTAGCTCGTCAATTGCTTCTTCCAGCAATTCTGGACATTTTCTGGAGGAAATGCCACGAAATGCCAGTAATAAACTTATAAGAAAAAGATGCAGTGGATGCTACACAAAACTGAAAACAGCAGGTTTATTGGCTCGAAAAGCAAAGCAGGTGCACACCGAATGTAAAATGTGTGAAAAGGCATTCTGTTTAGAATGTTTTCATGAGAAACATGCTTCAGTTTCGCATTAAAACATTCTAAACATAATTCTTTCCTCCAATTTTGTTATTATCATTACGAATAAATAAAAACTTGCCTTTAGTATTCTAGTTTTTTATTACAATTTTCTTGGAGTGATTAATTAAATGACAAAAAAATCAGGAAATTTTATTTCATTTTCCAAAATATTAGGTTTATTGCTATACGTTCACGTAGGATTTGATAAAATATTACGTCACGTTCAAACCAAAAAATGTGCCCAAAGTTGCATATAAAAATGTTCATCTGTGACTCATGAACGTATGGTAATACGTTCGTGTGAGTCACATGTGACTCACTGGACAGAGAAGTTGTTAACAAAATATTAAACTAAAAAACTATTAAAAAAATTATATTCAAAACCAATCGAAAACTCCGAATTAAATCTGATCCATACATAAGGTTCACAAAAAATGTCTCAGATAGAAAAAAAATTTTTTTTATCTATTTATTAATTATGTAAGTGAATTTCTGATTGATACAATATTCAATTATAATATTATAAAGTGGATGTTAGTTTATATGTCAACAAGAATTTCCTGAACGACTATATACCAATTTTCTTGCACCTATATGACAAATTATGTCACCATTTGAAAGGTACATATGTAATTACAAATAGCTATGCACCGGGATATATTGAATCAACCAGGAACCTGGGTGAAACCCTACGACAGAAGCTACTAGCTAGTATAATCTTCAGCATCATCACATGAATTAAAAATGGAGCAAAACATTGAAATGTAAGATTATCAAATATAAAGAATCAGTGTTTAAAAATCACAATTTGTTCCAATTGCTAAATCAGACAGTTCATACATTTTTATGATTAATTTTCTTTTAGGGACAGCACTGTATCTTTACAGAAAAAGAAATGGCTTCACTTGAGTAATGTCAATTAAAATACTATCTCGGATAAAGTAGAAAAATCATTTTAATCTTTTTAAACATTTTATTTATTTGAACCAGAGAATATTTCTCAAAAATAACAACCCAAACAATGACCAAAATTGAATTTCAGAATATTTTTTTACTCGAAGCCATTGCAAGCCGAGTTTGTACAATAGAAACCAGGATACAAATATTGTATACTTATTTGTTTTTAGTATATTTTTTACATATTAGTGTATGAAACACAGACGGAATCCCAACTGTTGTCTCAGTCAACTTATTTGGCCAGAACCATTGCAACAACACAACTCAACAACAAAAAATACACACAATCAACTCTTTTTCTGTAACAGAATACAGATTACAACTTAATAATATATATAATTTATAGTGTATTTTTGTTGAAAGTAATTTTTTTTTTTTCCGACGAGATTGCATTAATTTTCCTTTCAACCAAATCACTGTAATAAATGATGAGGTCAAAATAGTAAGCACACAAAGCTTCACATCACTTGAAGGTATGAGCATTTTGTGATAACCAAAAAGACATATTTTGAAACTGACATTGTAGGATGTGGCCGATCAACCAAACTATAATGCTATAGTTAATTCCTATATGTGGCATAGTTACTTGTGAAACAGACCAAACAGATATCACTAACTCCACCATACCTTAGACAAAACATTTTTAAGATTTGGGACAAAACCAATACAACAACCATACTATTTTTCTTAATGCAGAAGTGTATACTCAATGTATGACATTCTTATCACAAAAAGAAGACCCAAGAAGTAAAATAAAAACTTAACCAAGACATTGAATATTTTTGCAAACGCACAACTACTTGCTCAAGAGTGAAACGCAAGAGAATTCAAATCATATTTCCCAGGATCAGAACCTGGTTTCGATTATCACAAGTGAAAAGAACGAAGTTTATTTAGTGGGAATCTCTACCCAGAATACAAATGGAATTGAGAACTGAACATTCGAGGTCGCCATCTTACGACAATTTTATTTTTCATGACCTTTCTCTTCACACCATTTACGATAAACATAGAACCGAAAGACGTGATCATGGAAGGTAATCGGAAGTCGGAAGAACCAATCATACACTTATTGATCTTCGAGGTCTGGAAGTATGCATGGTAAAATTTTCTCACGAGATTTTGGATCATTGTAATTTTCAGTACGACTATCGACACTTTGCAATTGCCAAATTTCAGAGAATTGCCAAATTGCAAGGAAAATTATTTTGATACACACCAACAATGATTCGATTCACAGAAAACAATCCAACCAAAACAAGTAAAGCCCTATGTTCACTGGCCTTAACACACCGTGATAATTAATGGCGGTTACCAAAGCAAAAGCGATCGATCAAGTAAGCACGCCGTAGGCTTGGGCAAAACATATCGAAATATCAATGTATCGATATTTTTTCATAAAGTATTCATGTGTGTAATCTAAATTTTCATCGCGATTTTTCGATAATATCCATTTATTTTCGAGTGTAGAATTTCCAATAACATTATTTTAACGTAACTGTTCAATATTTATTATTAAATGCATTGCATGAATGAATCTAATTTTACGAACGCTTGTATTTTTATTTATGCACATGTAACAAGGCCTATGCCAATGTAATAATATACATAAATAGTTTGTCCCAGCATGCTTGCCATGACCATCAGGATAAGCGATTTGAAAAACATAAAAAACACGCTTTAATTATAATAACGCAAACTTAAAATCTAAAAATAAGTTATATTGTTTCATTTTTCAGAATAACGTTCAAACAATTTGTATTATAAAACCAAGATGAGATGTCAGATGTTGCACTTCTTATGTGACAGCTGTAGGACTCGTTAATGTATTTTTTGTCTGCTCCCGTAACTACTAACTGAGAACCTAGGATATTGTGGGTATCTTAAGACAAAAATGTATTAAAATACAATTAGAATTTTTTTTAAATTTAACTAAATTATATTTTAATACATTTTTGTCTTAAGATATATATTGAAATAATCTCATTTCAATCTCTCATATATCATCAATATTGACATTATTTACTTAATAAATTTCGATACTAATAAAAATATCGATACAGTAAATCTCACCATCTTGCTTTTATTCGCTCATCACTAGAACCCCCGCCAACGCCCATCGATATTGCCAGCCATATTTCTGGTGTTTTTTTTGCGAAATCATCTCACTTGTCACACTTATTTTTTCATTATACAAGCAAAAAATAGAACTATGTAGCTTTTAAATATTTTATAATTTACGTACATTACAATATAATTTATGAGGGTTTTTCTAGTGAGACGAGAGATTTTCTGAAGTCTGACTTTAGTGGTTCCGAGTGGTTCCGTTATTTTTATTCTCGAAATTGATGAAAAACTTCTGCTAGCATATTTATGGTAAACATCCGAAACCAAAAAGCAGTCCCTTTGGCGCCAACCAAAACCTATTATTATTTTGTTTTCTAAATGCATATTTTTTTATAACTAGGGTTGCCATGGCGTCAGGGTATCGTACAATGATTTTTTACGTATACGTGTACACAATAATATATTACTTTCAGTTTCGGTGAAAATAAGGGGGCCGATGAAAAAACAGGCAAATGAGACATAACTATTTCACTATTTAATATTTGTCAGTGGTGTTGTGGTCATTTATTATCTGGTGAATTGGACTCTTACAATTAAAATTGTCTACTTACAATACCTGTAACATTTCTACCACAAAGCAATAACGCCGTTATATTACTGTGTTTCGGGTAAAAAGGCCTGGTGAAATAAAATTACAGGCACATCGTTGCTAGTTGTTATACTTAACTTTAACCTTATTAATTACAACTGAGATATGTAAGTTCCTTATTTTTTTTGTCATAGCGAAAGAACTATTTTTGTTTCATTATTTTTTAACCTTCGTGATTTAATCTGAAAATACCTACCAGACTAAATAAAACAAATAATATATACTTAAAGTAAGTATAAAACAAATTTAGATTCTAGTTAATATAATTTGTGCCTGAGTATTTGCACATTCATCGCATTCGTCTTCGTATTCTTTTCTTGTTTTGTTTTTCTGTATAAAATATGCTCAAAATTTCTATTGTAAATCATAAATATCATAAATGCAAAAGTTCCTAAGGATGGAATTATCCTGGGAATGGATGTTAGTTACTCTTTCACGCAAAAACAACCGATCGGATTGGAATGAAACTTGGCACATAAATAAAATTTAATCTATCTAGTATTCTCCAAGTTCTAAGTATACAGGTAAAATGGTAACAGAATTCACAAAAATGACACTTTACTAAACCTTTTATCACAAACATATTTTTCTAGGTCTCAAGAGTTATCTCTTACTTGATTGAATGAGAGCTACACAATATTTATCCTGAATCTAAAATTACGAAAATGAATGTAATAAACACCAGGTGATTGTCTTTTGTTTATCGTGACTAAAATTATTACGTATTAGTCATTGTTTTGATGCGGAAGCGGTTGGAACGGTTACAAGCCGCGATCATACGATGTTTATTTACATTTTAGAGCCTTCTCATTGAATGGTACGAGAGGTGTGGTCGCGACTCGCGAGGCCAACGTCGTCACACGAACCGCCCACAACACATGCCATGCACTTAAAACGTACTCTACCATCGAAATATGCAATAACATGTTTTGATGGTTAATGTATAAAAACAGGTCGATGATTTTGCGATGCCACAGTTTTTATCTGTGAGTGCAATCATCAGTTTATGAATTAAATAGGTGAAACGTTAACTTTAAAAGCGAAACCTCTATCGCTAAAATAAAGCGAAAGTGTTTTTTTGGAGCATCGTTTCATTTGTCCACGTTCGGTTCTTAGCTATAGAGAACTGAACTACTACATTACTTTTTTATGTTCTTTGTGAGTGCATTAACATTTTAACAAATATGCCTTGGATAATCAGTATTCTGAACGTGTGTTAATATATTTCAAGTTTAAGAGTAAGCGGTTACAAAAAACATTAATTACCATTAAAATAAAACTTGTATTTCCTTTTTTCAATATCTAAAAACGTGAAAAGGAACGCTTTTGTGGATTTGTTTTTATTTTCTGCGGTTGGTAGACTGTAAAATACCGATATCGTCCGATTTTACGTCACAAGTAAACTTGTCATAGATTTATTTTTATTTGCAAATATTATATGGTAGATAAGCCAAGGTTTTGCGCAAAAATCATACGAGCGGTGGTGTGATACAGAATACGTCGCATTCGCCCGCCAGTTCTGTACCAACACATACATACAATTCGGACTCGCGTGAAATAGTGATCTGCTAAAGTGAATAAATATTGTGTAATTATAACGTTGTAGACTTAATTTCAGTGTTAATTACTCTTATAACTAGTAGACTAGTGACACGGACAAAAGAAGTGTGCTAAAATGTCTTCGTTCGGCGGCCAGTGGCGGGTCATCCGACATTATTTGTCTCTGACGAATTTGAACTCGGAAGTTGAAAAGTTGGTGTCGAAAATGAAGCCCGCAACGCCAGAACAATGGGAGAGTAAGTTGTAATCCATTTACATTAACAATTTCATCTTTTGATCCAATAGTTAATTGTGATGACGAGATTGAATTATTATAAAGGCTTAGGGTTAATTTAAGCATACCTTACACATGAAGAATTATTCCAGGATATTCTCTTTCTATGAACCAAATTTCATCCGAATCTAGGTAGTTTTTGCGTGAAAGAGTAACAAACATCCATAAATACAAACATCCACATTTATAATATTAGTGAGATAAAACAGATAGACTAATAACTAATTTAATTGTGTTGTTTTGAACTACTCAAACAATAATTATAGGCATGTGAGATTTACTGACCACTTACCCTCAGATGGACTGTCTGCCGGTTTGTGGATCTAATTGTCATAAAAAATTGTAGTATCGAATGAATGTACAGACTATTGTCACAATCTTTAAATGTGACCTCATTATTAAAAATTAACTCATTGGAGAAGAACCAAAACATGTAAAACATATAGGTGACTGATTATTTGTTATTTTTCATTACTTTTTGCGATTTTATAAATATCCTGGGACATTCTTAACACGGCCATCTGAGCCCAAACCAAGCAGAGCTTGTACTATGGAAACCAGATAACTGATATACTATTTTTTTTTCTAAATAGAGAATTTACAACCAGACACAGAACAAACAGACATGTTAATGCATACAAATGTTTGTCCTGGGTGGGAATCGAACCAGCAACCTTTGTTTTGGTAGTCAGAGCGCTAACCACCAAGCCAACTGTCATGTCTGTGATTTTGCTAATTGACAAGCTTTTGTTTTGTGGTTGAGACCTTACCATGCAACAGGTTCTGTGTTGGATTCCCACCCACAACATTATTTTATATGCATAAAAATGTTTGTTTGTTGGGGCTCTGGATATCTATATAAATTTTAATTAAAAAAGAGTTGTAAATTTACCATTTCAGTTAGGGAAAGTACCCATACTACGTGACCCATTCTTTTATAATTTTTACACCCCTCCTGGCCCCTTGTGACCATGCGTAGTATATGCCAAGACTAATTTATAAATACGGCTTACAACGATATTTCGCAAATAGAAAACAAAAAAAAATATCACAAAAATAATGTAACATCCCTGAGGAAATCAAATGAAATGAAATATTTATTCAAATAGGCCTTCACAGGCACTTATGAATGGTCAGACTCTAACACCGGTTCGGAAGGTTGCTTTTACTGAGAGGAGCCGGCAATAAACTCAGCAATTACTCTTTTCAAAATAAGATTTTGTACATAAAGATGTGTCCTGCTGGAGCGAGCTCTACACCCAAGCATTGTCGTCATTAAAATAATCCTTTGTGTTGTAGAAAGCCTTTTGTACTAAAACAGTCTTAACTCTTTCTCTAAATTTTTGTAAAGGCAAATTAAAAATTTCAACAGGGATTTTATTATAGGAATGTGGGTGATACAGCGGGGGACAGCTATATTTTATAAATTTTCTTTCTATTTCTAGACCTACTACGAAAATTTGAGAAGGCAGTATCAATTAAACTATCTCAGAATGCAAAAGAAGTTGTGGTTGATAGTAATCAGAAAGCCACAGTGAAAGCTACCACAGTGGAGGACACAGACAAAATAGAGACTAAAGAGAAGAGCCAGAAAGACGAGCCACCGTCTCTGACTGTTGGCTCGGAGGCCAAGGAGATCACAATAGAGGGTCTATGGCAGGGGTTCAAGTTGAAGAAAGACCTGCACTTCGGGAAGATATCGGAGCCAACCTGGAAGAGCTCCAAGCCAATAGTCACAAAGGTATGATCTAAATAAATAAATATCTAGGGCCATTCTTTAACCACGGCCATCTGGTCCCAAACTAAGCAGAGCTTGTACTATGGAACCAGATAACTGATATACTACATATACTACTTTTTTTTCTAAATACATCTTAATATATATATTTCTTGTGTGCGTGTGTATGTGACTGAACTCCTCCTAAACGACTGGACCGATTTTGATGAAATTTTTTGTGTGTGTTCGTGGAGATTCGAGAATGGTTTAGATTTACAATTGGACCCGGTAGGGGGCGCTGCGATCGAAACCCTGAATTTTTGTATGGACTTATTTTGGCAGGACAACGTCTGTCCGGACAGCTAGTACTTATATAGATATTTACACCCAGACACAGAACAAACAGACATGTTCATGCACACAAATGTTTTTGTCCTGGGTGGGAATCGAACCCGCAACCTGGGGTCAGTCATGGTATCTATCCACCAAGCCTTACACTCGCTTACCCAAGATAATAAGTAGGCACAAAACTGGGGTGATTATCTATATATATAAAAGAAAGTAGTGTTAGTTACACTATTTATAACTCAAGAACGGCTGAACCGATTTGGCTTAAAATTGGTGGGGAGGTAGCTTAGAACCATGAGACGGACATAGGACTTTTTATCCCGTTTGATCGCGTTCTCATGTGACGTGACATAAAACGTCAAAGAGAAAACACATCTGACATGGAATAATAATAATAATAATAATGTTTATTTCCTTTCTCCAATAAAATAACAATAGAATAACAACACACAATTGACTTAGAGGATACTTTTTGTGTCGGGAAATGTTACATCCCTCGGGAACGCGGGTAAAACCGCGGGGGACATTTAGTATTTTATAAATTTAAGATCTGAAAACACCTATTGTATGTCTCTTCCTGTTACTGAACTAAAGCATGAATAGCCACTATCGGAATAGACTTGTCTTTAGATAGACTAAACACGTTATTGTATCATGTAAACCATTTGACGCAGTCTGCTATTTTTACAGATAACAATATTTGCATTTAACTTGCAAAATACTTGCGTAATTGTGAGATAAACAGTTGTAGTACGTAAAACATTTATTATTGTCACATACATATATGTATAATTATTATATATTTATTATTCTTACAAGTTATTTATCATACATGAAGGTACATACAACAAAAAGAGTTTGCGTTCTCTTGAAAAAAATTATAACATTTTAATTTATTTTTAAGGATTTGTTCTTTGTTTAAAAATAGAAACTTTATTATTTTATTTTTAGCTCACATAAAACGTATTTAAAACAGATAGCATTATTAGAAAGTGGATTTGTTCTTTATTTAAAAGTTAGCTGGCCCCCGCAGTTTTTCCCGCATTCCCGAGGGATGTCACATCATACAACATCTATACATACATTACATACATACATTACCATTTATAATATTATTATAGTAGGATACAACAGAATATATATTTTTTTCTAGTACAAATAAGTATTTAAACAAGCATAAATTTTTTTTACATAATAATATTTTTTATCATTAAATATCTGAATGCAAACTTTTTTGTTGTGTGTAAGTGCGCAGGGATTCAATGAACTGAGATATTGACACTTCAGTTCCAAGTGTTAAAGGAAATTGACCCTATGTCGAATTGACCGGTGTAGATTGAACTTTATGATAGAGGTGAATAGAGGTGGTTTTTCTCTGACAAGCTTAGCTGTCCATGCGGTCTTTTTAGATCTAGCCAACTTTAGTACATCGTAAACAACATGAAAGGACAGTGTTTACATAACAGTCTATGTAATATGTGCAATCACTGCCAAATGAATAAACAATAACAACTTCACGTCTCAGGGTCGATGACGCAGCGATGCCCTCGTGTTGTAAATGTTTATAGGCCACTTACCATCAGGTGGACAGGCTGTTTGTCGGCCTATTCGGCTTAAAAAAACAAAAAAAAACACGAAAATTATATTTCTGTAGATATTTAACCTAACGGGCTAGTAGGCTTGGTGGTTGGCGACCCCGACTGCCACATCCCAGGTCGCGGGTTCGATTCCCACCCAGGACAAACATTTGTGTGCATGAACATGTCTGCTTGTTCTGTTTCTGGGTGTAAATATCTATATAAGCATGTATTAAATAAAAATTGTAGGTATGTAGGTACCTAGTGTAAATCAGTTTTCTGGTTTCCATAGTACAAGCTCTGCTTAGTTTGGGATCAGATGGCCGTGTGTGAAGAATGCCCCGGGATATTTATTATTATTATATTAAGATTACACATGTATACAGTTACTATTTCTAGTATTTTATTGTTTTAAACTACGCAATAGAATTTGATACAGTTTTGACAATTGCTTAGAGAATTTCTTCCCGAAAGTTTATCTGTATAAAACACAATTATTATCCTACTCAATCGAAACCGGGTGAGATAGTTAAGCTAAGTTAGGTAGTTAAGATAAACTCTTTCCGTCACACGACTTTATGACCGACTAGCTGTCCCCCGCGGTTTCACCCGCGTTCCCGAGGGATGTAACGTTTTCCCGGCACAAAAAGTATCTTATGTTACGTCTAATACCTCCAGGAATATGTGTACAAAGTTTTATGATGATCGGTTAAGTAGTTTTTGCGTGAAAGCGTAACAAACAAACTTACATTCACATTTATAATATTAGTAGTGATGTGCGGAGAAACGCTGTTTAATTAAAAACATCTGGAAAATGAGATTTAAGAAAAGGGTACCTAACTCATATTGTGGGGGTATATTGATCAGTTCGCATTTGTAGTACACGCGTCGTAAGGCGACAGGTATGTGAAATCTATAAATTTGGAACAAAAATCACTATCTCCGGTGTGTAATTCACGCACAAATAGTAAACCGGGCCAAATTGTTAATAGATGACACAAATAGATGCTGACAATAACAACTGTGACACACAGACGGACTGGCACCTGATGCTCATATCTGACAATGATTGTTACATATAGATTAGCATTCTGTCCTTTTATTCAAAATAAAATAAAAATGGTGTCGTGGGACACCAGATAGGAACGAAGTTTTCATTGACATAATACATGCTTCTTTCAATTCAGTGCGATTCAAAATTTACTTTTAACTTATTCCTTTTCTTATAATAATTACTAATTATACTAGTTTATAAATGGAACAGAATTTTAAACATGTTGTATGTAGCCTTTAAATAATAAAAAAAAAAAAAACAACCCAATAATAAACCATATCATTTAAATTTCAAACAAAAGTGTCGTTACAACTTTTCGTATGAATTTTTTCCGTCTAGCCAGACCCCTTTCACAACGCGAGATAAGGAACTTCGTTCCAATTATATTTAAGAAATATTGGGGTAAAATTTGAGTAGTAGAGCGCTTAGTGCTGAATTCGTCCGGGAAGTACTACCACCTTACCGTCCGCCGTGAAGCAGTAGTGCACTTGTATTACTGTGTTTCGGTTAGAAAGGTAAAGCCGGTAAAGTTACAGGCACATACAGACTTAACCACTCCACGTCTCTGTTGCAAATTTTCATCATCAGGGGCATCGCCAATGCTTTGTCGACCCTGAGACGTGAAGTCTCATGGGCTTGTAATTTCGCCGGCCTTACCTTCCTAACCGAAACACAGTAATACAAGTGCACTACTACTTCCCGGACGATCCTATAAAGCTCAACTATTTATAAATGAATTTCATACTTACCTCCAAAATTATCAGTAGGAATGCAATATCGTAAATATGTCTCTTATCAAATGTATATAAAGATCTGATGTAATAATGCCAATGCGGAAGCATACATTCGCGAAATATTATCATGGCAGGCCAGTTGGCTTGGTGGTTAGCGAACCTGACTGCCAAGTCGGAGGTCGCGGGTTCGATTCCTACCCAGGACAAACATTTGTGTGCATGAACATGTCTGTTTGTTCTGTGTCTGGGTGTAAAATATGTATTTGAAAAGTAGTATAATGTAGTATCGGTCACCTGGTAGCCATAGTATAAGCAGTAGACTCTGCTTAATTTGGGATCAGGTACTACCTTTTTTAAACAACTTATAATCACTAAAGCAAGTTAACAAAGTTGTTTAAAAATGAAATATAGTTAGTCAAAACATAAAACATGTCTTCAATATTTTTAGCGAAAACCTTGCGCGAAAATCATTTCCAACAAGTTTACAAGGCCGCACTCACA
The DNA here is from genome assembly GCA_907165245.1 of Habrosyne pyritoides. Taxonomy (NCBI): domain Eukaryota; kingdom Metazoa; phylum Arthropoda; class Insecta; order Lepidoptera; family Drepanidae; genus Habrosyne; species Habrosyne pyritoides. The sequence goes on along the minus strand of OU015607.1, from coordinate 10,875,229 downwards.
CATTAACACGCTGTTCGCCAAAATACTCACATTAATGCACACACGTGCGTGACACATGTCACAACACAATATATGTGACGTTTTCTATATTGTCATAATTCCTGAATGTATTTTTAACGAGTCTGTTCATTGTTTTCTGTTGGTGTTCTATTGGTGTTAAAGAGAGAGGACTAGATAGAGTTGATAATGCAACTGACTCTCCTGGATTTTAGTGGTTAGAAACCCTGACTGCCATGCCCCAGGTTGTGGGCTCGATTCCCACCCAGGACGAACATGTCTGTCTTCTCTGTGTCTGGGTGTAAATATCTATAAAAGTATATTTTTAATTTTTTTTTATAATCTAGTAGTATTGGTGATCCGTAGAAGATATCCAGTAACTGATATACCATTTCTTTGCCACCAACAGACGTCGATCCACTCTCGCACTGCGTACGTGATCTCGGCCCTCGTCAGCGCCGAGTCCAGCGCCAGCCTCGCCACTCGCGTCGACTCCTTCATACAACATCTGCACCAGTACCCGGAGGCCAGGGACCTCGCTATCAAGGTTAGTCACATAACGCTTCTAAATAACGCATAGGCATATACGAGGAAGAGCAACAGAGACGGTGTTTTACTGCTGGCCATATTAATAAGCTCATGGTCACTCGGCGAGATATAGAACGGGCTATGCTCGGAATTTCTCGACGCGACATGGTCCGGAACGGGGACATTCGTAGAAAAATTAAAGCTCGTAGTGTCAGCCAGATGAAGTGGCAATGGGCAGGCAACGTTCCTCTCTAGGCCAACAACGTGGCTCTCTATGCCTCTAGGCAACTAGAGAAAACGAGAGAACGAGAGATAATAATCGATGGGGAAGAAAGGTTCTCCAGCGGAATCCTTACTAAAACTCCAATAATGTGGTATCTGCAGTAGTAGCTTCAGTAACTTTCAATTTGACCTTCATAAGTGCCTTCCGAAGGTCTAAACTGAATAAATGGTTTTGAATTTTGAATGTAACCGAAGGTGTAAAAAATTCCTTACATCGCGTGCGCTGCGATAACTACTGATGATAGAAAGAACAAAATAATGTGATATACCTAGGGACCGCAGGTGAAACCGCGGGGGACAGCTAGTAGATTATAATGTTGCAGAATATGATATTGTTGTATTATTTAACAGGAGGGAGCTGTAAGAGCTTTATTACGAGTACAGACCAGATTGAAGGATAACTCCGCCGCCACCAAAGAAGTTAAAGGAATCGTCAACGAGGTATGTACGAAACGTTTGATTTGTTTTAAATTAGGGATGTTATGGATATAACATTTCGGATTCGGATATATGAATACTATTATATCGGTTTCAGTAACGGATATGAAATTATTTCGGTTTTTTTTTTTTTTTTAATTTATTTATTTAGGATACACAATACAAATTACAACCAAAAGGTAACCACATAATAAGTAATAACACGTATAGAGCTGGGTTGTAACTCAAAACATATGTATACAGAAAAACAAAACTAGAAATGAATACCAAGACAAATGCGATGAAAGTGCAGGTGAACACTCCCAAATGACAATATAGTTAAAAATCTTATTATTTAGAAACTATAAATAAATATTATTTATTTAGACTTAATTTATCTGCTGGGTATGAACCGGTTTGATTATATTATCCGATAGTTTCGGTAATCGGAACATACTTTTAATTACAAGGATTTGATTTCTTGACTATTGTTTGGTACTAAAACAGCAAAATTATAATAAACAAAATAACATTTTGTATTAGTTCCCAATATATTATTCAATTTCGTTATAGTAATCTTTATGTACTTTAAAATATTTAAACTAATACTTAGTTCATAAGGTTATATATATACACATAGTTATTGAATATCAAAAACGCTCCAAACAATCAGCCTTTTTACACGCTTTATATTAGCTTCACCTGTATGTATGTATGTATGTAACCGACCCCTTTGAGCTCGATTTTGTCCTACCTTGAACGATCCGATTTAATTCAAACTTTGCACACCTGTCAAAGACCGATGACAATGCAATAATCCAATCAAAGCATCCGATTATCCTAATTAGATTCGCCAGGATTAATTAATTTCTTTCCGCATCCTTTGCATGCGAGTAAGAGAGATAGAGCTAGTGCGCGAACTACGCATGCGTGCAGTTCCAGACTGACTCGGGCACTCAAAAAAATGTAATTAAAAAATGAAAAATAAATAATAGTTTAAAAAAACTAGAAAACACGCTTTATATAGAAAACCAAACTAAAAAACAGAAAATAAATTTTAATAAATATTAATTAAGAATAATGTAAAAAAAAAAAAAAAATATAAGTTATTAATAGTTTGAATAAGAAAAAAATGTTTTATTGTAAAAAAAGCGGGGGTGCATGGTGTCAATAGTTATAAATATTTAATTGACAGATATAAGAAGGATTATCATTTCGATAATATCTTGAAAAGTACCCCCGTTTTTTTTTAAATAAAACATTTTTTCTTATTCAAACTATTAATAACTTATATTTATTTTTTAGAACCTTTATTATAAAGTACATAAAATCTATACGAACGGGCGTAGTACCTGTCAAACCGTACCTCATTTAGTCTCCGTCTCTATTTAAAAATAAATATCCGAAAATTTTATATCGGATTCGGATATTCGAAGGATTTATAAAAAGTAGAACTAAATTCAGGTTGCCTCGGTGATTGTTTTATGAATATCGATGAAATCATAATTCTGTTTACAAATAAAGAGTGGTAATTTAATATATTAATGAGGAGCCGGTTACCGGGCCTACATTTTCTCGAATACTCTTCTATTTAGCATGAGGTGGGAGGCAGAAGTCTAATTATCATTTTATATATATTACCTAATATATTTTAGGTCCCAACGTGACCGTCCCTGGCTACTTTAAATCCATAACAAAGAACCAACGACTACTATTTACTGACCCACCGATTTTTAATAAGTTGAATAAAACTATCGAGGTCAGTGTGGCACTTCCTGGCAGGGCCACCATCACGGATTTGAATTCCAAGTCTGTCGCTATTTTGTCTCTAGTTTGTCCAATTTTGTCACCAAGTATCACATTTTGTCGCGCCCTGGTTCAAAAGTTATGAGGGTTTTTAGGTGGCATGTTGCATGGTTGTAGCATGCTTCCTGGCAGGGCCACCTTATATCTTGAGAACTAGAGCACCTAGTGAAGATCTGTTTGCTTCCAGAATTTGTCCCTAATTTGTCCAATGTTGTCCCCGAATCCCAGATTTTGTCGCGTCGTGGTTCAAAAGTTATTGATGAATGAAAATTCTCTATACTCTTGTACAGGCGAGTAGAAAATACTTATGATATCTTTATTAAATTGTTTTAAAACTTTGAACTGTCCTAATATTAAATTATTCTAAATAAAATCTATTCGGAACACCATACGTATTTTAGTACCATGAGTACAAAGGATAAAAAAACAGGTTCTTAGAAAAATAAATCAAAAGAATTACCTTATTTAAATTGAAGTCTTTTTACCTTACAAATAGCCTGGTACAAATAGTTTTTTAATATCTTTAAAAATTAGAATGATTTGAACGTTTAAAATTCTCAGTTGGAGAGAGAGGGAAATACAGAGAAGTGATGTCACGACTCAGTATCGCCGTTGAAATTACGCACAAAACTTCGTTTTGTAAGAGAGGTAAACAAGATACTTTGATAGGCTATAACTTTTTTATTTTTTGTCCAATTTCATGTTTTGTTTTTTTGTCTAATTCTGTTATTGTATAACGTATTCGACCCCAAATAAAATTGATTCCCTGATACACTTAGGTACGCAACTGTACACCTGAGTATCGAAAAGTCTAGGAGTGAAAGTGAATATTTTAATATGCTACTTTTTACATAATTCCAATCGAGAGATATAATACAGAAAAACACGAATGTGGTGTATGATTATTTCTTGTTTGCATATTTATACAACATTAAATCATTAAAACTTGCATTTTCAATGAAATAATAGTAAATATTTATCCAGTCTAACTTTTGTATGGAAAAAGCTACATAGCTCTTGGACTACTCCATACAAATACAGATGTGTTTATAACTTTTGAACCAAGGAGCGATACAATGTGACAAAATTTGACAAATTATGGAAGCAAACAGATCTTCGCTAGGTGCTCTATTTGTTGAGATATGAGGGCCACCTATAAACCCTTATAACTTTTGAACCAGGGCGCGGCAAAATCTGATATTCGAGGACAAATTAGCGACAAAAGAGCGACAGACTTGGAATTCAAATCCGTGATGGTGGCCCTGCTAGGAATAGCCACACTCGAGGTCAATCACAATAAAAAAAAAACAAATCAAATATCAAAGTATTTATTTAGGAACACTGGCATTTTACAGTAAAAAAAAAACACGACGGTATTTGCAAATAATAAAAACCAGGGATGTTATGTATACGGATAATATATGAATATTATTATATCGGTATCGGTTACGGATATTAGATTTTTTGGAATTCTTTTGAAGATATACAAAGTAAGGATGTTACTTTATTTCTTAATGTTTGCTCCATTTTGACCATTACAGAAAAAGTAAATAACCTTAAAACTGACTTTTATAGATAACATTTTCACTAAATACAAAAATAATATTATAAAAACCAAAACAGCATTTTGTATTAGTTTTGGTATATTACTCTATATTGTTTTATAGGACATACATTCAAAATATATTTTAACTAATACTTAGTTTCTAAGAACAATAACATAGTTGTTATTGGTACATCAAAAACAACGCATCCAATCAATCAGCCTTTTAAAATTTTTACGTATTTAAATATGAACTAAATTAACCGGCGTGAAACCTGTCATAATGTATATTTAGTGTCCGCTTAAATCCGAAACTTTAATATCCGATTCGGTTACGGTTTCGGATATCCAATACAGCTCCATAACAGCCCTAATTGTTATCCTGCTATCTATATTAAGTATTTTGTAAATGTTAAATATAAAAACATGAAATAGTAATAATAAAATTAATAATTAATCAGATTAGATAACATTTTTAGAAGAGTTACTCGCCGGTTCTTCTCCGTCGAAGACTGACTTTCGAACCGGTGGTAGCTTTAGTAACTTTACATTTTAAATTTGACTTTCATAAGAGCCCCCTGCGAGCGTAAACTGAATAAGTGGTTATGAATTTAGAATTGAATCGACGGTAGCTTCAGTAACTTTAAGAGCCCTACGCGGGCCTAAACTGAATAAACGGTAACGTGTGTGTGCGTGTGTGCGTGGGGTCAGGCGCTGGCGCTGGTGGGCTACTCGGCGCCGCCGCGCGGGCCGGGCCCCGCCGTGCTGGCGCTGGACGGCGGCGGCATCCGCGGCCTCGTCGCCATCGAGCTGCTGCGCCACCTGGAGCAGCTCACCGGCCGCCGGGTGCACGAGCTGTTCGACTACATCATCGGCGTCAGCACCGGCGCCATCATCGCCGCCGTCATCGGTCCGTACCTAACTGATCATACAGATCTATCGATATACTCGTACGTGGTGGAAGATCTTTCCTTTTTAGGGAGTATTCTCATGCAAACGCATAAATTTTACCTTTTTTTAGAGAATTTTTTTCATAATAAAATTTTTAAACGGCATAAAAAAAAATCTTATTTTAAAATTTTTATATATATTTTTTTCTAATTAAATTAGACACCAAAAAAAAGCAGGTCGCGGTAATAGCGGTTGTTCGTTGTCGGAAATAAAAAAATCGAATGGATCATTGTTCAGTAGATACAATAGGACTGGGAATACAACTGGACCATACAATAGGTTAGGTTTTACTAATGAAATATGAAAAAAAAAAAAGAATCGATTTTTCGAAGTGGGTGGGTACATGAGAATACCCCCTAAATGAAGGTCTCGCGCCTCGCTTCTCCATGGAGAAAGTTGTTATGAAACTTGACACCCAGAGCATGCCCTAAATACTTTCTATCCCGTGGATCTTTCCCTTTGAATGAAAGAGTCTCTCATCCCGCTTCTCCATGGAGAAAGCTTGGTACTTTTTCACGTAAACTCTGCAGAACGGATTTGATTCCTGAAATAACATCAAGCATACTACCTATCCCAAAAAATATATCCCAATATGAGATTTCTCGCAGGCTGCAAGCTAGTATTTGTAAGATTCTGTCCGACTCAAGTATATATGTGTTCTGTAGGCAGTGGGGTGGGCACGCTGGACACAGCCAGCGAGATGTACCACACGCTGTCGCGAGAGATGTTCGGGAACACATCTGTGATTGGAGGTATGTACTTACAAACTTTTCTAGCACCTTTCTGATTTGAAACCCGATGAAACAAAGCGACACTAGATATCGATAGGGTTTAGTCTGCGAGAGAATGAGATAGGTAGTCTTCTGAAAGTTTCACTTCTACCGGGTGTGAAATGCACATATTTTACCTTTTTTTCTGCCTGTGTGTCTTCAACTATAGGAGTTACTCAAATATATCAAATATAGTAGAAAATGTTTAAGTAGTATATCAGTTATCTAGTTTCCATAGAACGAGCTTCGCTTAGTTTGGGATCAGATGGGCGTGTGTAAAGAATATCCGGGAAATGTATTTTAGTATTAAACTAGGTACTACTATAAAAAATAGGTTGTGTGAGATATCGGAACATCCGTAGGTGCTTAGGAACAAATTTACATCTCGAGGATAGAAGCTAGGCGGGTACTACGAAGTACCCCTCCACCGTGCAGTAAATTCAGAACCTATTCTCCGTTAGGTCCACATTCCATAAAATATGGTTTAAGTCCCAACGTAATGCGCCGTCTCTCAGGCACCTTGCCTGGGTTATGGGCCACTCGTTTATGCGTGATGTCCCAAAATCGGTACATATGGTGGACGGCATATATTAATAACGTGAGGTGGTTTTGACGATATTTCGACTCCCCACCATAATCTCACGTGAGATTTGTCCCGTTCGCATAACCGCAATAAATATTGTTACATTTGTTTTAGTGATCAATATGGTGGATAAATTGTCTCGTAAATTTACTGTTAATAAAAAAAATAACGTGATATTTGCCGAGACCCCCCTCTCCCGCGTGAGATTTGGCGTGGTTTGTCTCGAACCCCCCTTAAACACCTCACGTAATTTATGAACGCCCCCTAATGAGTGGTGTGTGTGTGTAGGCACATCGCGGCTGGTGTGGAGCCACGCGTACTACGACACCGAGCGGTGGGAGCGCATGCTGCAGGACAACCTACACGATGTCACGCTCACGCAGTGCAACCGCCACCACACACCCAAGGTACTGCATCCTACTGCTGCCCTTGTACCACTCTTTTATACCACTGCTTATGACTAATCTAGGCCCATCTTTCACGTCATTGATGTACTCACCCACCGTTACGGAACTATTCTTGCACTTGTGCAACTCATATACCACGGCCATATCACTTGTCCATATTTAACGTTTCTTTCATTTCACCGTTGCCCATCTACCACTAATATATCACGCCTGTACGCTTCGGCTTAATTAATTGCATCTACCTACCGCTTCGGACCGTAGATCGTAGAACGTTTATATGACTTATACTTAGGGTTCACATTACCTCATTAGTTGGTCCACGTTTATGTGACTTATACTTAGGGTTCTTATTACCTCATCGGTTGGTCCACGTTTATATGGCTTATACTTAAGGTTCATATTACCTCATTAGTTGTTCCACGTTTATATGAATTGTACTTAGGGTTCACATTACCTCATTATTTCATGCACGTTTATATGAATTAGTTGATCCACGTTTATATGACTTATACTTAGGGTTCACATTACCTCATTGGTTGTTCCACGTTTATATGACTCATACTTAGGGTTAAAATTACCTCATTAGTTGATCCACGTTTATATGACTTATACTTAGGGTTCACATTACCTCATTGGTTGTTCCACGTTTATATGACTCATACTTAGGGTTCACATTACCTCATTAGTTGGTCCACGTTTATATGACTTATACTTAGGGTTCACATTACCTCATTAGTTGGTCCACGTTTATGTGACTTATACTTAGGGTTCTTATTACCTCATCGGTTGGTCCACGTTTATATGGCTTATACTTAAGGTTCATATTACCTCATTAGTTGTTCCACGTTTATATGAATTGTACTTAGGGTTCACATTACCTCATTATTTCATGCACGTTTATATGAATTAGTTGATCCACGTTTATATGACTTATACTTAGGGTTCACATTACCTCATTGGTTGTTCCACGTTTATATGACTCATACTTAGGGTTAAAATTACCTCATTAGTTGATCCACGTTTATATGACTTATACTTAGGGTTCACATTACCTCATTGGTTGTTCCACGTTTATATGACTCATACTTAGGGTTCACATTACCTCATTAGTTGGTCCACGTTTATATGACTTATACTTAGGGTTCACATTACCTCATTAGTTGGTCCACGTTTATGTGACTTATACTTAGGGTTCTTATTACCTCATCGGTTGGTCCACGTTTATATGGCTTATACTTAAGGTTCATATTACCTCATTAGTTGTTCCACGTTTATATGAATTGTACTTAGGGTTCACATTACCTCATTATTTCATGCACGTTTATATGAATTAGTTGATCCACGTTTATATGACTTATACTTAGGGTTCACATTACCTCATTGGTTGTTCCACGTTTATATGACTCATACTTAGGGTTAAAATTACCTCATTAGTTGATCCACGTTTATATGACTTATACTTAGGGTTCACATTACCTCATTGGTTGTTCCACGTTAATATAACTTAAATATACTTAGGGTTAATACTACCTCATTAGTTGTTTCAATCACCGTTAAGGAACTATTCGTGTCCTCGTTGGAGTCATATATTACGATTATATCACTTGTCCGTATATACAGTTTCTTAAGCTTCTTTGACTGTTTCGTGCTGCTACCCTTGTACCTACCATTGATTGCATACTCGTACCACCTTTATTTTTTCCTCGTCTCTTGTTCTACCAGTTTGTGCTTCAAATATCATGTATGTGACGCTTAGCTTAAATTTTGGCAATAAATATCTCCCATAGCCTATGTTCTGACCCCGAACTACATCGTATTCCGGTATAACACAGATGGCGCTGGTATCGTGCGTAGTGAACTCGGGCAGCCGCCTGTCCCCCTTCCTGTTCCGCTCGTACTCGCTGGGGTACCGCGTCCGCTCGGTGTTCCCGGGCACGTCGCAGGGCCCCGTGTGGCACGCGGTGCGGGCGTCGGCCGCCGCGCCGACCTACTTCAACGAGTTCCGCCTCGCCGGCCTGCTGCACCAGGACGGCGGCATCATGGTCAACAACCCCACCGCCGTGGGGCTCCACGAGGCGCGCCTGCTGTACGGGGCCGCGGCGCTCCAGCGCGGGACCGTGGTGTCCGTGGGCACCGGCCGGGCCCTCCACCCCGCCGCCGCCGCCGACGCCGACTCCGAGGGCGGCACCAGCTGGCGGGACAAGTTCAATAAGATACTCGACTCCGCCACCGATACCGAAGGTACGTGGGGGCGTCGCTAGAGTTCACAAGAGCCACGGGGGTACCTGTGTACACGTAATGCTCGCTGCAGGAGTGCACCTGGTGCTGAACGACCTGCTGCCGGCGGGCGGCTACTTCCGGCTCAACCCGCCGCTGCTGCAGGCGTGCGCGATGGACGAGGTGGCGCCGCACCGGCTGCAGCGGCTGCGCGACGACGCGGCGCGCTACGTCCGCCGCAACCGCCACAAGCTGCAGCTGGCCGCCGCGCGCCTCACCAGGCGCCGGAGCCCGGTGAGACTTGATTGTACTACCACTTAAAATAACTTATTACTTTATTTCGTTGGTAGTGGCTTTATATCGTCTGTAGTCTTCTTTTCGACTATAGTAATTTTGTTTCGTTTGTAGTAGCGTTAATTTCATTAGTAGTAGCGTTAATTTCGTTTGTAGTAGCGTTAATTTCATTAGTAGTAGCGTTAATTTCGTTAGTAGTAGCGTTAATTTCGTTAGTAGTAAACTTTATTTCGTTGGTAATGGACTTTATGTCGTTTGTAGTAGTAGTAACTTTATTTCGTTGGTAATGGATGGACTTTGTCGTTTGTAGTAGCGATTATTTCGTTTGTAGTAATTATGTTTTATTTTTAATAGCTTAAATGGGTTTGTAGTATCTTTATTTCGTTTATAGTTATTTTGTTTCGTTCTAATAACTTAAATTTGTTTGTAGTAGCGATAATTTCGATTGTAGTACTTTTAATTCGTCTGTAGTACCGATTATTTCGTTTGTATCCGTGTTCATTTCGTTGGTAGTAATTAGGTTTTGTATTTAATAACTTATTTATTTGTAGTAGCGATAATTTTGTTTCGTTTTTAATAACTTAACGCTACTACAAACGAAAAAATTACTACCACCCAAAATAATGCTACTACAAAGGAAATTAAGTTGCTATAAATGGAAATAATGCTACTACAAACGAAATTAACTCTACTACAAACGGAACAAAGTTACTACAAACGAAAATAAGTTACTACCACCCAAAATAATGCTACTACAAAGGAAATTTAATATAAATGGGAATAATGCTACTACAAATGAAATGATACTGCAAACTAAATTAACGCTACTACAAACGGAACAAAGTTACTACCACCCAAAATAATGCTACTACAAATGAAATAAACGCTACTACAAAGGAAATTAAGTTGCTATAAACGGAAATAATGCTACTACAAACGAAATGATACAGCAAACTAAATTAATGCTACTACAAACGGAAAAAGTGACTACCACCCAAAATAATGCTACTACAAATGAAATAAACGCTACTACAAAGGAAATTAAGTTGCTATAAAGGGAAATAATGCTACTACAAACGAAATGATACTGCAAACTAAATTAACTCTACTACAAACGGAACAAAGTTACTACAAACGAAAATAAGTTACTACCACCCAAAATAATGCTACTACAAAGGAAATTTAATATAGATGGAAATAATGCTACTACAAACGAAATGATACTGCAAACTAAATTAACGCTACTACAAACGGAACAATGTTACTACAAATGAAAATAAGTTACTACCACCCAAAATAATGCTACTACAAAGGAAATTTAATATAAACGGAAATAATGCTAATACAAACGAAATGATACTGCAAACTAAATTAACGCTACTACAAACGAAAATAAGTTACTACCACCCAAAATAATGCTACTACAAAGGAAATTTAATATAAATGGAAATAATGCTACTACAAACGAAATGATACTGCAAACTAAATTAACGCTACTACAAACGGAACAAAGTAACTACAAACGAAAATAAGTTACTACCACCCAAAATAATGCTACTACAAATGAAATAAACGCTACTACAAAGGAAATTAAGTTGCTATAAACGGAAATAATGCTACTACAAACGAAAATATATTATTACAAAACGAAATAGTGCTACAATCAACTAACTACAAATGATTCTCTCTGAATCAATAGTTATACTATGTGCCGATAAAACCGAGGTATGAATTTTTTTTAGAGCTACTACAATCGAAATAAAGTTACTACTAGCGAAATAGGGTTGCTACAAACGAAAATAAGTTTCTACAAAACGAAATTTTCGCAACTACAAACGCAATTAAGTTATTACAACCGAAATAAACGCTACTATAAGCGATATAAATTTACAACAAACGAAATGCTACTACTAACGAAAAGAAATTACAACAATCAGATTTTTCAAAGTCGGGCACCAAGTCCACAGAGCCCTTGTAGTATATAAACCAGATAACAGGTATACAATCAGACGTATGCACAGAAATGTTTTCCCTTCAATCCATCACACCCGTAGACAATAACTTAACAGACTGACTTTACATTTCCACTACCAGGTCCAGAAGACGGTCGACTACATCCAGCACAAGGCCCTCCTGATGGGGGTCAACTCGTACTGACCCTTCCGCGGAGGTCGCTGAGCCGCGACTCCGGGGCCTGTGTTTGAATCGATCGAGAATATATCTGTTGTGATATGCGAGTGGTTGAAGTGCTTATTGAAATAGCCGTGTCAGTGGGACTGAATTTTATCTGTAGAAAATACGCGAGATTAAAAATATATTAAAGAGAATGAATTATGAATGAAGTATGCTTGCTCGACGACCTCGCTTTGTGTCTGAAAAGGCATTGCAATACATGCAAAGAACAACTGCTAGTTAATTGTAAAAAAAAAAAAAAAAATATACGTAATGACTGTATCAAAGATGCACTCTAAAAGTCTGTTTTATTCGGGATGTCCTATTTGACGTTTAGGAATGTCAAAGTAAAATAAACTCTATTGCGAAAAAATAAGGTGCATTTTTTAATCTAATGGCTAATTCTATGATGATTGTAAAATGAACCTTATTGTCGAACTAAAGGTATATTTTCCAATGGCATTTTTAAACGTCAAAATGGACTTGTATGGAAAAGATTATGAATTTCATGCATTTTTTGGTCTAAGTTGTCTTCACAACTAATTTATTGAATAAATAGTTGCTGATTTGACATAAATAAGGTTTTCACTATAGTTAAAGATCAAATTGGTATTTTTTTGTTGAAAATTTTATGCGTTTTCTGGATTTCTATACTAAAATAAACATATTATCGACTATTATTGTCAAGTAAATAAATATAGTACAATATTTAGAAGCATTAAAATAATATAATAAATAAAAAGTATTTGATTGGATGTGACAGTCATCTGTCACGGCTGCACAGATTTTGATTAAATTAGGTACCAAATAGTTACCCTGGAACGATTATGTGAATAATTTTATATTTGTTTTATAAACAAAGCATTTTATAGTTATTATTATTGTTAATTATATATTAATAATATTTAGATATAGGCTTAAGGAAATTAAATGTAAATATGTTAAGTTTGTATAATATCTAGTCATTTGTTAGTAGCTCAATATGAAATAAATAAAACTTATGAGATATTTTAAAGAACTTTTCACTTACTACATGCTTACAAGATGAATAGATCTATCAAAACACTTTTACACTCCATAATGTAGAAATGAAACAGGAAATTACAGGCATTTGATACTTAACAACTTCGCCTCAGGGTCACAACGCAGCAATGTCCCTGATGTTGCAAATGTCTATAGGAGGGGGTGACCACATACCATCGGGTGGACCATTTACTTGTTTGTCGGCCAATGTGGTATGAAAAAGAAATAGTTTATTGTAAAAAAAAATTACTTTTTCATTCCATATTATGGAGTAGTTGTAATCTACAGGTGTATTGACAATTCGGATCCTTTCAGCTACTTTTCCAGCTAATTGTACTACGATAATGATGTACAGTCTTTGTTAAATAAAAAAAAATCTTGGTACCGAAATGTTAAACTCAATAGAGTTTGTTAAGGTTGTTATAATCTTTATCTAAAATTTTACTTTGTTTAATTTTTTTTCTTTTTTATTTTAATTAAAAATATGTAAACAAGTTGTAAGTAAAAAGAAAGGGAATATTCTATGTAGTTGCTGAAGTTTTTACATTTTTGTTATTTATCCAAATTTGATAAATAAATGATTATAATAAAAATGATGTCTGCTATTTAATTTCCTCAGTTATAAATATCCTGTGTGAATTCTACTCTAAGTTCCTTTAAACTACGCATTAGTTAATCTAATAGGCTGACAAGCGGGCAGCTGGTCTACCTGATGGTAAGTGGTCACCGCCTATGTACATTTGCAACACTAAGGACAGTCAATGGGTTGTCGACCCTCAAGTCTCGTGTGCCTGTAATGTCACCGGCTTTGCCTTTCTAACGGAAACAGTAACAGTGTTCCAAATTTGTCAGCAGCAAATGAGTGTCTTTTATGTAGTATATTATTATTTATATATGGTTTTTATTTATTACACTAGCCACAAAAATTAAAGGATATATAAAAATCTAAATTTTGGGTTTTTAACGAGCTGTAACATCGAGGAAAATTATCGTACAGCAAAAAACAAAGACAAATTGTAACTCCATGTCTCTAGTTTTAAGATATAACTATTAATATTAGATATGAAACCATATTTTTTTTTATCATGTTCTGTCTAAAAAGAGGTCTATGGTCAACAATTTTTTTTTCCATTATTTATTGTTACTGTGTTATTTATGTTTACTGTAAAAGCTCTTTTAGACAAGTAAATGCTCTTTAATTTGAATTAATTGAAGAAGCCTGTACAATGATTTGCCGCGGAGCTATCGTCAGTCAAAGCGAAAAAGTACTTTTTAACTTTGATAATCAATAACTCTGGAAATAATGCTTGTATAGGAAATCAAAGGAGGGTTTTATACAATATTATCTAAAAAGTTTGCAATTCAAAAAAATTTTTTACCACAAAAGCCATTCGCGGTATCTTTTAGAGAATATTGTGTAGTTTTCAAAACCCTCCTTTGATTTCGTATACAAGCATTATTTCCAGAGTTATTGATTATCAAAGTTAAAAAGTACTTTTTCGCTTTGACTGACGATAACTCCGCGGCAAATCATTTTACAGGCTTCTTGATCAATTCAAATTAAAGAGCATTAACTTGTCTAAAAGCGCTTTTACAGGAAATAATGGAAAAAATAATTTGAAGCCCCTTTTTTTAGACGAGAAAAAATTTGGACTTTTTTTTCTTTGTAGTTTTCTTAGAATTTCTCCAGACTCAAACATGAAAAAAAAATATGGTTTCATGGTCATATCTTTAAACTAGAGACTTGGAGCTACAATTTGCTTTTTTTCTTTACTGTACGATCATTTTCCTCGAAGTTACAGCTCGTTGAAAACCACCCAAAAATTAGGATTTTTTTTATATTCTTTAATTTTTGTGCCTAGTGTGGTAGAGCTTTTATTTTATTTATTTTTTTTATGCCACTTGGGCCGACAAACAAGCAGACGGTCCACCTGATGGTAAGTGGTCACCGCCGCCTATGGACATTTGCAACACTAGGAGCATCGCCAATGCGTTGTCGACCCTGAGACGTGAAGTTGTTAAGTCTCAGGTGCCTGTAATTTCACCGGCTCCCTTACCTTTCTAACCGAAACACAGTAATACAATTGCACTACTGCTTCACGGCGGAAATGGGTAAGGTGGTAGTACTTCCCCGGACGAACTCTGCACTAAGAGCTCTACTACTCTAAACTTTTTAGTTCAGTGTACTACCATCTTACCCATTTCCGCCGTGAAGCAGTAGTGAGCACTTATATTACTGTTTCGGTTAGAAATATGAAGTGCAGTGTTGTAATTACCGGCACATGATCAGGTGGATAAAAATATATTTATATTTTTCACCGTAATTTTGTGAACACCGTTTAGTTTATAATCTATCTTGCGAGTATTAGTAGTAGTATTAGGGTAGTAGGCGACAGAGACAGAGCACGGATGCCGGGACTAAACATCCTCGAGTTAGTGTCATATTCCTTACAGAATCGAGCCCCTAATTGGTCAGTCTTGGCGGTAGTTCGTTCTGTGTCCATAATATTCAGTTATTGTTACAATAATTGTTTAAAAGTTTGTTATTAAGTATGTATTTTTTAATAAGTAAGAACTACAAAAAAAAACAAAAGGAAACACTTTTTGTTACATTTGTTACATGTCAAAGAGCTGAAATGACATAAAACGAACTTTTCTGCAACTATAATTTTTAATTTTTTTTTTTTTTTAGGAACGAAGCATTTGCATTGCTCGCCGAATGAAGAAGACATTGATGCTATACGTTAATTTTGATCTCAAACAAACGAACTTACGAACTACCGCCAAGACTGACCAATCAGGGACGGTTCACAATTTTACGAATGATAAAATGTGACAGATTGTGAACCCTGCCGGTAAGTGCAGGTTGGTCCACAATTTGACGGGTTATCATGGATAGATTACCTATAAGCTATCAAAATTTAATACGTTATATTGTAAGCAGTATGATCCAGTTTAAAATTTATCGACAGTTTACTATCTAGCTAGATTATTTACTAACGGTGTTCACAAAATTACGCTGAAATGTATTTAATATATTATTGATTACAAATAAATGAATTACTAGCGTCTGAGAGCAATTATATGAAACGCAGAACACTAATGAATTGAAGAAATGGCCGATAGCACACGCGCTATGCATAATCGTCTACACTACAGAAGGGGGGGGGGGGGTCGTGACCGAAAAATCTTACCATACCGTGCGATAAAGAACTACGTTAAAAAAAAGAAAAACAACCGTAAGAATTAAAAATAATGATTAGGTTATTAATATATAGATAATTAAAAGTAAAGATTTGGTAAATAAAAAATACTTTAAATACCTGTGGGACGAAAATGTTCTGCTTTCCGCGCATTCAAACCCCGAAGCACACGGAACACCACGCGTGAGGTAGCCGTAATCCTCACCGCAAAGATCTCTGGAAAAAAGAAACAAATTAAATCTCACATCATAAATATAATACACAATAAGTTGTTATTTTCGTATAGGTATTATACTTACAATTGACAAATTTGGAAGAACGCGTGGCGTGTCCGAATTCCAGTTGCGGAACAAGCACCGGCCGTTGGTCCACACAAAAACTGAAACAGTCACGAATTAGCCAACGTTCAATGACTTTAAAGGAAGAATCCATTTGGAAAAATAAAACATTTAAAACTTACAAAATTAAGGTTGTAAAATGGGTTTATCGCCAATGCGGTGCAAGCGATGTCGGAGGTCGAAATGAAAGAGTCATCGCCCAGGTTAAAGACGTATCCTAGCGGTGAGATAGCACGATCGTCTTCATCGGTTTTAGATGCGAACATATCCCCTACCCTCCATGAAGAAATTAATCGACTTCTCGCTTGATACCGGCAATAACCTACAATAACAGCTGACAGGAACGTCACTCACACACGTCAAAGTGACATTACTTGTCAGATTGATCAATCAGGACGATCGATGTAAACAAACCAAAAGAAAAAGTAAAAAAGTATTGTAATTGATGGTAATAATGGAATGAGCCCACAGGGAATGTAAGCACACGTACATTTTTAATTTTTACCACAAACACCCACACTTATACATACACACGCACGCACCCACACAAATATACATTGGTATTTAAATTGCTAATAATTATTTTTCTCTTCCACTCTTGAAATAAAAGTCACCTACTAATCCTACTTAGTATTATAAACGCGAAAGTTTGTATGTATGGATGTTTGTTTCTCTTTCACGCAAAAACTACCGCACGGATTTGGATGAAACTTGGCACCTATATACAGCACGTATTGAAATAACATATAGGTTACTTTTTATCCCGGGAAAATGTTACCTCATAAAATTTATATCTATAATTGGCAATATATGACAACTCATTTTAAATCTGTAGGGTGCTGTAGATTTTGTATCATTCCCAAAATAAATAGAAAATTGATAAAAAATGTATAATAAATTGACTAAAATATTGCTAAAGTCGATATTAGTTAATCGATAATCATTACAAAATGTTCAATTGTCTAAAGTTATGTCACGAGTAACAAGGACACATTGCACAATAATAGGTTATGAGAGAGGGACGGAAGATGCCAGACGGCGGCGCGTGTTGGAGCGCACGTTACGGTACCTGCGACTCCACTTTCACTTTATACGCGTTTGTTAGTTAACTCTACAACACTTGATACTTGAAAATAAGGCGCTGATAGTGACCACGATTGTACGTTTAGATCTTTAAAACCACGTAACGAATTTGGATGCAGTTAACAGCCAGACACCATGATTCAAAAGGAAGATATATATGTATGATACATGCTTTTTATATCAGAGAAAAGGCGAGAATTTCAAAGAATTGCGACTATTTTAACTGCGCGCGTTTGACAGTTGGCGCATTAAAGACCTTTGGAACGCGGTTGAAACCGCGGAGGATAGCTAGGGTAACAAACATAAGTACATAGGACTGCCATATAGCAATAGATTAACACTTGTACATTTAAAAACAAAAATAAATACCACCTCAAAAGCATCAAGACGTCTCAGTTAGCATATAAATTTTATGAAGGTTTGTATTTACCTGTATATAGCGTTAACAGCCCAGTTCTGACAGCTAAGAGTTACAGAAAAATGTACCCATCGAATCAATAGATGGACCTTATTATAAATGAGATAAAGATTATTTTACAGTGACATTTTTTAACGACAAACAAGCCATCGATGGCAGGTGACGTGATCTACTAAGCCAGTTTTGACAGGTAACACAGTTATTGAAAAATCAACCCTATAGTGATGACAAGGATTATCATACAATATCGATATCAATAAAGATGATTATTCTTCGGCATTCTTAGTAACTTCTTGGCAACTTAAAGTAACACTATACGTAAATATTTTAAAATCCTTACTTACAACTACAGAGCGTCAGCTGGGTTCAATAACATTTAGAACAAAGCAGTGAATCTGTAAAGTAAATGACACTGACACTATGTTATATCGCGGTTACTATGTTCTATCTCTATCGTTACTATGCAATCACGTGAGAGGTCCGTTCTTCGCTTCGTTGCGCCGCGAGCCGAGGTGTTTGTATGAATAAGGGGACAGGTTGCCAATGCCATGCCACCACAGTACCACCAGTAGTTCTACAACGGTTCCTCGTTATACACGTATATACTAATACTTTGTGTTGACAGTATTCGATAATATAAGTGATTTTGGTGACAAAAAGTGTACTTTGAGAACTTTAGAAATGGAGTGTTTGAAATACATCATGGCGATGGTATGTTGACACAAATATGATGTTTAAAGTAAATGTGTTACGAAAGTCTGTGTCATTGGGTCAGAAGGATGTTGTATCATTTAACCGACTTAAAATTGAGGAGGTTCTCAATTTGACGTTTATTTTGTGTTTATTCCATCTTGCTTATATTGTAAATGCGAAAGTTTGAGAATGGCTTCACGATAAAACTATTCAATGTATATGGATGAAACTTGGCACATAGATAGAGTATGCCCTGGAATAACATTTATAGGCATTGCATCTCGGGAAAAGCAGAAAACATCCCCAGGAAACACGGGTCAAACCGCGGGGGAAAACTAGTGTTACCATATATGTTTTGTGAGAACGAGTACATTTAGAAAGTATAAATCTAAACTAATATTATAAAGAGGTAAAGTTTTAAGTCTGGTATAGTCCGAAACTACTGATCCGATTTCAATAATTCTTTCATTGATAGAAAGGTACACTATTCCCGAGTGACATAGGCTATGTTATTATTCTGTGATACATTATATGGCTCAAGAACGCGGGTGAAACCGCGGTAGGGTAACTAGTTAGAAACACAGAAAACATTTTCCAAATTTCTTCTTTGCGAAAGTGTTCTTTGTTCACTATTAAGATTGATATTCTCCATTTATTTATGAACGTACTCTGACTAATTTTAATGTATGCCATTTTAATTTTGCAAGTTTAAATGTGAAAGTTTGTATTATATATGTTATGACTCAATCATGTGTATTGCCTAATTAACAGTTGAATGAATATACCCAATAAAACAATCATTTTTTAACCTTTAAAGGGAAAATAGGAGGGCCCCAGTGGAGTTGTTAAATCTCATGTGCAAGTAATATAATTATTATTGATTAATATTTATTTATTTGAATGATAGTGTAATTTAATTGAATTCGTATACAATATTTTCAAACATTGTCTTTGCAAATAGTCAACTAACAGCCAAAAGTTCTAATATTCGATAACAGATGGCGCTGTTTTCAATAAATTAAACGTAACTACATACTTTCCAGCTCGCGGTGGTACTGGCCTTGTTGGTGACAGCAGAGTCAACCGTGCCACAGCCGCGAGCGCCCAACTTCCAATATTTTGAAAGGTAAATCACTGAAATACTTAAATATGAACAGGTGATTAAAAAGTATACCGAGACCGCGTGCACTTTACTGCAAACTAACAATGCAGAATTGAATGCACATTGAATTTTATCTATGTGGCGCCATCTATCCGTGGTTTCCGGAATGACCCTTCTTTGCAATGTTTAATTCTTTGTTATTACAAACCGTTTGATAACCAGCTACTATTGCTAATCTTGTTATTAATATTTAATTACTAATATCATAAATGCGAATGTTTGTGAGGATGGATTTGTGAATATTTGATACAGCTTTTAACAAAAATTACCGAACTAATTTGGATCAAAGAAATATAGGATATACCATTTATCCCGTGATAATGATACACTCTTGGGAAAGCGGGCAAAACCGCGAAAGAGTGCTAGTTTATTATAACTCCATGCGAATTAGATACAAATAAATGTAATAAAAAATCTTTCACTATTAGTTCATCTACTCGACAAGAGATGGCGCCACTTCACGATATTGGCCCTGGCCGTTTTTATCACAGACTTATAGAAAATTCTCTCTTCCAGACCCAACTACCGTTACCCGTACTACGACGAAAACGGCAAAGGAAAACTGCTGTACGGCTACGGGGGACCGGAGCTCTTTCAATACAAGTCCTACTCGCCGCTAGAGGGCATTCACTAACTTCAGTGAGACAAAAATGACTGAAGTTTTTTTAGTTGTCATTGAAAAAACAACATTATTTCTTTAGGATAAAGTCAATGTCAAGACTAGAATAATTTTTTTTTCGTTTAAGAATCTCATACAAAAATGATAGTTGATATTCCTATGACACTCAAAAGTGAAACACTTTATTGCGACCAATTACAAAAATGTTTCTAAAGGACATAACTACGTACCTATTTGCTAATCCGCGCCAGTACATAATATGTATATACATACGGAAGGTTTTAGTATATAATACATTTAAGTTTCATTCTTTATGTAAATAAACTTGTAAATATAATAAATATGTTTTTTAGTGAATTTATCATTCTAAATTTGTTTCATTTTTTAAATAAAGACATGCCGGTTCTCCTCAGTAAAATTCTTCGTGTTATTTCTTTTTACGTCAAGTAAGTCTGCAAACAAGTAGCCGACCCACCTGATGGTACATGGTCACCGCCGCCTATGGCATCGTTAACAAATAATACTATATTAACTGGTCTCCATGTTTCAACCGCGTCTCCGAGGAAGCTAACCTATGACCACACGAAAAGGGAAGGTCCCTTTTATAGAGACTATAATATACTAAAAAGAAGAAGAAGCTATGTGCTGAGTCCGTCCGGGGACGTACCACCACCATACTATCCGCCGTGAAGCAGTAGTGCACTTGTATTACTGTGTTTCGGTTACAAAGGTAAGGTGACATTACAGGCACATGAGACTTAACAACACGTCTCAGACTCGACGACGCAGCGACGCCCCTGGTGTTGCAAATGTCCACAGACGGTAACCACACACCATCAGGTGGTTCGTCTGCCTGTTTGTCTATCTTTGTAAAAAAAAAAACTGTATAATAGTGGCTCAATAAAAAAAAATAAGCAGGAAAACCATAGATCCCTCGGGAACCGCGAAGACGTGTAAAAAATGAGGTACAGCTTGGAAGCAACTAAAACAATGTTCATCTATAAAATGACCTTAACTAAACTATAAAACAAATGACCACACGATAATAAATAAACCTTGAAATGAGTTAACAAACAAACAACACTACATTTGCTAACAAACACTGAGGTTCTCGATCGTAAACCTCACATCACAACGCTTCCTCAATCAAACTCCACGTCTATTTACAATGTTAAAAATATCTATTCTTATATCACTTACAATAAGTTGCGAATGTGTACTATATTCGAGTTTCTGGGCGCCAATATTTGACAGAAGTATACTAAACTACCGCGTAGAAGCGACATTCGAGCCTGGAGCAGGAGAAGTAGCGAGAGAAGAGTATAAGAAGACTTATGGATATAGGGGAGAGAATCTTATTGCCAATCTGGGTAATGGAAAGGGGTTTAAAGATAATCGGAAAGTTGATAAGGTTAGTTAAATTTTTTTTTTATTTAGTTACTGTCGGCTGATTCGCCCGCATTCCCGAGGGAATCTAATGTATCCCGGGACTATAACATAGGCTATGTCACTCAGGAATAGTGTAGCTTTCCATCAGTGAAAGGATTATTGAAATCGGATCAGTAGTTTCGGATATTACTTCCTAAATCCAAACTTAATTTTTTCATATTTTATTAGTATAGATTATAGTTAACATGGAATTAGTTTTTACACGCTTTATATTAGCTTGTACCTGTATGTATGTATGTATGTAACCGACCCCTTTGAGCTCGATTTTGTCCTACTTTGAACGATCTGATTTAATTCAAACTTTGCACACCTGTCAAAGACCGATGACAATGCAATAATCCGATCAAAGCATCCGATTATCCTAATTAGATTCGCCAGGATTAATTAATTTCTTTCCGCATCCTTTGCATGCGAGAAAGAGAGATTTTTTACATTATTCTTATTGTTGTGATTTGACGAACCCTTTGGCTTGGTGGTTAGATACCCTGCTAGGTTTGATTGTCAAGACAAATATTTGTGTGCTTATTTGTTCTGTCTGGTTTAGCAATTAAATATATCTAATTTAGTCAATATTTATGGCGGAATGCGATTGACCTTAATCTACCCTGATGGTAAGTGAAGATGGAGCTCGCTTTCCCGTATGCAGAGGTCTCAGTAATGAGGGTCACACTAGATACGTATTTTTAGCCCCAACGTTACATGTCGTGAGCACTGGGGCCGTCTCTGGGGCACAACCGCTACAGGTAATGATTTCCAAATAAATAAAAATATTAAGTAACTACAATTATACCATATTCGACTCGGGAATCGAACCCACGACCTCAATTCTACCCGAGCTTTATACAACACGACCATTGGAGCTCATGAATTTAATTTAATGTTATATTTCAGGTGTATGGAGATGTGAAGACATACTACACTTACCCAGGAGCCAGAGACAAGCCTTTATTTTTTTAATTTACATATGTTATGCATTAAACTAAAGATAATATAAAGAGGTATGCAGTTGCCATGGCAACTAAAAATAAAATTATAAAGTGATGCGATAATTTAGATTCTAACAGTAACTAATTACACAAATACCAATAAATAAAATTATTGTCTGTCATAAAAAAAAAAAAATTACGTGAAAAATGCAATTATATACAATGTTTTATTAAATCATGGATATTGTCACCAAATTGATGAATTGATGGAATCTTCTGTAAATTAGAAATAATAATAATAAACCCATTTTCTTCCGAATTCGCTACAAAATTGGCACTACCTATTTTAAAATTCTATTTATTATAGTGCTTTCTGGCATAGGCCTCCTCCAGCCCTCTCCACCGATCTCTATCCACTTAGCAGTCTCCAATATTGTCCCAAGGTTAGGCAGATATCATCTTTCCACCTTTTATTTTTTTAATTTATTATTTTATGAATTACGCATAACCGGTGTTATTTAAAAAAAAAATCATCAACATACATGCCATGCCCCTATGATGAAGATGGAACAACCACTTGCCAATACCATCATCAGACTTATTACCATAACATTTCCAAATTCACATGTTGAGAGATAAGTATGCAGAATGGTAGAGAATCGTTTAAACTTAGCTACCATACAATAAAACAGTATTAAATCTGCAAATTATGAAATAAAAGTAATATGTTATAAGAGGTAAAACTACTCAAATCTTAAACCATAAATTACTCAAAACATCATATTTTGATATGTTCCATTAGTGTTTTTAACCAACAATACATTATGCTGTAACTATGTGTACTATGGAATATTTATCCACAAGAATATCTGTTACTCCACTACCACGTAAATATAGAAAAATTAACTACACCTTCATTAAATAGGATAAAACCTCTTTACACCTTTTCTAACTAAGCGACAAAAATAACTTAGCTAATAACCCCTTTAATTTTTTACATCATTTCTAAATAGAATAAAAAAAACTTATGTAATAACCCCTTTTATTTCCAATACTTAAATAACCTTAATCTTACGTAACATTACATTTGTTATATCCTTCGCTTTTGTGTACTGATGTACAGTACGTTGTTGCCTCGAATGAACGCATCACCATATTTGTTCTTGAGCTGTCCGTTTACATATTCCTCTGTTTGTTCTAACGCTATGTTCATATAGCCGTCTAGGCAAGCTAGGACACCTGTGAAGTATATTTAATGACGTTAAACCAAAATAAATGTTGAGAGGCCATTTGGCTTGGTGGTTAGAGACTCTGACTGCTAGGCCATAGGTCATAGGTTTGATTCCCAACCAGGAGAGACATTTGTGTACATGAACATGTATGTATGTTCTGTTTCTGGGTGTAAATAGTATTTAAAAAGTAGCATATCAGTTATTTGGTTTCCATAGTACAAGCTTGGATTGGTTTGGGATCAGATGGCATGTAAAAGAATGTGGGTATTTATTTATTATTATTATTACTTCTTTTATAGAATGTAACTTAACCTAAAAACAACAGTACAGCCCCATGGAGAGGTTTGCCTGTTCAAAAACATTTTCACTTTTTAAACACACAATATTTTAGATGTTCTTCAATTTATTGCCCGATTATGTAAGGTCCTTTTTATCATAGTCAAATCAATTCTACTGCTTTAAGATAAGGTCTGCAACATGATACTAACCATTTGAATAAAAATAATATTTAATTCTATCCATTCCCATTGGAATAGATGGTATTATTTCAAAAGCAATAAAGTTACTTTTCGTATAGCATTATTAAACTATAAAAAGGACTCCTTACAGGAAACATCAACATAGTTTGCAACCTCAGTACAAAAAAGAAAAAAACTGTAGGAACTCATTTTATAAGAATTTTGCTATGAGCGACTAACCTAACCTCAAAATAATTACTCCATAACATAGATGGAAAGTCAAAGTCTTTTTGCATTACATAAAGAACATGGCCGGCGTTAGTTTTATTTTATTGTGTACATATGTAGCCATATTTAGATATTTAATTAAAGCTAAAAGCGGTTGTTTGTTTACCTCTGTAATCAACGCCGCTGTTCAACTTGACGACGACAGGGCGCCCGTGGATTTGTTGAATGAACGAGGATAGGGCTTCCTTGCGACTCATTTTGTAATGAAGTTAATTTATTTATTAGAAACAAGAAAAATAAGGTGAAAATAATTTCACGAACACCCGGTTGTTTATGTTGATAACCTGATAACTGACAGCAGTGTTGCCTACAAACGAAACGGAAAGACGTTGCTGTCAGATTATTTTCATTTCTTGTATACCTGGTATACTATCATTTATATATTAAAAACCATAGAAAGCTTAGAAAATGAAAGCAATTTTTATTTTTATGTTTGGTAACCATATCTTTTGATTACACCTGTCTTTGCCAGTATTGAGTTTTATGAATATTCTAAGTTCCGTCTTAAATTAATACGGCGTCAAATCTATAACGATGAAATTATTTTTGTGGTTTTCAGCGACTTTACCATTCTGCAAATTAAACTTGGTTTGTTTCCTCTTAAGCATGGTAGAGGTTAAAATAATATCTAATCGTATTCACATAATGCTCGGTAATTAGGTACTTAAGTCAATACTTGTAAAGAGCTTTCTAGAAATGTAAAAACAAACAGTACCTACACTAAAAATATTGGACAAAATTTTATTCCAATATGCAAATCCAACTCATACAACAATATTAATTTTATTTATTAAAAAAAGTAATCCTTAATTAGGTATATCTAACTTGAACCTAATATTACAGAAACTATTCTAACATTTTTTTAAAAACTATGTCCTCTCTTTAGGCTCGAGTGAGGTCCATATAAATCCACTGTAGTTGTTCACTTCTGGGTCTGTGAGTGGGTATGGGCTGTTGCTAGCTTTGTAATAGTCTGAGGGTGCATGCATTACAAACTCCATGACTTCTAGTTTGCGCGGGAGCTCTTCCTCTGGTCCTGGAACAAAGGAGGTTTTGTTTAAAAGATTATAGGAAAAAAAAACTACAGTAATGTTCTCGGCTGTTCTTTTTTTTTATCTGTATTGCAGTTTTAAACAACTAAGGATGTTGTACATAAATTAATAAATACTTATACAAGTATGTCAGTGTAACAAATCAGTAATTGTTATATTAGTTATCTGGTAGCAATAGCACAAGCTATGTTTAACATGGAATGGACAACTGTATGTAAAATGTCCCAGGATATTTATAGATAATATTAATAGGAGCACCTAGATATCTTTACTATAGCTTTAACTCTTTCAGTCATAGATGTTAAATACATCTGATTAAAAACAGTGCTTTCTTTCGGTTGTTGGTTGCGCTTATACGATAATACACATCTTCTGTGACAAAGACTGGGTACTACATTTCTCCGCACATCAGTCATGAAGTCATTACTAAAATATTGGTATTTTACATGCAAAATATGTGTGACAGAAATAGTTAAAAGAGACCAGAGCTCAGCAGACTATCCAAAATAATAATAATTAAGTTTATAATATTGCAACTAGCTACCATTTCATGGTTTTACTTGCATCCCTGAAGGATCTAATATATTCTGGGATTATGACATGGCCTATGTTAATTAATTGAATAAAGTAACTTTCAAATAGTGAAAGAAATATTACAATTGGTCTTGTAGTGTCTAGAGTTCAAGCATTATGAACAAAAGAACAAATCTGATCTCTATATAACATTACTTAATATAGATGCATGTGTAAATAAATAACTATCAGATAACTGATATCCATACTTATCTAGATGATCTGACACTGGAGAAATAGACATGTTTGTCCTGGGCGGGAATTGAACCCACAACCTGTGGCATGACAGTCAGCAGGGGATGTTACCGCCAAGCCAACAAACCCATCAAAAAACAACATTAATTTTGTAAAATCACTATAACCTTAAAAACATGGAACTTGGAACTCAGATATATAGTTAATAATAAAAGTTACCAATAATATAAGTAGCAGGATCAAAGCACTTCTCAGGCGGTGGACTGGCCTTGGTAGGCAGCAGCCATGTGACCACAGCACTCTTCTCACAGTACTGGTCGGTAAGGAAGCCCCGTATCTGTGCGTAGAATGTCCCACCATCCACATCCACCATTGACACTATGTCACCCACTTGCATATAGTTACCCTGGACAAAGGAGCTCTGTGATTGTTCATTCCCAATAAGGCTGCGAATCTCAGGTAGACATAGCTATTGCAATTTAAACTTTCATAGTGTTTTAATTTGCAACATGCATTATGATTTATTATGGTATAATGTTACTGAATAGTTTCATATGTTTTTAATTTGATAATTAATGCTAATACACTATGTGAAAATCACTTTTCAAAATACACAAACTATAGAAAACTGAATTATACTTAAAAAATCATCAATCTACCTTATAAAATACATAATCACTAGTGACCACAGTCGCTGTGGCTGTGGGGGCCTTTAGAGGTTGCCTTTTGAAGATGCTCCGACGACCCCTGCCGCGCGGGGCCGCTGGCTTAGGGGCCGCGGGCGCTGCCGGCGTCTTCGTTTTATATCGTGTGGATCTTGTACTTTTCCTGGTCCCTTTCCCCGTCGCTTTAGCTGGTGTAGTCTCCCCCTCATTCTTACTATCTGCATCTTCCTTATCCTCCTTCTTATCTTCGCCTTCAATCTTCACAGTTACCTCTGATTTTAACTCCGCACTGGCTGCGTTGGAGAGATGACATTCGTTACATATTTGACCGTTTTCCGCACTCCGCCAGAGCAAGGAGTCATTCGTGCTGCACTGTACGCATGTTGGTTTCGGCATTTTGCTTTAATGGTATGATATTGGGGCTAAGTCAAATATATTTATTATAATCATTTCACACTATGAACAATATAACAACAAACAAGCAGAAGAACGAAAAGAAAGAAACTTGTCTATTATTGTCGAAAAGTGTTGCCAGGCCATATTTGATAAATTCTGCTGAATATTCGGTAGTTAGAAATCCTATTTATATCCTATAATTTTTTTTATATACAATTACGCTTGCAAATGATAGTCCCAGTCAAGCATGCTTTATGCACATATCAAAACTGTAAGAATTAACTCGTGAATGCACAGTTTTAAAAAGATATTGGTCTAAATCATCAATTACACATATAGTTTTATTAGTCTGTATCACAGCACAAACCGCTTAATCTATGTATATATTATATAACTATATATTATATAGATATAATTAGCAACTTGATTTTTGAGTAAGATTTAACAACAATGTCATCAGTCGATTCCCTCAAAAATCACGTCGATCTACTGATACATTGGTGAGCCTGACAGCACTGAATAATAATTTTGACACTTGAGTTGAAATCCTTTTCACTGATAGAAAATAAACACTAACGGCAACATAATTTTGATGACAAAAAATATGTTTGATAAATATTATCTTTAAGAATAAAAATATTTTAGTTTTTAATTTATTAATTGATAAAAATATTTTTATAATACCTTTTTATTTAATATTTAGTCATTGACGCAAACAAGTAAATAAAGAATCGTAGCTCCTTCTTTTGGCGCCATCTCTTAGATTATTGTTTGTTTGGGTCTTCTCGACGCAAGACAACGTTGGGGAAACAAATGAAAACTAATACATATCTTGTACAAAAAAATAGCATTTTTAAATGACATATTGATCAGTTTCAATGATAAATCATTGTTATCTATCTGCAAGCCGAAGCATGAAATTAACAAATGCCACAAATTACGCTGAGCCATTAGTTGAACCTGTGTGTTTAATCATTTAAACCCCGCGAATTTGCATGAGAATCCTATTTCGGTGAAATATGGTAGGTATCTGATTGCACGCCGACCGTTTGGCTCCCAACAATGTTTATAGCTGCAAATAACAATTTATTACGCGTGAATCATTTATCTAACTTGTTATCAAGAATACAGGTAGTCATTTTCTTGTCAAAATTTGCGAGCAGTTGAATACTAATGTACTCAAGTAATATTCACTCATTTGTCATCACTTAGGCATTTAAAAGGCTGTATTTTGAATTTCAATCTGACTTACATTTATTAATTAGTATTAATGGTGTCGAGTTTTGAAATGTCATATTAACAGTTAAAAATGTTATTGAAAAATGAACCTTATGGCTGCTAATATTAGGTTCGTCTATTGATCCAACGGTTAATTGTATGTTGATGCTAATGCACCTTATCACATCACGGCAGAGTATATTTTTCTATAAATTTCTTAGCCGGACACTATCGAAGACTACTATTTAATGTTTTTATAAGCGTGGTATATAAGTCGTATATTCCCCTCTCTCTCTACCGTACACGGAATGACACAGACAGATTATCCTTTTGTTTATTAAGCTAATATAGCAGCTAAGACTGGTTAAGCGTTTTTTTTACATTTGTAATCCTTTTTTCGTTAATGGTTTTAGATGGCCTTTAGTAAATCCAATACAAAGCATTTTTTCTCATAATTTTTTATTTAAATTAATATCCCGAACATTTTTCACTCGCAATAATCCGATTTCTAAGTAAGCAGAGCTTGAACTGCTTACTATGGGAAATCTTAATACATATATATATTTCTTGTGTGCGTGTGTATGTGACTGAACTCCTCCTAAACGACTGGACCGATTTTGATGAAATTTTTTGTGTGTGTTCGTGGAGATTCGAGAATGGTTTAGATTTACAATTGGACCCGGTAGGTGGCGCTGCGAGCGAATTCCTGCATTTTTGTACGGACTTATTTTGACAGAACGACGTCTGTCCGGGCAGCTAGTATTATATATAACTACATTTCTTAAGCTTCTTATAAGAGGGCTTTTAAAGTTTTTCCCGCAACCTTTTTGTGTGACGAAAAATAAATGAACACAATCTATGCTGTTCAAAAGTGATTGATGAATAATTAAAATGTTTCCCTGTAATACAAGTTTTTAATTTTTTCAATATTTGCTGTAATAAATATTATTACATCCAGAGACAAAACAAACAGACATGTCCATGCACACAAATGTTTGAATGTGGGAATTGAATTTTCTCCCTGGCCCGTCACGTTAAATGAGTGCTGAGGGCTTTCAATCAAGGATATGGTTTTGTGTTGTTGTCAATGAATCAGTCACGGAACAATTAATATAAGTTGGTACTAAAGTCTTTATATTTGATTAGTGTAAGTTCAAAGTCGTTTGGCTAAAAATGGCGAATTTAAGTCTATTCACACAACTTTATACCGTCAATCACTGAAGAACTATATGTATGACCAGAAATGACCCCTCTTTATAGTTATTGTTAGGCATTTGAAAAAATATTATTGTTTAATAAGCCAGATTATAGAAAATAAATAAAAAGTAAAACCTTGCTGAGTTTTCCACTGTTTCTTTCCACTTAAACGCTGACTTCCGAACTGTAAACTGAATACTTGTTTTTGCCAGTAGCACAATTCCGCCAATGTTATATGTTTTTGAATTTCGATCACAGCGTGTTTCACTGATTCTTAAAGTTAAGTAAAGAAAAATGGCGGTAGATTTTTGTCTATTCCTGAAGTTTTTTTTAAATCTCTATGGATTCACCTTGTGTAAGGCCATCACGTTTAGCACTATCCTTTATTTATATTATACCAAGCCATAGTAACCCATTGTATTATTTCCCACAATAACTCAAACATTATCTGCACTGCTCGTGGCGTCGCTGTCTCGGTCGCGGGACCAATAAATCCCTGGCAGACAAGAGCGACAAGTGTTCTGTCTCCGTATTCAGCTAATACAAACATCGGCTCGCAGCGACGAGCAGCGAGAGCGGATCTCTCACGCGATTGCGTAGTTAACGAAAGAGACAGAACATAGAAGTTGCGGGACACAGAATGCTAGAGACATTTACATTACAGAATCAACTGAGTGTAGGGCTGCGGGGAAATACAACTGATTTATTAAGCTTACTGCGGAAGGCATATGCATTGCATTTTCCAGCATTACTGTTTCACTAGGGTGTTATTAAACTCTCATGTTAGTATGAATGAAACAGAAGACGCTTGTAGAATTCTATCAATCAATCTTCAAGTTAAAATTTATATCAATCAGTATCTGTCTCGCTCTTCACGGGACATTGCAAGACTGATAGACTTGTTTAGTTATATCTATAAAAAAAAACACAAATGTGACAAAAAAGCCATAATCTTCAGGTGCTCAGTGGAGGTTTTGGCATTACCGACATTTGAATTTTCCCGGGATAAAATGTCCGTTCGGTTTTTGCGTAAAAGGGAAACAAACATCCGTACACCCATCCTCACAAACTTTCGCATAATTTTTTTACCATCCCTGGATCTAGTGCCCCACATCCTGGCCCCAAAAGTAATTGAGAAAGGAGATCCAAATTACCCAACATCCTGACCTCTTTTAAACCATTTCAAAATAAGCTTAGGCCAATTAAAACATATTCGGAAATTTATTACATCTTAAAGCTAGCTCGTTACAAGTTACATGAGTTCGAAATTATTCGCGTTCCGGACGACATTCTCGATAACTTTACTAACTTTTAATTGGCTTCATGTATGCGCCATTAGAAATATGTTTTGCTATATAAACTGCTGGATATGCATCTTAAAAGTACACTGTTGATTCTGTAGGTAGAAGGCAGATGAATATCTATTGTGGTATTGGAATTTTGTAAGTTCAAATTTAATACATAATCTAATAAAATCACAAACACATCTTTTTAGCTTAGTCGTAAGCGGGAAGATATTAAAAATTCGACCCGAAATGTTGAAATGTCGGTGGTCAGAATTATATGGATCATTCATCGTTAACAATGTTTTACATGTAATGTTATAATTTTCTTATATGTATAATAATAGGTTTGTAGTAAAAAAACATTACATTTACAATTTATTGTGACAATATATTTTTCACATAAAAAACTAAAGAAGACGCCAAATTCTCTCATCTGACAAAAGAGGTTGAGGTACAGTTATAATAAACTATCCAATGGAGTAAAATATTTATACATTTCGACAACCCAGCTGGCTTTGAAATCTGGCTCGCATGTAACCTGTGCCAAGAAGAAGGACCTCCTTTTTATTATTCTTTGCAGGCTTCTGTAGCGCTCAATACTGCATGGTAGCCAGCCAGGCGGGTACGGCAAAATACCCGTCAACCGAGTTAAGGTTTTCTCACGACGTTTCCTTTACCGAAAACTAAAGTTCATTGTAAGACTTGAACCCGCACAACCCCTTGAAAACATTATATCCTAGCAAAATGATTCTAGAAGTAGGAGGTCTTAGTGTGGAGTTGCTCTGGAAATCCTACCACCATACCATCCGCCGTGAAGCAGTAGTGCACTTGTATTACTTTTTCGGTAAGAAAGTTAAGGCCGGTGACATTATAGGCACATGAGACTCAACTTCACGTTTCTGTGCCGGCGATGCAGCGATGCTCCTGGTGTTGCAAATGTCCATAGGCGGCGGTGATCGTCTGTTAGTTTTTCGGCCACATTGACATAAAAGAGGAATCTATTAAATAAAAAAAAAAACAAGGAAAATGATAGACTTATTAGCGATGTGGTAAATTTTTATTGTAAACTCGCACAAAGTGTAAATGTGAATAAGTTAAAATTTAAATCTAAACGGAATGTTCGCTTACATCTAGTCTACGGTAGTGTCATAGACAACAAATTAATTTAGTTTTAATAAGTTTTAAAGCCGTTTTGCTCCTATAATAAATGCACGGGGATTGGTTGGTACTTATTGTTATTATACACATAGAGTTGTATTTACATTTATTATATAGAATTATGCGATGTGGAAGCCGAGACACGATTTGTTTAGGTGTTGCCAGACTGCACAAAATTTTGACCAATAAATAAAGATGGTGTCTACTTTATTCTCATATCATGATGATGTTATGGAAGAAAATGACCATCTCATCACATCCGCCTTATTGGATTTAGAATGACGTCACTTAGCTAATCGTGCATTGTCATCAAAACCAAATTGTATGTGCAAAATTTCAGCTCAATCGTATGGTGCGATTGGATCAAAATTCAGTTACTAAATTTGAAAGTTTGACATATATCTACATGGCAACACCGAAACACATTAAATTAATATCAAAGCGTGTTAAGTTACTTACACGTAAATAAATAGTAACAAATAAGTACAACAGTGTTGTTGTGCAGTAGGATGGTGCACGTATTCATATATTTAGGTATCGCTTAAGAGTGAGACAGACAGCGAGCGAGCGGGACAGAATGCGTAGATGAAGTTCAAATGATATTGTAAAAGATGTGTCAATGTAATCAAATTTTTACTGAAATATATTTTTCGTTTTTTTAAACAGAAAATTTCTTTTGTACTATTTTTTATAGTGGTTTTCGAAAATAAGTAGAGTTATAAAATATAAAATAATTTGGACATACTTTTACACGGCCATCTAAATCCCAAAGTTGCAGAGAAGTAAGCAGAGCTTGTACTATGGATACCAGATAACTGATATACTACATATACTACTTTTATTCCTAAATACATACTTAATTAACAAATGAGGCCGTAAAACATTTGGAAAATAAAAATTGGACAGTTTATAGCTTAACAATAAAAAAAAAACAATTTTCTCTAGATTTTTGAATTCCGTACCTTGCTTTCCAAGACTGAATTTTTTGTTTTTTTTCGTAAAACTCGCTGTCTGACTACCTATTAACATCCTCGGTGGTTACAAACATTTAGTCAAAATTATTATACTCTTGTACTGGTTTGTTAGTTTAAAGACACTGAAACAAACGAAAATAGTCTTTCAGGATTTTTACAGTAAGTATACTATTAATAATCACACAGCTTACTTTGTTTCAAGTTAATTATGTGACAGTAATCAAAGTAGTTATTGTGTCAGTTGAATTTGTGTAAGCGACGTATTTTTATATTCAATGGTTCTGATTTCATTCATAATCTGAATTGAATGAGTCGTTCAAAGTCAAGTAACTTTACTTTTGAAACGAATAATAAAACTTTATTTCTCTCACAAAGTGTTAACAGAGGTCACACGGAAGAAATAAAAGAAAACAGAGTGCCTGTATCCAATGCCTACGCGCGCAAGAAGTGAAACATCTGTAGGTTATCTGTACTTTTAAATAAATAAAATTCAATTTATATTTAATATAAATAGGATAGGAGAGACATATACATATGTATTTTACAATTTATTTCGATATAAAAATCGTTACGCTAACTTTTTTCCTTCTCATGGGGAAAAAGAAAAAAATTCACATCAAAAAAGCAATAGTAGATACCAACAATAATAAACCTACTTGTTGGTACGAGTTGGTACCTGATATAGCTTTAAGTAATTCATTAAAGTTACTTCTTTTCCACCTTAATGCGTACCTAAAGAAGTTTCACTTAGTAGCCGCTTCATTTATGTTCAATAAATCATGAAATCCAAACATTATTAACGCTGCTCACACAAACACAAAATCCAATACACAACTACCAAATATAGCTCACTCTTAACACAGCAAAGTCTTCCACAAGTCCCTGAGGGTACATAACAGACGGGGTGCAGCCACGTCAGTTGCAGACGTGCGTCTCCGTGGTGGCGACGCACTTGTCGCAGGCGACGCGGCAGCACCACGTGAAGCGGCAGCGGCACTGCGCCTCGCGCGTGCTGCGCGACGTGCTGTAGCCGCGCCCGCAGCACAGGCTCTCGCACCCGTCCGCGCCTGCGGACACAGGCCGACCACTATGAACGAACGCCCGACAATCCTACATCGCGATATCGAAGTTTTCTCACAATTTGACTATACAGGAATATTTTTTATTTAGTGCGCAAACTTTGACAAATTAAACTTAAATGAGTTTCATTAAACACCAAATTTTTATTTTGATAAGTTTTAGTACAAAAAATAAAGTTAACGGCGCGCGCGCCCTTTGATGTTATTATGAATATATAGTGTCCATTGTTTGTTGATTTTAAAGTCAAAAAAATCATACAAAAAATTTTTTAACAAATAATGGAAATGTGTTCTGTTACTGATACTGAACCACCGAAGTTATTTTGCGCATTGCTTACAAAATATTCCTGTATATAGAAGGTTCCAACACCAACAGAAACGCGGTTCCCAAACATAATCAGCTAGCGGCGGAAGATCTTCCCTTTTAAATGGAGTCTCAAACCTCACTCATCCATAGCATCACGTAGGTAACATCCATGTTTGAGTAGCCGCTTCGACCACATCCAAACTATTCCCCACTCACCATGAAGTGTACGAAAAAGAACTGCTCATAGTCCAGAGTTCGTCCAGGGAAGTTCTAGCTTACCCATTTCCACTGTGAAGCTGTAATCCTCTTGTATTGCTGTGTTTCGGTGGGATAGTTATAACCGGTGAAATTACATAAGACTTAACAACTTCACGTCTCAGGGTCCACGACGCAGCAATGCCCCTGGTAGTTGCAAATGTCTATAGGCGGCAGTGACCACTTACCATCAGGTAAGATTAATGTCCTATAGTTCACCACAGTAAATATTCGTGTATTGGTTTTTGGAGAAGAATGAATGTTTTAAAGAGTAGCAAGAACATACCCCGTGAAGTCCTGTTGCAATGTCTCCCATGTGTCCCAAAAGAGCCGGCGGCCGCGTCAGGCTCGCAGTAGGAGGGAGAGGCCTCGAGGAACACCAGCTCCGACTTGCGAGGCGGACGACCTATGGCGCCGTTTTTTGATCTGTTATGTTAAATACTTCGTTAATGATTCGACATATTTTATGGACTCCCTGCTGGTTTTATGAGGAACAAACTCTGACCAGCTCTACCTTGGATTCAAATTTACGGTGAGTTTGTTATAGAAGATTTTGTAGAGTTCGTGTGGGGAATTACTTCCACCATATATTTCCACCCCGGTGAAATTACAGGGACATAAGACTTCACAACTTCACGTCTCAGGGTCGACGACGCAGCGATGCCCCTGGTGTTGCAAATGTCCATAGACGATGGTGACCACTTACTATAAGGTGGACCATCTGCCTGTTCCTTGGCCTAATTACACTATCTCTTTTACGTACAATTGTGTGCAGAAATACAACCTTTATGAATAGAGATACTAACACCGGTTCGGTTTGATTTTATTGAAGCTGCGGAAGATAAAAAGAAAATAAAATCTTGGCAAAAATTGTATAGCAGTCATAGAACTATTAATGAATGCCGAGGTGCTGCCAGTGGCTGGTCCATAGTCCTACCTGCATAGAAAGGCCTTCGCAGGTACAACTGAATGTACAGGCTCTAACGATCCTTCGCTTTTCCGGAGAAGACCTGGCAATTACTTCTTTCGTAGCAAGGATTGTCAGTTGACAGCTATCAATCAATTCTAAGATATTGCTTGTACCTGCGTAGAACAAGATGCGGTTGTGCGAGTGGCGCTGGCGCGTGCTGCGTGACCAGCTTGGCGCGCGCGTACTTGTCGGCGAGCGCGGCGGCGGCGGCGCGGAAGTGCGGCAGGGCGCGCCAGCACGTCCGCACGGCGCAGGACCCTGACACGCCGTGACACTTGCACTCGCGGCGGACTAGCTCCTTTATCATCTGTGAACGGCGTACGCTTTACTTACCTTATTTTGTGACTAATTTAAAGCATTGCTAACAAGAATATTTTTTTTTACAGAGTAAATAGGTTAAAAAAACTTTTATAATTCTATAACTGTAACAAAAGCAGCTTGCTTTTATAGTCTGTCTAATTCAAACTGCTTTGATGTTATATATTGTCTTTTTTTAATATTTATTAAGGCTTAAGTAACGCGATTATCATCTTCATCATATTTATTATAGCTATTTATTCACTACACGATTAAACATAACGTTTAATAATTATTTGATGGAAAACCGTCCAGTAGATCTTAAGTTAAAGATATACAGGAAGACAAAAAAGAATTGGCGTCAGTATCTCTGATTAGTCCACCTTACATAATCTTTTCTTAAATGTTGCCATCATAGACACGACTTTTCTACAGACTTGTTATATGTATAGATAATATAAAATTTCATAAATGAACAAGAATTGATGTCTGAATGATTACAAAATGTGACTGTATTGTTAGATCTGTGGAAACTATGATGAAGTAATTTATTGATGGTTACATGTTGTATTATTGACAAGCATTTACTGCGAGTAATAATAAAACGACAGACTGACGAATGATATAATAAATAATTCTTTATTGAATTGTTAATCATAAAGATGTCATTTCATAAAAATATTCGAAAGCCGGTTGTCATTAATCTAGAATATAATTGAGTTTTCAAGATGACCGGTACACTGGTTTGATCATTTTTAAAGTCATAAATAAAAAATAAAAACGATAAAAGTGGTATATTTTTTTTCGCGCTTTTGACTTTTAAGCGGGAACTTGCAATGTGACGGTGTGTTTTTATATATTTTTATTGGTTTCAAGAAGCCTGTGAAAGGTTTTTGTAGAATTTTACTACGAACTAACTTTTGCGGAGTTTGTGATAATGCTAATTTACATTATTTTACATTAAATATTACTCGACACTGGCTACAAATAAATGCTATCAAAGGAATTGGGTTTCAATTCTAAAACACAAATAAAAATGATAGTGACTGCATCTCAGGGCCCAATCAAGGAATAGGGCGAGTGGGCAACCTGTTGAAAACAATACTTAAT
The DNA here is from genome assembly GCA_907165245.1 of Habrosyne pyritoides. Taxonomy (NCBI): domain Eukaryota; kingdom Metazoa; phylum Arthropoda; class Insecta; order Lepidoptera; family Drepanidae; genus Habrosyne; species Habrosyne pyritoides. The sequence continues at coordinate 10,837,638 of OU015607.1, read as the reverse complement.
CTTAACTAATATTATAAAGTGTGAAAGTGTTTGTATATATTAATAGGAAAAACCGCGGTAAGGTAGGTAGTTAAATAACAAATCTACAGAAATAGATGTTAATTAATCTTGTGTTAACAATAAGTATTTACCAGTAGTTGAAACATAGGCAATATTTAAGTACATTTTATTTGCAAGTTAGAAACTGCAGGTAGCGACAATGGTGTCAAAATAACAATCGAGACGTAGTCTGTAAATTCTAATAATATTATACGTGTAAATATAGACGTATTTACTCAATAATGAAAAGCTGCTAATTAACCGCGGTTTCACCCGCGTTCCTAGGATAAAAATGTCTTTGTCTCTCTCCATATTGTAGGCTATGTGTATGCCAAATTTCAGTAAGATCGCTTTAGTCGTTTAGCCATATAAGCGTAGCAAACTTACTTTACGCATTAGTTAGGATGCTAGAGTTCACGCACGTTATTAAGTATGAAGACTATGTTTTGAAACAAAAGGTAACTAATGTCCTTACCAAAAAGTAACAAACAGACAGATCAAATATAAAACACTACCAGACCCACGCGGGTCCTGCGTTCTCGAGGGATATTACATAAATCAATAAGTAAATATCCCGTTAAATTCTTCACACGCGGCCATCTGATCCCAAACTAAGCAGAACTTGTACTATGGAAACCATATAACTGACATACTGATACTACATATACTACTTTTTTTTTTCTAAATTGATACTTATATACAGTGCCGGATTAAGCAAGCGCGGGGCCCATAGCCAATTCTGTCGAGGGACCTTTGGTCTGCTATGGGTTCTTAAGTATACAGTGTGAAAAAAACAATCGGTGGTGGGCGGCCTTAGACACACAGGGCCCGTACCAATTGCTACTCTTGCTACGTGGTTAATCCGGTACTGCTTATATAGACAGAGATACTTACCCAGACACAGAACAATCAGACATGTTCATGCACGCAAATGTTTGTCCTGGGTGGAAATCGAACCCGCGACCTTCGGTTTGGCAGTCAGAGTCGCTAACAACCAAGCCAACTGGCCTGTCAATACATACTCCCGGCTAAAAAGTAACATATGTGCTATTCCTGATTATAATCCACCTATGTACCAAATTTCATCCAGACCCGTTCAAGGGGTTCAAGGGCTCTGGCGTGGTAAACAAACATCCATCTATCCAAACAGTCACATTTATAATACTAGTAAGATAAAGACTATGTTTTGAGACAAAAGGTAAACCAAATGTACTCCATAGAAATCAATCTCCTTACCAGAATCCGTTCACCAATCAAAATGTTACAAACAAACTGACAGACACTTTCGAATATATAATATTAGAATAGACTAGTATGGTTCGTTATTAAACTTTGTGCAAATCATCATATTTATTACAAGTTATTTGGCAGTACTCTCGCGGCGTCCGCCGGCCGCCTGACGCAAGCCTTTGGGAATGCCTTTGTTGAGCCCTGGGTGCGCAGTGTGAAGTGCACGCGGTCATCGGTATACACATTTTTCACCTTAAAGCACACCTTAGAGATGCGGCTCTGTATACTATGTAACATAGTCACGATTTCTGTACATCTGTTTGTATATTCTTACACTACGCGATAGAGAATCATTTAGAGAATTTCTAAAAAGCTTTGTGTATAATACATTTATATTATCTCACTTACCAATACGATTATAATGAATCTGTGGACATGCCATTTCTGTACGATGGAACAACACCCATTTCTACAATTTCTTTGTCTGCAGTCTGTTTGTATGTGCACGCACCGCGTGAAAATTACCCGTCGGATTAGAAAACTTATTTTTGTATTCGATAGTCCTATTCTTGAGGAAACTTTTCAGAGGAACATCACGCTACGACTCTTAGGAGCCGATCAGAAAGAAGCAATGCACAACGACGCTAAGCTAAAACGAAGTAATACCAACGGGCAGGCAATGCAACGCAGCAAATCCATACATAAATATAAAACAAGAAATTCTTGAAGTCTACGCGAGGGAAGCCGCAGGCAATAGCTAGTAAAATAATAAAAACATTCCTAAGTAATAGTTATCATGCAATCTCTAACTTAATGTTAATTGCAGCAAAGTGTTCCTCTAACACATTTGTAGGGCAAAGGGCAGTGCGAATTGAGAGCTTATAATACGAGTATATTATGGGTAGAAACGTAAGCCCCGGTTGCCCGCAGCATGCCGCGATCGATCGCCCGCTGAGTGACTGAGTACGCACCTGTTAACGTACTGTTAATACGGTATAAAACATTTTATAGTATTTATTTCAACAACAAAAAACACAGTTCTTAGTCACTAAAATTTTACATATATGCATACCAATACAGCCAGTTATGGATTTAATTTTTGATTTTTTTACCTTGTTTTATTTATGTATTTATGTAATATTGTATTTGAAGTATAAATTACTAGCTACCTCATTTATATATGTTTTTACAAGACTATCGACTACATTACTAAGTTCTTAAATGTTAGTCAACAAGAAGTAATTTATAAATGTCCACTTATAGAACTTGAGTGAATAATACGATCTTTGGTACGTATTAAATAAAGGCTGTTTTCGATACGGAATTACTAATGAGTTAATGTATCCTGGGATTATAACATAGGCTATGTCACTCGGGAACAGTGTAGATTTCTATCAATGAAAGATTTATTGAAATCGGGTCAGTAGTTTCAGAGTAGTACAACTAAACTACAAAATTTCCTAACTTTATCTCTTTGCTGCGGCTGTCAAGTTTGAGATTCTTTACAATACTTCAGGGCAGGGGCTCTCGAACTTAAAGTCACACGAATCCCTATCGAATATTCTAAAATGACGTAAAGTAACGAAAAATATGATTAATTATTGTAAAAAAAAAAGGAAAATAAAAAAAAATCATTTGACATCTTACCACCATTTAAAAGAAAATGCTGAATTTACTATAGTTATATTGTACAATTAGGCCCGCGAGTAGGCCTCAGTTGTTTAGCAAATTTATACTAATATTTGTATATTTACTTAGGATCTCTCAGACTGAAGGCCCTTTTTGGAAGGCGTGCCATGGGATTAGATCCAACACGTAAAGGCCCCTTGAATATGTTCATTATTACTATCATTATTTTTAATATCGAAAGCACAAGAAAAGTCCGAGTTAGCAGCCATTAGGAAAATCTTGGCATGCCCTGGATCCATGTACCCCCCACTTTGCTAAACCTTGCTTTAGGCGAAAGGTATAGTGGACATAATCTCTACATAGTATAAAACAAAATGGCTTCCCGTCGTCTGTACGCTTAAATCTTAAAAAACTACACAACGGATTTTGATGCGGTTTGCATCAATAGATACAATGATTCAAGATGAAGTTTTAAATGTGTTAGCGCCTACATTGTACATGTGCGAAGCCGGGGCGGGTCTTTAGTATTCATATAAAGAAAACAGCTAAAAATTATATTGTTTATTTGTAAATTGTATTGTGCTGATTGAATGGACCTGGATTTGCCTTAAAGTTTACGAGTTGAACATCAAGACAGCTACCAAAAACATTCAATAGATTTTTATAATTACAAAAACAGATTTTTATAAATATACAGAACTCTAAAATTAAGACAGAAATTAATAAAAAAACAAAGGTTTTTAATAATGTTGAATACTTTATTCGCACAATCACACGTTTTGCGATGAACGGCGACTATTAATAAAAAAAGGTTAAAACACTATAGATAAAAAGAAAAAATTTAAAAAGAAATAATAGCTGTTTTTCGCCAGTGCAGTGGTTGTAAAAATGTTAATATTGCATGTTAGGTGTCTGTCTCACTGTCAGCGATCAAGCGACTTATCGACCTAGGAACATGCTAAATATTATCCTGGAAAATTCGATCCTTTCGGAATGCAGATCAAGCCGCGGAATGGTAGCTAGTAGGTACTTTAAATAATTTAATTAAAATAACCAAAATAAAAAAGGGGTTATACGCGACCGCAGTCAAAAATAAAATTGATGTAAAACAAAAACATCAACAAATCGTAATTATCGCTTATATAAAACTCCTCCTGTATTCAATCAGGTATTTCTAATGTTTGTTTAGTGCACTTTTTATTCAATAATTTCGCAACAGAACAAAATCCTGACAGACAAATTCGAGAGGCCTCGGTCGTATTCGGCTTGAGCAAACGAAGAAATCCGCAAGGTAATCGGTAAATAGTACACCTATTTTATTCATAATTTAAGACAGGATATCTAAAAATTTTACTTTCAATAACTTTCTAACTAAAACGTTGACAGTATATTTCCTGTCTCTCGTTTACATTCCCCATTTTGGAGTGAAAACTTCTTTAACATCTTTTGATTTGAAACTTGAAATAAAAAAAAAAACATATACATCTATACAATATAACCTGCTAGGGAATGAGACAGGTAGACATCGTTTTCTGAAGGTTTCACTTCTAGTCAGTATAAAATGCAAAGTAGCGCTGTATAGCAAGTAGACGTGCAGTGCGACAGGCCCGCATGAGTTGCACGCATAATGAGACGCTGAGATAAATTCACAGCGAGAAGTAATGATCCACTCAGCTCCCACTCTGGCTAATATTACACGTTGGCGATACTACTTCTGTTTGTATTACTTTTGTAATTATACCATAGGGTTCTGTAGTAAAATTGTTTTGTGGAGCCCAATTTTTTTACTGGAAAGTTTAACTGTTGTGATTTGAAACTCGATAAAACGAATAACAATGCAGTCGCCCGAAAGATAGCGTTGCTTTATTAGTATCAAGCGTAGGAACTAAGCGTTAAGAAATACAGAGTGGCAGCTGCGGCGCGCTCCTGTATACATATATATATAGTGTAACGCTGACGTCTGACGCTTAGCACGGATAGGGTGGCCGCGCGGCGAACGTCCGTATAGAAGTGAAGCTTCAAAAAGACAAAACACTAAAAAGAAACAAACATATACATCTATAGAATTTAGCGAGCGAGAGCATAAGATAGAATATAAATATTTTAGTTGTCGTTTGTTGAAATTGAAAACATAAAAAAGGTAAAATTGCTGTGTACTTGGTACCAATATTATTCATGAATCCTACTAATATTATAAATGCGAAAGTTTGTGGAATAACATATAGTTTATATTTTATCCCGGGAAAATGTAATATCCCACGGAAACGCAGGTGTAACAATACACTCAATTATACTCTGACAAAAACCTCTTTAAAGATCAAACTTAAAAAAAATAATTACAGTATGTAACTAGCTAACCCGACCTATGTTGCCATGTCCAAATGCACGTAAATATTTCCTAAATTATTTTTTGAGAAAATATGTACTGCAATTTAATATTTTCCGGATAGATGAAAAGGCACCTTATTACACTATACATACATACTATTATCAACCAAGAAACAGTACAATACATTCATTGTTCCACATAAAACAGCATCCCAATAATTTTCCTTCAGACTTCACATTACACGCACGACACCGCTCGCGACAAACGCCCGCGGCGCGGCTAAGTGCCGACCATTTCCGAGCACTCCCGAACGCACCCGATCATTTGGACAATGCCGTAATTGGCGCCGGCGGCTAACGGACGCAGTACCACTGTTTTGATTACTGACTTTCTTTGGAATGATTGCATGATGATTGAAGGTTGACTCTAAACGATTGAGCGAGATGCACGACATGTAGATGAATAGGTGTACAAATAATGTATCAGATTCCGTAAGGTAACTATAAATTAATGATAACCGTTATGGAGTTTCCTCTTTGGGCGAAACCTTGGGTGCAGCGGCCAGGTAGAGCAATTTAAAACGGAAAATTAAATGCGTTTTCAAAATTTCGTGTCTATGCTGTTGATCGTTCAGGAGTACCTTCGTCTGAAGACAATCCTGGATGTAGAATTAGGTTATGTTTACAATAAAAGTGTACTGTCATTGGAACTGACCCAACTTGTAAAATTTCAGCTCCGTAGGATAAGAGGAAGTGGTTCTAATACAACTTGCAAGATTTGACCTCAACAAACTATCATATTATGTAGATTGCAAATTAAAAAAAAGCTAGCAAAAATAAAACTTTGGATAAACTTCAAATTCAGTTTATATAATTACGAACTGGTCTTCGGTTCTGTAAGGAAAATCATGACTTGAGAATATTTTGTCGCGGCCTCATCCCTCCCGACTATGCATGAAGGTGAGAGAGTGAAAAATTAAGCGTGTTATAAGTGTGGGTGAAATGAGAATTATGGGGATAGTGTGTAAGAGGTGGGTATGTAAATATGGTGGTTAGTGTGTGTACATGAGGCGCTGGTGTGAGTGGGGCCAAACATACTTGGGTGTGGGTGTATGGGTGTTTGTGGGTGAGTGTTAGTGAAATGAGTATTTGGTTGAATTTGGCGTATGGGAGTAAAATGTTAGTTTGTGTTTATGGGAGTGTGTAGTGTGTTTGTGTGTGTGTGTATGAAGGTGCAGGACATGCGTGTGTGCGTGTACCTGTGCGTAGCTCACCTTCCTCCCGACGCGGTTGTTGTGCAGGTTCATGAGAGCGCGCGCGTCAGTCTCCAGCTCGCGCGCGTCCAGGAAGCGCCGCGCCAGCCTCGCGCCGTGGGCCGCCTCGCCCGAACCGCCCCCACCCCCACCTGCGCCCCCGCACCCACCCCATTCGAACTGCTCGCGGGGTGACGACCCGCGACGTCTGTTGGTGAACAATGAGGCTTTATAGGTGTTGATAGGTAGGTTGGAAGATATTGAAGAGTCGGAATCAGTACTGGTTTTGTTAAGCTCAAAGTCTCTGGTCTCTTCTCTCTCTCATGTTACTAATAAGTCGTTGTGACGATGAACTTCATATAGGAGGTAACTTTTTAAAATGTCATAGGTGATATAATCTTGCGATATTTTAGCTTGTTACACAAATTAAACTTTTATTTAGGTAAAGGAAGATGCTACTACAAAGCACAGTGTTGCAGATTCCTTAGGATGTTTTCCTTTACCGACCCTCAGGGCACTCTGAGTTGTCAGTATGTTTGTCAGCCTTATGTTAGAAGAAATAAGGTTGCTTTTACCTGTTGGGCGTGCAGCCGCAGGCGGGCAGGTCCCCGCGCGCGCACGCCGCACTGAGCGCGTGGGTCACGCCCGCGGAGGTGATCGCGTATGTGAAGGCAGCTTCACGGGTCGCTGGGGACAAGACGTACTAATAATACAAATGGGAAAGTTACTATTATTAATTACTAGCTGTCCCCCGCGGTTTCGCCCGCGTTTCCGTGGGATGTAACATTTTCCCGGCTCAAAAAGTATCCTATGTGTTATTTTTGGGCATTTTCTATATACGAGTATGTGCCAAATTGACGCTTGTCGAGTCGGTTTTTGAATTGATTAACATTTTGGGCTGTTACATCGTCTTCTGGGAGTTTATTTCACGCTTTGTACACTCTGTTGTTTGGGGAATATTTGTAAGGGTTGTTGTATGAGGAGCTAGTGCTCAATTTTAGACAGTGGCCCCTTACTTAAGTTATTCTGTCCCTCTACAGAGCATAGATATCGTGAAACAGCGAACTAGTGTCATTTACCTTACAGAATCTCTCTACATACATATCTCATCTAGAGTGAGTATTGCATTTTATGAGACGTGTGGCCGATTGACTGCGGCGACGTCTGATTGAAATGCGGCTTCTGAATGCATTAGCGTTGGAAGTTGTTAGTGCCGCTTATAAATGTTACTAATATTATAAATGCTAATGTGAGGATGAGTGTGTGTGTGTACTGCCTTATTTTTGAAGTGAAACTGCTTAACGGCTTTGAGTAGTAGAGCTTTTAGATCCATTTCCGCCGTGAGCAGTAGTGTACTTGTATTACTGTGTTTCGGTTAGGAAGGTAAGGTGGCCGGTGACATTACAGGCACATGAGACTTAACTGCACGTCTCAGGGTCGACAATGCATGGGCGATGCCCCTGGTGTTGCAAATATCTATAGGCGTTGACCACTTACCATTAGGTATGCTTGTTTGTCGGCCCCGGTGGTATAAAACGATGTGTGTGTACTTATGTACGCACGTACGAAGTTATACCCGAAATTATATGTGAGAACAACTTCACTAAAAGCATTTTTACTATTCAGTCGTGAAATTGTAGTGTCCATACGGTTTGCACCTAACTGTAGCAATGAATAACAAATTTTGACGTTGTTAGGTTATTATTGACAATAACATCATTACTCACTCATTGACACTGACAGTTGCGATTTGTGCGATGTTCCGGAGAAACAGTTATCAGCTGACTTCATCAGTTATACTTCAACAGGTATATAACCAAATGCGATTGTGCGATTTGCTATATATGATAATATATCGTGCCCAGCAATGGGATAGCCTATAGCCTTCGTCAACAAATGGGCTATCTAACAGTGTAACAATTACCCAAATCGGAAAACTAGTCCTTGAGATTAGCGCGTTTAACCATACAAAAAAAATCTTCAGCTTTATAATATTAGTATAGATTGATAAAATCGAGTAAAACCGCAGCGGATAACTAGTATAAAACAACAGTTTTATGATAAATGTCACAATTTACTTAAATTGATTAAAAAACGTTTTACTGCGCGCTAACTAATAAACAAACAAATGTTTACAATCGGAATGTGAGAACACAACTCTGAAAGCCATACTTTCGACACACGTCATTTAAAATGTCGACACTAATTTATATCCAGGTGATTGATTATATATTGTAAATTACATGTTTCATCTCGATCTCTATGTTATGTCTCTTTCGTTAACAATGCAAGCATGTGAGAGGTCTGATCTCCGAGGCCTCTTTGTCAACGAAGTTTGTATAAGGTAGCTGTTTTGATCTGTCAAGCATACGGACTGTCTGCTACATGACTAGAGTTACTATACGATTGGATTTATTCAGGACAAGCTTCCGCGTGGTTTTGCCTCCCTAAGGGATACATAACTAACTTAACCTAGAATAAAATACACAATCCAATTAGTATGGGTGTGAATACCTTTATAATATACATTTAGAAAAAAAGCAGTGTGTGTCATAAAGACAGACGATAGAAGTGAAACTTTAGTATTGCAGGGAAACATTTCAATTAATCAAATCACTTTTGAATAGCATACATTGTGTTTATCATCACTACATAGTATAAAACAAAGTCGCTTTCTCTGTCCCTATATCTCTATGTATGCTTAAATCTTTAAAACTACGCAACGGATTTTGATGCGGTTTTTTTTAATAGATAGAGTGATTGAAGAACAAGCTTTATATGTTATCAGTATCTACATTGCACCTGAGCGAAGCCGGGGCGGGTCGCTAGTTCTTTTATATTTCGTTGTACAAAAACGTGCGGATTAGAATTTCAAAGCTCTCGCGTAAGGAGTTTCAATTCAAAGAAGGTGGTGTATGAAAGTTTACAGTCGTCTGGTTTCCATAGTCAAGTTCTGTTTAGTTTTTTTTTTCATTTCTTACGAGATTGCGATTGGTCTCAATCTCACCTGATGGTAAGTTAAGATGAGGCCGAAGATGGAGCTCGCTTTCCCGTTAGTAGCCTATTCACTGTTTTCTTAAAGAGCCCCAAGTTGTAAGTTTCTGGGAACACAGACGAAGGGAGCGAAGTTGAAAAGAGTTTGAGATCAGGCGTGTCATTTTGTTAGGTTACACTAGCTCGGGGATGTTTCGTCGCAGCCTCCATGCTCTGTCGCTTTCGCTAACTTTGCAACCACGTGAGAGGCCACGCCTCTCGGAGGCGACCGCGCGAAAAGTTTGTATTAGCTGAATAAGGTGGCAGATGGCCGAGTGTAAAGAATGACTCGGGATCGCTTTCTCTGTCCCTATATCTCTATGTACCTATGCTTAAATCTTTAAAACTACGCAACGGATTTTATTGCCGTTCTTTTTAAATAGATAGAGTGATTGAAGAGGAAGATTTTTATGTATAACACATGTGACATCCCATGGGAACGCGGGTAAAACCACAGGGGACAGCTAGTTTAAGTATAATATATTAGTAGTAATGGTCACCCTATTGGTGCCAGTGATTGGCGCGTCCACTCATTAACACGGCGGTGAAATAAACAAACAAAATGTTGTTTAATTGATGGGACAAGTCGCGCGGTAAACTTATAGTACCTACGTCGGGCAAGACTGTTTATATGATACGATATTTTATGTTAATTTTTGTATGGTTCCGTAACGAATGGTAAAGAAAGAAGTTCTGTCAGTCTGTAATGTAATTTTGGTGTATTTCGCGGCAACTTTGTGACTTAGTTTTTAAAGCCTTTAATTTAATTTCGACAAAAAGTTTTCATTTAAAGAAAGAAAGAAAAATAATTTATTCATTGCACCTTTCTGTTCCAAGACGATACTAATATTTTGGGCGCACATATAACGCTACTTACTATAAGGAAAAGGACTTGGCATCAACATGCAGGTTAAGTTAGCTAATTTTTTTAAAAATATTTTTATACCACATTAGCCAAAGAAAAAAGCAGACGTTCCACCTGATGGTAAAAGGTCACCGCCATCTATGGACATTTGCAACTATAGAGGGATCGCTAATACATTGTGACCCTGAGACGTGAAGTTGTAAAATCTCATGTGCCTGTATTTTCACCGGCCTCCTTACGTCTCTAACCGAAACACAGTGATACAACTGCACTACGGCTTAACGGCGGAAATGTAGGTGGTAGTACTTCCCCGGACGAACTCTGCACTAAGAGTACTACAACACAAAAAAATGCCGGAAAGATAAAACTTACTTAATTTGACAATCTCCTTTGACTATATCAAAAACCCCAATTAAATGCAACGCGACGCGTCCGACACGACACCCAATGACATGTAAATGCAAACACTTGTTCGATTAGCAGGTTTGTATAAATCACACGCGTCTGTCGCGGCCGGCGCGCGGCGCGCGGCGTGGGCGTCGCGTCGCCTATCTGTCTCACAAACACTCCGACTGTGTAATACTTCACTACGACTTGTCGCCTACTGAAGGACGTCTAATACCTAGAGACTAGCTCTCCCCGCGGTTTCACCCGCCTGCCCGAGGGATGAATAACAAGTATTCTATGTGTTATTCTATAATATTATTGAAAGAGTGACAAATATCTGTACTAATCTATCTACCCTACTAATATGATAAATGCGATTATTATGTATGGATGTTTGTTACTCTCTCACGCAAAAACTTCCGGAGGGATTTGAATGAAACTTGGGCACATAGATAGAGCATAACATGTAACAATCCTGGAATAACATATGAGCTTTTATCCCGGGAAAATGTGACAACCCTCGGGAACCCGGGCAAAACCGCGGGGGACAGATAGTATGGGAAATAGGGTTCCTTAGAAGCACTATCACGTCAAAACTACTGAACATATCGGCATGGGACTGTTACCATTCGAAGCGGAATTTTTCCTAGATACTTAAAGGCTATATATGATATCGATAAATGCGGCTGAAACCGCGGGGGACAGCTAGTAATACGACAAGTACGAAATTTTGTGACTCTTACACGATACTGGATTAGACTTAGCACGCTTAAATTAATGCAAGAATTTATTTAACTTCACCTGTATGTTTAGGACAAATCTAGCAATTGAATATCAGACCAGCTCCCCCATCTGATCGAGCTGCAATTGTGCACACTCAATTGTTTTTGTTGATGCACGATTAGCTAAGTGACGTCATTCTAAATCCAATATGGCGGCCGTGATGAGATGTTCATTTATTAATTCATAAGCCACCTCCATGTCATGGGTGTCTAATGAAAGGGTTTGCGGACCAGCGTGCGTGACGTCGGTTTTATTTATTTTATGGCTTATTTATGTTTTTGTACCTTTGAAGTAAATAATATTTATATTTACCGCAAAATACCCGTGACATACAGACACTAAAATCACATAAGGGCTATTTTTCAACATCAAGTAGAAATGTTAAAAAATCATCCAGCGAAATAATTTAATTGGTTCCCTTAAAGAGAACTTGGCTACACAGTGGTATTTATATACAAACAACATATCTTTCATCGAACAACCTCTATATTTGAATTAAAATGTTCACTCGATGCAAAACCAATAGAGTTGAGTCGTGACGTCTCCCGCCCACCGACCCGCGGCCAAACAAATGTCATTGAAAAATCAATCTTATTGCATTACAACAAGGTTTATCTGCATTATTATTGCAATTAACTATTGAATCAATAAATCACCTCATTTCAAAAGCAATAGAGTTGATTTTCCTATTACTTTCTTAAACGTCAAAACGTGCTATTAAAACACGACTAAAATTTTTCAGTTCTATTAGGACCAATTTGTCAATTAAGAGTGTTATTGAAAAATGAACTCTATGGCTTACTGATAAAGTTAATTATATATCATCATACAATAATGCGTTCTATCAACAGATGGACCTTATTGCTGTAATGATAGAGATAATTTTACAATAACATTTTCAATCGTCAAAATAGCCATCAGAGATCGTTGATCCTGATCTAAAAGGCCAGTTTTGACAGCAAAGCGTTTTATTGCAAACTCAACCCTATAGTGTTATGACAAGGATCAACATACAATTAACCATTAAATCAATTGATGAACCTTTTCTATATTACAATAAAGATGATTTTCCTATGACATTTGAATGACCTTTAAACAGTCGTGACTCTTGGTCTGGTTGATTTATCACTTGTAACAAGTAAGGTCTAGGTTACAATGCCGTAGGGTTTGGTAATCCTTTCTCGTCTATCTTCCATCTACATAAATTACTAGCTTCCGCCCGCGGTTTCACTCGCGTTACCGAGTGGTTTAAAGTATTATACGAGTATACCATAGTCTATGATTTTTTTATACAACTTGGGCTGACAGATAGGCCAAAGGCTTTTTACAACACAAACGACTTTTTTAATGACGACAATGCTTGGGTGTAGCGCTCGCTCCAGCAGGACACATCTTTATGCACAAAATCTTATTTTGATAAGAGTAATCGCAGAGTTTATTGCCGGCTCTTCTCAGTAACAGCAACCTTCCGAACCGGTGTTATAGTCTGACCATCCATGACTGTAAAAGCCTATTTAAATAAAAATATTAAATTTTCTCTTCTCGCTCTCACTCTATACTCTCCTCACAGCACTCAACGGACTAATGGAGCTATCATCACAAACAAATGTTCCACTTACCCAGAGGCATGACGTGTCCAAAGTGATTGCCGTCTCCAACTCCTGAGCAGTTCCAGCGGCGGCCGCTCAGCTGCGTGCGACACTCCGCGTACGCCATCCTGGAAAACATAGACCACACATCAATAATTTATCGGGGATATCTTGGTGCTGAGGAACAGGCAGACGGTCCGCCTGATTGTAAATGGTCACCGCCGCCTATGGATATTTACAGTATTGGGGACATAAACATTAAATATACTAGGGCCATTTGCAATGCTAGGGGCATCGCTGCGTCACCGACCCTGAGACGTGATGTGAAAGCTACACTATTTCCGAATGAAAGTCTAGTCTTTATATATAAAAATGAATCCTAATTTCCCTTGGTCACGGCATCACGCATGGACGGCTGGACCAATTTCGCTAATTCTTATTTTGTTGTGTTTGTTATTGGAGGGAGATGGTTCTTATGAACAAAACGATTAAGAAAGTTGCGTGGAAAATTTGAAAATTTAAGAAAACATAACGACCATAGGTATTTACTTTTCTAATGTAACCTAATCGCTTTTGAAAATATAAACCCTTATAATGTAACCTTATGGTGTTTGACATAAGTCTTATACATAGTTTCTTATAAAAAGCACGATCGGAAACATTAGAAATTAGTATTTACTTATTTTTATTAAATTGATAAGTAACTATGTCTATGTACGGTACATAACATCGACTAGAATTGTTTTACGTTTATTATTAATTAAATATACCGAGGATTTTGCTACATCGGGGGGCAAAGATAAGTATTTTTTAACACACTTTACTCCTGGTTCGTGGCTCTCATTGCACCACTTTTAAGTTTATAATGTAAAATAGTTTGTCAGACGTGCGTACTTTTAAGGGCTTATTTACCAAAAGGACGTTCGTACGTCTGTCAGCGTGCTGTATCTCATTAACCGTAATAGGTAGAATGCTTTCGCAGAGTGCGTACTATGACATATTATGACCGCTATAACAAAAAAATTAAAGGACGTGTTTTATAAAAAAAATTACGGTAGTACGGAATCATTTCATGTGCGAGTCCAACTCGCCCTTAACCGCTTTTTAAATTTACACAACATATTAATCACGATAAAATTCGTTGATTAGATCCCGAAATTTCCACTTAATATTTGTCACAAGCAATTATCGGATCGCAGGCTTCCAGTTATTCAGCCTAACGACTTCCATTTAGATAATCGACGTCTGGAACCACAGCTTAATGTATTCGCAGAGAGCTAATGGCCATTCATCCACTGTCCCTCCATCTATCTGTGGCTGTAACTTCACAACGGTTTCCAAGATCTTCGGTTGTAATTTAAATGCAGAGGAGAGATTTAAACCTGTTATCCTCTCTTAAAGAATATGCATAAAGTTAAAAAGCGGGGCGTGAAAAAGCTTCGCACAAGGCCGTCAAGGTGAGGGCCATCATGCCACAATGCTACGCTGGCTGCTGGGATGATGGCCATCACTAGGGGACTTCATTAACTGCTTAACATCAGGCAGCATGGAGTAAATTTAGGCGGTAGCAATAAAAAAAAAGTCGCTTCTCCAGTCATAGAGTCGTAAAGTAAGTAGTAAACCACGCTTCAGATGGTTTTAATTAATGTGGTAATTAATAATTGGTTCTAACCGAAACACAGTATTACAAGTGCACTACTGCTTCACGGCGGATGGTATGGCGAACTCTTCACTAAGAGCTATATTAGTTTAGTTATTTATTAGATAGCTAAGAGAGAGCGTAGACTGCCGATAGTTAGATGATATTGTTTCAGACGGCTGTGGATGAGGCTGGCACAGGACTGAGAAGAGTGACGCTTGACAGACCAGCAGTGGATAGAAGTCTTCAATTCTTACATATATATACATATATATCCACACACACACACACACACACACACGCACACACACACACAATATTGATGATTACCTGAGGCCGTCGCCGATGGCTGCAATGGCGGCGGGAGAGGCCCGGCACATGGCGCGTTGCTTGTCGGTGAGGCCGGCGGCCTTTGCGCACACCAAATGGGCTCCCAGAGACACACCGCCAGATGTACTGCTCCTGGGGAATGTACATTTAATTATTTAACCAGTAAGCAGTTAACGTGTAGGACAAATTTGAGCGCCATTGAATGCTAATGCGCCGGAGAAATGAGACAAACATATACATCTATAGGATTAAGGCTGTGAGAGAATGAGATAGCTTTATGAAGGTTTCACTTCTGCCAAGTGGGAACTGCAGTCATGTTTCTTTCTTTCATCACCATAAATTAATTAATAACATAAAGAAATCAGATTCTACTTTAAATATTAATAATTATTATAAATTTAACTGTCTTTTCAAATTTGCAACCTATTTTGCAGCTAAATTCAAAAAAAATTCAAATTCAAAATTCAAAACCATTTATTCAGTTTAGGCCTTCGGAGGGCACTTATGAAGGTCAAATTTAAAGTTACTGAAGCTACAACCAAGCTACTTGCTGGCGTTCGATTTTGCTGACTGTTTCGTGAAAATTGAATGATTTTGTCACCACAAACCAAAATACACCAATAAATACGAGTATATTGGTGTTACTATTTTCATCTTGAAAATTGGCCTTAATAAGCATTTTAGAATAGTCTGACTCTAACACCGGTTTGGAAGGTTGTTCTTACTGAGAAGAGCCGGTAATAAACTCAGCAATTACTCTTTTCAATTTGCCCGCGTAAGGGTGTGAGGCCATCAGATGCTAAGACCTTCGTCTAACTAAGATTTATTTCGTTGCGGTGACCGTTTACCATCAGACAGGCTGTCAGCTTGTTTTCCACATTTTTTTTCCAAAAATATTATACTAATGCAGAGCGAATGATAATAGCAAACTACCGTTGTCACAAAATGCGAGCTTCCGGAGCGTAAACGCATTTGTAACGGTATCTCTGTTGTTTACCGTGAGAATCGTCGTTTGGAAAATATTATTGCACTTTGACCTCGGTGGTCGAGTAGTATGAGACTGGAGGACATCCTCCATGGGTTGGATTCCAGGACAAGGAAATGCTACGTTTCTATATTACGAAATAATCACTTGCAGCCCGGAATTGGTAACGTGCGAGAGAGATGGCGACAATGCTAACCAGATGTCTCTTAAAATATTTTAATAAATAAATAAATATCCCGGGACATTCTTGACACATGGCCATCTGATCCCAAACTAAGCAGAGCTTGTACTATGGAAACCAGATAACTGATATACTACATTTACACAAACATTTTTTTCTACATTCTTATATGTAATTTCTATATATTTAAACAGACATGTCCATGCGCACAAATGTTTGTCCTGGGTCGGAATCAAATCCGCGACCTGCGACTTGGCAGTCAGGTCGCTAGCCTTCAATTCAAGCCAACTGACCTGTCTTCGTTCAATTGTGTGTATTTTTTTTTATTAAATATTCATAAAATTTTTATTAACTACCTGGTATTAGATTCAGACTATTCTTAAATGCTTGTAAAGGGTTCATTTTATTTCAATTCAATGCAAGTGCCAGTATTAAGACCTCTATGATCTACTTTTTTGGAAATTAGACAGGAAGCCGGACCGTGGACGTCCAGCTAATACAATACTAATACAGCTTCGTCGGGTCAATGAGACTTCGGAGAGTTTACCTCTCACGTGATTGCGTAGTTAACGAATGAGACAGAGTGTAGAGCCCGCGACGAAACATCCTCGAGCTAGTGTCATTTGTTTATAGTATCGAAGCCCAGTGCAGGGATTGTATCATGCTCTTGAATCGTAGTTAGAGTCAATTTCGTATTACATTGATGATGTTACGACTGATGTCGCACACTGCTCGCGCGCTAATACATCAATCTACTATGAAATAGGCATCTACATTAAATACGAGAGAGTTAGATAATATGGGTGCTGATTTTTAGCCGTGCCACTGGGACATTAGTTTCTAACATTTTTATTTTAAAAATATGTATTATAAATGCGAAAGTTTGTAAGGATTAATATATAATATAATAAAGAAGCCGGCCAAGTGACGAAGCAAGAACGAGCAAAAAAATCATGTTTGTTGTATGGGAGCCCCTTAAATATTTATTTGATTCTGTTTTTTAGTAGTCGTTGTTATAGCAGAAGCAGAAGTATTTCATCTATGAAAATTTCAACTGTCTATCACGGTTCATACAGCCTGGTGACAGACGGACAGACAGATAGACGGACAGTGGAGTTTTAGTAATAGGGCCCCGTTTTACCCTTTGGGTACAGAACCCTAAAAATTGGATGAAACTTAGAATAGACCATGATTTGAAATTCCGAGTAAAATGTAAAATCACTCGCTAGCAAAAACGAGTACGACATACATATATCTAATCGAGTTTCTTTGGCACACAATACGACACAAATGTGTATAGAGCTAAGTCCATATACCATGATATTACGTCCGAGACAGGATGAGCTGTTAATTATCATGTTCAGTTGCGATTTCACCGAGCGCTGACGATGACATACGACTCAATGTCAGTCTCCACCGTTATTATTTGTCGAGAAAGTAATACACAGCTTCTTACTTAACTAAGTCTTAACCAATATCACGAAGAGAGCGTGAATTTTGTAAGCTTTGGATGTAGGAGGTAATTTTCGAAACTTATCTGATTTCAATAATTCTTTCACTGATAGAAAGCTACACTATTACCGAGTGACACAGGCTATGTTATATTCTCAGGATACATTAGATCTGGCAATGCTGGCGCAATAGCGCAGTCAAAGCGATTTCGATATAAAGGCCTGAAAACCTAAAAGATGTAGATCTACAATTAAGTATACTATCCGCTGTGAAGCAGTAGTGCACTTGTATTACTGTATTTTGGTTTGAAAAGTAAGGCCGGTGACATTACAGGCACATGGCTCAGGCACAGGTGTTGCAAATATCCTTAGGCGGCGGTGACCACTTATCATATTACATTAAAGGTATATTCAAAGTGAAAGTGGAAGTCATCTATTAATAACTAAAGGCTCTCGAAGGTTTCTTATAAAAGCACAGCAAATGAAGTTACCATCTGTTTGGAGGTCAGGCTTCATTTCAAGTCCAAACGTGATATGTGATAAGCATTGTTGTCGTTTCTCCCGCACGAACCTATTCTGGGCTACAGATGATCATATCTGACATAGAAACGTCAGTCGTAAAGTAAGCAATGTGTTTTTGGAATATCAAAATAACAGCATTTTATTTAATGCATATGATGTTCGACAAGGCTGTATTACTTATAATCTTAATGTAACAAAGGCTTTTTATCCCGGTAGAATATGACATCCCTTGGGAGCGTGGGTAAACCCGCGGGGGACAGTTAGAGACATGTATAAAACGAAACACACGTGATAGAAGTGAAACTTTGTGTTTATCATCCATTTATTTTACATCACACAAAAAGACTGCGGATCAAAATTTCAAACCCGTCCCAAAGGAAGTGAAACTTCAAAAATAAATCTATTGTACAGGTGTTTTGTTTATGATTTGTTCTGTTATATGTCTGACTGTACGTATAATTAATACGGAGTCGGTAACGCGCGGTTCAATTAGCGACTCAGTGAAACAATTGACACGTCACACTCGGCAGACGCGCCAGATGTTTCATTTCAACGAAATCCCTGCATACATTTTAGTGTTGCCTTCACAAAATTTTAAGGAAAGAATTAAGACTAATTTAGCACAGAAGACTTTCCACAACATAAAGGTCTAGGCTAATGACGACATAGCTTGGGTGTAGCTCTCGCTCCCGCAGGACATATATTAAATCTGGTTTTGAAAAAAGTTACTGCTGAGCTAATTGCCAGCTTTCTCAGTAAAAGCAACCTTCCGAACGGGCATAGAGTCTAACCATAAGTGCCTGTGAAGGCATATTTTAATAAATACATAACATTTCACTATACACGATGATAGTATTTGAGATTGCCTCTATAGCTGAGTTGTATGCAGCTCGGCTTCAGACCCGAAGGTCCCGGATAGTAGTAACGTTTCTTTGTTTAGAAATGATTATCTGTAGCCCGGGATTGGTACCGTGCGAGAGAGACGGCGACAATGCTCATTACATCATTTTAGGTCTTTAAATTTTCGGTGAAACGTAGCCTTTATCCCCTAAGGTAATTAAAAAAAATATTTTTGATAAAGAAGGTGATGAATTAATAATAAAACTAAAAAAGAAACTGATTCTCAAGATTTCGTAATCACCATAGAAAAATATCTTAAATGCCTACAGAGAACTTGGCCAACATTTCACACAAATATTTTAATTGAAACCGTTTTATAATTGGATACCAAACCTATTGTAGAGAATAAGTCCATGGGACATGAATAAAACAAATAAGAATTCCGTTCTATTTGATAATGCGTGGGAAGACGCCGCCAAATAATTAGCAACTCCACTTTTAGGAGGCGACATTTTGACATGCACTTGAATATCAACCAAACCGTTATGTTACCCTATTACAACAAAAAAAATGTCGTAGTATGTTGTACAATATCATTTACATATTTAACAAGCAATAGTAAAGGCTTATTTTATTTTTAATTACGTTTTAATTATGTGTTTCGTAACTTGTAATAATTATTGTCAGAGACACAGTTGGTGTGTTAACTGAAGTAGTAAGCTATGTTGGTTCTTGCATTGGAATTTGAATTATATTTTAGTTGTCAATAAAAACGAAATTCGATTAATATCTCGGATTCAAAGTCTATTAATAGAGTGATTGTTTGGATTCTTTAAAAAAAATTAGGTTTTTGTTAGTTTAAAACTATTATATTTGATATTTCGAAGTGTTGTTGAGTAAGTTGTATTTGTAGCTTTTTAAACTTGAATACTTATTTTAATTAAGTACACAATGTAATATTACATTTGACCTTCATTATTGCCCTCCGCGGGTCTAAACTGAATAAATGGTTTTGAATTTGAATTCCAGTATCTACGAAATTCTCACACCAATATAGAATTTAGCTGAGAACGTTTAAAATGCTAAAATTTCCCATTTCCAACCTATTGGTATACGTTTTTTCAAAAAAATTCAAAATTCAAAACCATTTATTCAGTTTAGGCCTTCGGAGGGCACTTATGAAGGTCAAATTTAAAGTTACTGAAGCTACAACCGGTTCGGAAGTCAGCCTTCAACTGAGAAGAACCGGCAAGAAACTCAGCAAGGTTACATTTTTTTTTATTTGTTATATAAATTTTTATCTATTCTGACTTTTTGGCTATTTTATAATTTCAATTTTACATAATTTTATATTTAACAATTACAAGATACTTATTATAGGTAACATTAATAAAAACAAAACAAAAAAAATATGACAAGACTACAAAATAGAAAATAACAATAATTAGGTACTTACAACTTAAACAAGAGATTTAGAGGTGCACTGTGCAGAGAGCAGCTATTTCCATACATTTTTATCTTCAATATAATGAACTACCTTGTAATACGCTTTTTCTTTCAAAACTTTCCTAATATAATTTTTAAATTTATGATCAGACATTTTGGTTATTGAAAGCGGTATCTTATTATAAAATCGAACACAATTACCAAGAAATGACTTGTTAACTTTAGTTAGTCTAAAGTATGGAACAACTAACTTCTCCCTTTGTCTTGTATTTATACTATGAATATCTAATTTTGCCTCAAACATTCCTATGTTTCTACGTATAAACATTATATTTTCATAAATATATAGTGAAGGTAATGTCATTATATTTATTTCCCTAAATAAATTGTAATAATAATAAGTTGAAATAGGCATCAAAGCTAAACAACCTACATTCGCCGTGAGTAAAAGAAATTTACTAATATTATAAAGAGTGCGACTTATGTGAGTATTATGTGGGATGTAATTAACAGAACTTTTATTATATTCTAGTTTGCCATAGGCTATTTTATAGCACTGAGATACATCGGGATGCCTATGAAAGGGCGGCGTGGAAACCTAATATAGATTATTATAAATGGTTCGGTTGGATGGTTTCAAATATTATTACAGTCATAGGTAGAAAATGAAAAAGAAAATAAAACCAAAATTTCTATTTGTTCCAACGAATAATCAAATGTATTTCTATTTTTGCGAAGTAGCATACGGACATCTACTACCTATACTAATATTATAAAGAGGAAAGATTTGTATGTAAGTAAGTTTGTTACTCTTTGACGCAAAAACTACTAAACGGATATGGATGAAACTTGGCACGTAAATAGAACATATCCTGGAATAACATATAGGCTACTTTTTATCCCGGGAAAATGTGATGTCCCTTGGGAACGCGGGTGAAACCGCGGTGGACAGCTATCGTAAATAAAACGTTAAGTTACTGCTTTGACATGACCGTACTGTGGCCACCCGTCTCGTGGGTGGTTCAAAGCCAAATATTGATTCTAGTACTACAACACTAATATATGTAAATAAATAATAATTAAAACGATCGCAGCCCCGCGGCGGGCTATAAACATGCGTGTTATTAGTGCTTTCCAAATATTAATTAAAAACGTCGATAGGTAATTTATAGCAGAGTATAAAGCCGCCATGTTTGAATGACGTGGGAACTTCATTTTTAATAATAAATGCAGGAAATTGGTTAATTTTGAATGGGCTTGATGCAAAATTATGTGTTTTTGATATCAAATGGTAACAAAGTAGTTTGTATGAAATGATTCGTGAAATGGAAGCACAGATATAGAATGATTGTATGCGGTTAGAGACTGAAGGTCCGTATGAACATATCTGTTTGTCTTGTGTCTGAATATATTTATAAAAGGAGAATTTGTAGTATATCAGTTATCTGGTTTCCATAGTACAAGCTCTGCTTAGTTTGGGATCAGATGAATATTAAGATATGATTACGATAATGTATATATTATCTTGGAAATTATTTTTGGCGGAACGTTTTAAAGTCGGGTTGCGTTATTGTTTTATTAATATAAAATCGAGCAGTCTTAGTTTTATTGAGTAATTACGGTGGTGATAAGTGAAGTATTTTTTATGTTTTCTCAAAAATAATGGAAAGTTTTAGTGGAGCGTCCGCCATAAAATCACACGAGCCGACAAACTGCTATGCAGTTTGGCAGATTTCATTTTAGTGTTTAACAAATTTTGGACAAATAAAAAAACAAAAAAAACATATACCACTTTTTTTCTAAATACATACTTATATAGATATTTACAACCAGACACAGAACAAACAGGCATCTTTTTGCACGCAAATGTTTGTCCTAGATGGGAATCGAACCCGTGACCTTCGGTTTGGCAGTCAGAGTCGCTAACCACCAAGCCAACTGGCCTGTCAATATATAATAATAATAATTATCAACATTGAGAAAAATATATCCTTATAAAAATTTAAGAAAATGAATATACATATTTTCTCTTTATATACCGGTTCATTGTAGCTCTTAAATCTATCTGTGGTAGGAAAAAAAAATGAACGAAGTGGACGTACACGTATGGTGCATCATTAACTGAGATTCGATGATCTAGTCTCAAATAGCACAGGGTATCATAGTTTGAGGAACCTTTGTAACAAAATATTATAATAAACAAAAAAAATACAATGAATGGATCATCCTTATCCCTTCAGAAACAATAATAAGTTAATTGATGACAAAATTGGGTACGTAAGTATAGGTAACATTAAAAATATATCCTGAGATATCTCTTGACACGGCTGGTGCTAGAATAATTATGTAGTTGCTAGAATTACTAATAACAAAAACATAACTTCTATAGCAATTAAAAATATACATGAGACTAACAGATTTACAGATTACGGGACGCCGAAAAAACATACATGTTCATGCACACAGATGTTGTCCTAAGTAAGAATCGATTCCAGGACCTATGTCGAGACAGTTGGGGAATCCAACCTTCAAACCAGCCCGCCTGAGTAGTAGATTATCAAAAATTTTACTCCTGTAATTCAATCTGACAATGTATCAATGGACAGGCTCGAACAGTAACATATATTTTACACGCGACAAGTTTGACCAGAGTTTGTATCTACTTGTTCCCTATCTGAAACAAAATCATGATTTTGTACCTGCCGTAGGATACATAATTCTCCTTATATCGGAACTAAGGATCAATATCCATCTATATTGAAAGTTTGGTACTAAAGTCAATGTGTAGCATTCAAAATTATAACATAACATTTTCAGAATATTGAAAAGCTTTTGATACAATTGATCATAAAAAAAAATCTCTAAATTGTTCGAAGTTGAACATCTTCTTATGAGTTCTTCTCTTTTAAATTAAGATATTTCTACAATACGGTTATTGAATACACAATCATTCCTGTCATACCGTCCATATTTATTGGTGTCCTACAGGGATCAATATTGGGCCTCCCACTATTGACTCTATCTATTAACCACATACATTATGATTTCTATAATAACATAAAGAAGTGCAGGCAACACCGCCGCCTCCGACTAGTCCATAGTAACATATAACCGGTGTTACCCACTCAGTGGTCACAAAGCCTGTCCGTCTGTCCATTGCCAATAATTATTTGATTTATAACACAGATACCGCCCGGTACTAACTGAGCCGTTTGTTGAAGTAGGCGGTGAAAAACAGGAATTAAATAAAGTTTGTTCAGTAAAAGTTGTTGTGGTCTATCTATAGATCAAATTAATCTTTATCTTTATTAATGTAATGTGTTAGGGGTGTGATGCATTCGTTTTCAAATATTCATTTGTTACTTGCTTACTTATTTAGTTATTTGTTAATTCTTTGGAAGACCCCATTTTACTACCAATATCTAGTTATTCAATTGTTTAGAAGATTTTGCATACTTTGCCCATCAAAAACATATGAGAAAGAGATTTTGGAGTTGACAACAATTAACTTCTCAAAATAGGGCGTTACTATAGCTACTGACCAATACTTACGACAAATTGATATTACATAGTTTAATAGCTTTATTCAGTTTCTCTTATATATATATGAGGATCTATAAATGGCCATTTGTTTTGTGATGTTGGTATTCCGAATAATTTTTTTTTTTACTTCAAATGCGCCGACTTTGTTTAAAGCCATCAGACCGACCATTATCAGACGCGATAGCGGTGTATTTGATGTCTGATGAATTATAGTTGCAATGTGCTAACTTCAAATTGATCTATCTATTGTGCTAATTATTGACATTCCTGACTAATTGATTGCACCGTTTAGAGGTAATTTGAAATTTATTTTGAATAGTTGAATACGCTGAATTTCCTGTTAAATACCTCCCACATAATTGGAATTGAATTTAGCGCTGGCAATACTAACTAAACAATATTTTTTTGCTCTTGCAATTTATGTAATTTTTGTATGTGGCAATACTTACTCGTGACTGTGAAGCTTGAATTGAATCCTTAGGAAGTAACACTTCTGTATTTTTTCTGCTGTTTTAAAATTAGAAAAGCAACAATTTCCCACGGTCAATACATCGCGTATGACATGCGGTGACATTTCACAATAATTGCAATTTCTTTTCCGTCCGCGGTTTTATTACCGCCAGTGTCGAGTGTTGCGGACAGCCAGTAGTGATTATAGAATGACATACAGGCAGGTATCTCGTCTGGCGTCCCACGCGGTGACGCCAATTAATTCGTGATTTATTTATGTCCACTCTGTGTATTTATTGAGATTAATTAATATTTGACGGGCCGTTTAGTGGAGTGAGATACCCTGTTTGTAACCTCACAGGCAGTGGGTTCGATACCCAACAAGGGACAAAAATTGCAGACTTGAACATATAATTTTTTTACCATTATATTATGTACTAGCTGTTCCCCGCGGTTTCACCTGCGTTTTCGTCGGATCTTACATTTATACCGGGATATAAGTACCCTATATGTTATCCCAGGCCGGCTTAAGGCAGCAGGCAAATATTAAAAGAATGGGGAGAAGAGAGTTCATGCAATACGATTCTAATATTATACTATGTATATACTTAAAAATCATTTGAATATAGTGTATCTGTGGGCTTAGATAAGGCTAAGTACACACACGTTATTTACAACCTTTGATACGCTATGGGTCCTAGCGCCGGACTATTAGGTAGTGAGCTTATTGATAGGTAGAGCGGGTAGAGGTTTGAGATAAGATAATTTTAACTATCTTTGTCTTTACTGTTTTTCCCCGAGGCATCTTATGTTATCCCACGTATTATTTTGATACTACCTTCGTCTATGTAATCATTCCAAGAGTCATGGTTTACTTACAAACGAACGAACACAAATATTTATGCTAATTGTGTTATATTACATTATTATTTGTAATTTAATGGTCGGTGAAATTACAGGCACATGCGACTTAACATGTTACCCATTTCCGCCGTGAAGCAGTAGTGCAATTGTATTACTGTGTTTCGGTTAGAAAGGTAAGGGGGCCGGTGAAATTACAGGCACATGAGACTTAACAACTTCACGTCTCAGGGTCGACAACGCATTGGCGATGCTCCTAGTGTTGCAAATGTCCATAGGCGGCGGTGACCACTTACCATCAGGTGGACCGTCTGCTTGTTTGTCGGCCAAGTGGCATAAAAAAAAAAAAAAAAAAAATCTTCAGGGACGACGACGCTTTGTTTATGTCCCTGGCGTTACAAATGTCTATTGGTGGCACTTACCATCAGGTGGACTGTCTGCTTCTCGGCCATGGCGCATAAAAAAATACATTCTGGAATGGTAATGGAATCATAATACATTCCAAGAAAACAGTACAAGCAAGAAGAAACGGCACGAAATACCTTCAATCGGCTATTTCCAAGTTTAGTAAGAAAGTGTGCGGACGAGACAAACACACATCAGCCGCTACCCGCTCCGATTATGGCTGTATTCGCGGCCACAACAACAGTCACCGTACAATAGACGTTAGTAATGTCCAGGACTTCGTCTCACTGACCTATATCCTATAGAACCTCAAATGAATCTAGTTATTTTATTACTGGCACACTTTGGTTGCCGTATTAAAGTTTATTATGTCATGAAAGAATGAACTCTATTGCTTTGTCATAATATTCGTCTTTGATTATTGCATCAATATATATACGACATTTCAAAAGCAATAGTTTACTGCCGATTCTTTGAGGATTGACTTCTGAACCGGAGGTTACTCCTGACCTTAAAAGAATTACGAATGTATTGTTAAATTGAAAATTATAATAAAATACAATATACTGGAATATTCCTTACACACTAGTTCAAAATTATAGTATAGATACAATACATACGATATCATTATAGAAAGGTTTACACCTAGCGAAGGACTAATAATGGGGCGAAATAAACAGGCAGGCGGTCGACCTCATGGACATTTGCAACACTAGGAGCATCGCCAATGCGTTGTCGACCCTGAGACGTGAAGTTGTTAAGTCTCATGTGCCTGTAATTTCACCGGTCCCATTACCTTTCTGAGCGAAAAACATTAATACATGTGCACTACTGTTTTACTGTTATATAGTACTTTCCCGGACGAGCTATGTACTATGAACTATGCACGAACCGGTGTTAGAGTCTGACCATTCATAAGTGCCTGTGAAGGCCTATTTGAATAAATATTTCATTTCATTTCATTAAGAGCTCTACTACTTCTAAATGATCACTTCTTCACACTCAAATATCACTCAAGTAATTTTTTTTGCTATCTTCAAAATGGTTACATGTATGTTAATATCTCTACTGTATATATATTTTTTTTATTAATTATGATCCTAATTAAGTAAGTTAAGTTTTTTCGATTCTCCACGAAGATATTTAAACCTTAATCAAAAGAAATCTCAACAGTCTGCTGGAACGCGAGTGAAACCGCAGGATGACGTGAGTATAAAATAAATTACAAAAGACTTATGCTAAGTGAGTGCATCGAACTCTCAAGAGTTGCTCTAAGTACAATTATACTGTAATGAGGTCGACTCTCCGATGGTCAAGGGCAGGGCTGCACTCAGGTGCGGCGCCTGGGGCGAAGGAAACGGGGGCATGTAGCTAATAATTATAGTTCAAATAAACTGCCATCTATTTGAAATCCTTATGAGGAATGGGTTGAGTAATTTTAACGGAATTAATAAGGCTTAAAATTTAGTATAGAATTTAATATATTTAAATATCTTTAGTCAAGATGTCGGAACGCAATTTAATAATTAATGAAACTTCATTTTTATTTTTTACTTTTAAATACTAAAAGTTATGCACGGATGTATAAAGAGATAAAACATTTGGTTGATCTGCAAGGTAAATACAAACAATTCTTAGTAATATAATTACAAAGCATTACAATCCTTATAAAAAAATGTGTTAGTAGTATAGTATTTTCTCTGAATTATTAATTTAAAAAATGAAAAATATCGCAATTGTTCTCAAATTTAATGCTAAAGTCTTGTTAAAACAAATAAGTGAGCCCAAAATTCAAGGGGTTAACTAATAAACAGGAGAGTTCCACTATCCACCTCCAGCTCGATATAAATAAATTATTATATGCTCATCCAAATCACACATACTTGCAAAGTTTCAAATCGATAGAACAATAAAAAGTAGTTTAAAATCGATTTCGAAAATTTTATTACATTGTTTCAATTGAAGTTAATAATGAGTGTGAAAAATCTCGTGGACATCGCCCCGCCCCTACCTTAATCCGTCCCTGGTCAAGGTCCAGGGTATTGGGGTCAGTCGACCCCCGCGGTGAGGCTTACGGCAAGCAGTAATAGGAGCATTATTACATACAAATTGGATATTAAATTAATACTTTATTAATAGATACACAGATTTCTTTACATACATAAGCATTTTTTTGTTAATATAAGTAGGTATCATGTTAGAATTCCGACATCCGATAGGACCACCATACCATCCGCCGTGAAGCAGTAGCATATTTCTGTTACTGTGTTTCGGAGAGAAAGGTAAAGTGATATTACAGGCACATGAGATTTACTGGCCCAACTAACATGATAATTGCAAAAGTTTTTGAGGTCGGATAATTATATGGATTTTTGTTGCACCGTTAATTGGATTTGTGTAAAACTTGGCACATAGATAGTTTCTTTCTTTTTTTTTTATTTACATATTTTACCAAAGTATGAAATGAAATGAAATGAAATGAAAATATTTTTATTCAAATAGGCCTTTACAAGCACTTATGAATAGTCTGACTCTAAATAGTATTAATAAGTAATAAGTTATAAATAATAAAGTTTGTCGACAGAACAACTGTGTGGATGGATGGTTGTTGCTCTATAAGGCGAAAACTAACTTTGTGTTTTTTTATGTCAATAGGTTGACATACTGACAGGCGGTCCACCTGATGGTCAGTGGTCACCGCCGCCTATGGACATTTGCAATACCAGGGAGATTGCGAATGTGTTGCCGACCTTGAATCTCTTTTTACGCCCCTTTTGAAGAACCCCATATCGTAGCGGTGAGAGAGAGAATGGCCCGAATATAATAGATTTGAACGAAACTTGCACAAATATACTCAATTAACACTTAAGAAACTTTTTATATCGGGAAAAATGTTACATCCCTCGGGAACCCGGGTTAAACCACGGCGATAGTTACAAGACACAAAAAATTATTCACGGATAGGTCTGGTAACTGACTCAAATAAGGGAGGAATAAACTATAGTGCTGAAGGATCCTGTACCTCTACCATGAGTTGCTATCGAAACTTACTTTAGTCACTAGCGAGTAAACTACTATCGATACAGTATTTCTCGATAGCAACTGTCAAATTTGTGACTCATGGTACCGAATTTCTATAGCAAAGGCTAAAAAACGTTACTCGCTAGTGTTTACATTTCGATAGATTTTTTACCTATCGACTCGTACTATCGATTTTAGTTCTTTACGTGACCGCTAGTGGCGCTGTACACATTTGCCATAGAAATGTTTTACGCCGTCGCTAGCGAGTGCGTACGTTAAAAACTCATGGTAAAGGCACTGTACCTCTACCATGAGTTGCTATCGAAACTTACTTTAGTCACTGGCGAGTAAACGACCATCGAACCCGATCGACTCATACTACCGATTTGAGTTCTTTACGTGACCGCTAGCGGCGCTGTACACAGTTGCCATAGAAATGTTTTACGCCGTCGCTAGCGAGTACGTACGTTAAAAACTCATGGTAAAGACACAGAAGTCAAATGAACGTTTATTAACCCCAACCATTGAGTATCAGAATTACCTTCGCCATTGTCGAATAGCATCAATGGCTTTCCGGCAATGAATTAATCAACAAAGCGAAAAATTCTGAATGAATATGACTCACCCATGTCTAGACCGAAACGATTGATTCTTGAAAATCAGGATTGGATTTGTTCACATAAAAAGGAATTTTAATTTGAGTGCGATAGTGTTTGAAATTGTATACTACAATTTTATACACAGGCAAGTTGGCCATGCCGCAGATCGATTCCCACCCAGGACAAACATTTGTGGGCACGAACCTGTCTGTTTGTTTTATGTCTGAATATATTTATAAAAGGAGAATTTGTAGTATATCACTTATCTGGTATCCATAGTACAAGGTCTGCTTAGTTTGGGATCAGATGGCCGTGTGTAAAAAGAACGTCCCAGGATATTTATTATTATTATATTTTAGAGTAGTAGAGCTCTTACTGCAGAGTTCGTCCGGGGAAGTACTACCACCTTACCCATTTCCGCCGTGAAGCAGTAGTGCAATTGTATTACTGTGTTTCGGTTAGAAAGGTAAGGGGGGCGGTGAAATTACAGGCACATGAGACTTTAACACCTTCACGTCTCAACGCATTGGCGATGCTCCTAGTGTTGCAAATGTCCGTAGTATATCAGTTATCTGGTTTCCATAGTACCAGCTCTGCTCAGTTTGGGATCAGATGTCCGTGTGTAAAGAATGTCCCGGGATATTTATTATTATTATGCTTATTGTTTATTTGTTTTTCTATTATTAAATATAGCTGACCCCCGCGGTTTTACAAACTAACATACCTACATTTGTTAAATATAAGCTTGTAACAAAAGAAGGCTCCATTTGCAAAGAAAAGCACCACTTGATTTCTGTTTTTTTGCGGTTTACAGCGGTTGTTACATCCTATAAATATATTTCTAACATACCTTACTATCTGGATCACACTGTCCTCAAATAAATAAAATAACTATAAAACAGTAAACACGCATTTTAAGGAGCGCGGCGCGTTTGTACCCAGGTTTGAGATAAGTTTTAATTTGCTGTTAAAACCATGGGGTAACATTCAGAGGACTATGGGAAGGTCAACACAAACTGATATACAAAGCTTTATGATGGTTTTAAAAGCATATCTAGCAAATTTTATGAGCCAGTTTGCTTGGTGGGTAAACCTAAGATAAATTTGTGTGGCTGAGTGTAAATTTATATGAAGGCCTGGGGCTCGATTCTGCAAGGAAAATGACACTAACTCGAGGATGTTTCGTCGCGGCCTCTATGCTCTGTCTCTGTCGCTTACTACGCTAATACTACCAATCACGTGAGAGGTAAGCTCTCCGAGGCCTCCGTGAAGCGGCTCGCAGACGAAGTTTGTATTAGCTGAATAAGGGGCTGGGCAGATATAAGCGCTATTCGGTACCACTGTGCGATATATATATACCGCGCGTTATAGTGCCGGGTGGTTATGATGTTCCGTGGCTTCAGCGAAACTAGAATATAATTTTACTTTTATTTGAAAAGGCCTTTTGTAGTATATTTAGAGTAGTAAAGTAGGTAATCGAGTTTCCGTAGCATAAGTCCGCGATCAGTTCCTTTTTTCTTGTCGTGTATTTCGACAAAAATGGTAGAAATTATTCAAAATATTCAATGTACAAAAACGCCATCTCTACAGATTTATTAAAATTATTTAATACTATCTATCCCCCGCGGTTACGCCCGCGTTCCCGAAGGATATAACACTTTCCCGCGATAAAAAGTAGCCTATATGTTATTCCAGGATATGCTATACCAAGTTTCATCTAAGCCCGTTTGGTAGTTTTTGCGTGAAAAAGTAACAAACATCCATACATACAAACTTTCGCATTTATAATATTTGTAGGATTTATTATGATGACTAGCTGTCCCCCGCGGTTTCGCCCGCGTTCCCTAGTGACGTAACATTTTCCTGGCACAAAAAGTATCCTACGTAACTTCTAATACCTCCAAGAATATGTGTACAAAGTTTCATGTAGTTTTCGCGTGGAAGCGTAACAAACAAACTTACATTCTCATTTATAATATTAGTAGGGATAATAATATTCGAATTTGAACACGTATTCACTCAAGTCTGCAATTTGTGACAAAAAGTAAAACAGTAGTTTTCCCGCCTGAAAAAAAAAAAAAAAAACTTATAATCGAATCATCCCAAAAATTCGGATACATGCTCAATAAATCCGAATAATAGACGTTTTCGGTGGCGGTGGTCCGAACCGAGAAGAACGCATAGAATTCCTATTAATACATTAGGTAATTCGTTGGACAGATCGAGAATGTGTGCTTAGAATCGATATATTACTATTAAATCGATACATTCGGAATAATCGGATCTCATTAACATACCGCCCGGTGATTTACGTCGGGACGGATGATCGGAACTATTCGGAACCGTTCGGGTTAGGGCTCGGACATGTTGGTGGTTATTTTTGGGGAAATACATCTGTATTTTTATTCTAATAATTCTTTTTTGGAGAATGAAAATGAAAATGAAAAATGACCATGAAATGCGGTAACCACTTACCATCAGGTGGACCGTCTGCTTGTTTGTCGGCCCATGTGGTGGAAAAAAGAATCGCTACGGCTGTTACTTTTTTGTCACAAATTTTCTGACCTAACATCTTCGTGTTCTTTAACAACTATTATTCGAAGTCAGTTAATCCTACTAATATTATAAAAAAAAAAAAAAAATCTTTTTAAATAATATCTAATTGTTAAAAAAAACTTGAGAGGTGTCAAGGGACACCCGGATGGAACGAAGATACGCATTGGAATTGACCAAATCGCTGAGTTTAGGTCCAGTGTTGAGAAAAACTTGCAATCTCTCGTCTTTAGTATTAGGTCTTCAATAAAAGATCAAGACTGTGCTAATAATTACTAATTATACTAATTTATAAATGGAACAGAATTTTAAACATGTTGTATGTAGCCTTTAAATAAATTATGAAAAAAACAAACCCAATAATAAACCATATCATTTAAATTTCGAAAAAAAGTGTCGTTACAACTTTTCGTATGAATTTTTTCCGTCTAGCCCCCTTTCACAACGCGCGATAAGTAACTTCGTTCCAATAAATATTTATCTATGAATATTAGGAAAAAAAGTTACATTCCTTGAGAAAGTGGGTGACAGTAACCTCTCAAATATGACCAGAGCCTTACCCGTCAACAAATTAACTTAAATTAGTAATACAAGTGCGTTGTAACTTCTAAGATAGCCGTCCGACATTCATTCTATTACATTAATACTTTAATATCAAGATGGCGGCGCACATTACATATCTCCGTTTACTATAAGATTTAATATTAATAAGGATTAAGTCTCTATTAATATTAGGTTCAATCGCCGCGGTGGTCGAATGGTATATAGCTGGGGACCTGAGTATTGCTTCCCGGGTAAGGCATTTGAAGTATTTTGTTATTTTACTAAGAAATTACAACTACGCCTTTTTATCCTTAATTCGCCAAAAAATAGGCACTCCACCTGATGGTAAGTGGTCACCATTTATGGACACTTGTAACACCAGTGGTACCGCTGCGTTGTCGACCCTCTGACGTCGAAGTTAAGTCTCACGTTGCTGTGTTCCAACAGCGTTAGTTGAGAGCTAGTTCCTTTCTTGTACATTTACCACCTTGACCACATCGTTTACCATGCGACAGTCAAACAATAGATCGATCCACGAGACGGAAGTAGCTAGATGTATTACCAAAAATAAACCTGTTCCCAAACTAGTAGTACAAAAAGTATGTAACACAATACTACGTAACAGTGTGTTGTTACATATGTAATTACGTCCGAGCGTCCGGACGGCGGACAGGCGGACGGGCGGACGGAGATGCGGACAATACGTCACGGTCTGCGGACGTCGCACTGTGAGCTCATTTGTATTGTCCACAGTGTTCAATTGACAGTGATTAAGTTAATTTCGCTATTTATTGCGTCGGCCATTTGTTATTTTATGTCTCATTATGGAGTTGGATTAGAGGGCATTTGTTTGTCGCTTGCTGTCGAGTGGTTGAGTTCCGCTGGAGATGTGGAGGACCTTGGTTTGATTCCTGGGACAAGGAAGGTAGTTTTTACGTCATGGGCTCGAAAGACAACGACAATGATTCTTTGTCACTTACTGATACCTCTACCTACCCCTTCAGGGATAATGGGTGAGAAGATACGTTAGGTGATGACTTAATAATGAGGCTATCACGCCAAATTATGGTAAGTTGTCACTGTTGTCTATGGATATTTGCAACAGCAGGGGCATCGCCGCGTCGACCCTAAGACGTGAAGTTAAGTCTCATGTTCCTGTAATGTCACCGGCTTTGCCTTTCTAACCGAAACACAGTAATACAAGTGCACTACTGCTTCATGGCAGATGGTATGGTGGTAGTACTTCCCGGACGAACTCTGAACTACTCATAATCGATTTAAATCAAATTTAGCACATATAATGAAAATATTCTGATGTATAAAAAGTTGAAAAATTCAACAACTTTAGCTTAGGCCCTAAAAAGGGCACTTATGAAGGTTGAAGCTACTACCGTTTCGGAAGTCAGCCTTCAACTGAGAAAAACCGACAAGAAACTCAGCAAGGTTACATTTTTTCTACATCCTACTAATATTATAAATGCGAATGTTCGTGAGATTGTTAATTACTCTTTCAATCAAAAACTATCGAATAGATTTGGACGGAAATTGGCACGTAAATGGAGCATTCCCTGGAATAATATATAGAATAATATAATAATATATATATATTATAATTAAGATATATAGACCATTTTCCCGCGATAAAAAGTATAATATATAAAAATGAATCCCCATTTCCCTTGGTCACGGCATCACGCATGGACGGCTGGACCAATTTCGCTAATTCTTCTTTTGTTGTGTTTGTTATTGTCACGAGAAGGTTCTTATGCAAGAAAAAAATAAGAAATTTGCGTGGAAAATTAGAAAAATTCAGAAAACTTAACCACTTTTGGTTTTTGACAATATAAAATTTTATTATTTACAGTCGTTTGACAGCTGGAGCGATTGACAGAATGCGCGCTGCAAATATCGTTTAAAATAGAGGCATGGGTCGAAATTATATTGATAATAAATTTATAATTTCTTATTGCACATTTCACAGTTGATTCGGATGATCGGAAGATTCGAATTCAATATTCATTGTTGAGACAGGACGACGTCTGTCGGGTCAGCTAGCTATAAATATAATCCCTTGGTAATGCGGGTGAAACCGCGGGGCGTTTATTAACTATCTGACTTCTTTAGCTACTAAATTTTCTCAATGTTTAACAATATCAAAGAAATAAAGCTTTCTGAGTAGTAGAGTTCTTAGTGCAGAGTTCGTCCAAGAAGTACTACCACCAAACCATCCGCCGTGAAGCAGTATTGCACTTGTGTTACTGTGTTTCGGTTAGAAAGGTAAGGCCGGTGACATTACAGGCACATACAAATTAACAACTTCACGTTTCAAAGTCGACGCGATGATGCCCCTGGTGTTGCAAATATCTATAGCCTGCAGTGACCACATCCCATCAGGTGGACCATCTGCTTGTTGGTATAAAAATCGTGCTAAACGACTGGACGTGAAAATTTACGCTAAAACATTACCAAATAACTACTAAAACCAATTTGTACGATACATTGTTAGTACACACCTAAACTCACAATCAATGCCAGAACTCTAAAATAACAGTTTTATATCGTATAAACTTCAACTGTGCGAATGTAATGTCCGCGCTAATGCAATAAACGCATTAAAACCACGTAAAATTCATCGTTCCGAGTACAATCACCAGATAAACGTCGCTCGATAACTGCTCTATGCACTTGTGTTTGCTGTAATCCTGCTTCGAACGTTTATATATAAATTTTAACCTTTCAAAGAATTATATTTTCAATGTGGCGTCGTAGTGCGTTGATGTCTTTTGGATGCAAATTGGTGTTGGTTATGTTTGATTCGTGGAGAAATAGGTTTTCTGTTGTGGACACGCTTTCTACTGGGGATTTAGATCAGCTGTTCTGTGAGGTGATCTGCCAATTTCTTTCTCATTTTGTTTTTATCATACTAATCCCTGCTAATTTTATAAATGTGAATGTAAGTTTGAACGATCATCATGAAACTTTGTACACATATTCTTGGAGGTATTGTATTAGAAGTAGCATAGGATACTTTTTGTGCCGGGAAAATGTTACATCCCCAGGGAATGCGGGTGAAACCGTGGGAAACAGCTAGCTGTATATATTTTTATGTAATTTTAGTATATTATTAAGTTAGATATG
This sequence comes from Habrosyne pyritoides, assembly GCA_907165245.1. Classification (NCBI taxonomy): domain Eukaryota; kingdom Metazoa; phylum Arthropoda; class Insecta; order Lepidoptera; family Drepanidae; genus Habrosyne; species Habrosyne pyritoides. The sequence goes on along the minus strand of OU015607.1, from coordinate 10,801,995 downwards.
ATTTTGCACTCCTACTTGTTTTATTTTAAGCTGCAAATAAATTATCCTAATGGGGGAGTTTCTATTATTATAACAGATAACTGATATACTTTTTAATATATTTCATAATTATGTTTTTTTCATTGTTTTACGGAATATGGGACAAAATATTAATGTCTCACTACAAAGGTCAATTTGAATATATCTGTCTAACTTTATATATATAATTTTTCTGTAAGTGTGTTGACAGTGAACTCGCTGCGAGCGAATTCCTGCATGGACTTATTTCGACAGAATGACGTCTGTCCGGGCAGCTAGTTATTTGTATAATTTGTTAATTAATGTTATTAATTTATAATGGGTGCACATGTTATAAACTGCATATGTAGTATGTTTACCCACCAAGAGAGAGTACTCATAGCACAAGAAACCTAAAACAAATGTGCCTTCTCATTTGAGATAAAAATATTAATCCGCACGGGATCCTACTTGAGCCAAGACTTTTAAAAATTAATTTCATAGTTTAGTCTCTACACATATGGTCACCTCTGTATCTTTAATTCACAATTTTTTGTAATCTTATTATTATCTATATACATATATAAAAATGAATCCCTATTTCCCTTGGTCACGGCATCACGCATGGACGGCTGGACCGATTTCGCTAATTCTTTTTTTGTTGTGTTCGTTATTGTCAGCAGAAGGTTCTTATGAAAGAAAAAATTAAGGAAGTGACGTGGAAAATTAGAAATTTTAAAAGCAAATAATATTGAAAAATATCACCCAGACAACAATTTCCACTCAAAAATCCAGTGTTACCAACTTAAAAAATACTTCAATCAAAAACACCACACCAATCTCTCTCAAACTATCATTATAACAATTTAAAACTTTCCATTGTGTACCCCGAGTGCCCCGGCCGCGTAACTACATAATATGTGCATCTAATCTCGCCGCAGCATCTTATATTAGTGTAAGTAATAACATAATCAGGTAATGAATGTCTTCATCGCCGCGCGGGATGTAATATATGCGTGTATTAAGTATAAACTATTACATGTCTACGATAACGCTTCAATTTATTGTGACCAACTCCCTATTCAGTTAATGCAAACTACGTCGGCGAGGCCTCCGAGTGGGTACCTCTCACGTAATAGCGTAGTGAGCAACAGAGACAGAACACGGAGGCCGCGACGGAACGTCTTCGAACTAGTGTCATTTTACTTTACTGAATGACTGGCTGTGTTCAGTGCCTTCCCAAAGTTTCTAGTGGATGAATGGTATAGAATATGGGAGACAATTAAATATTTTTTTTTTATATAAAACTGCTTGGGGGACTTGGCTCTATTTTTTCTTAAATGTTTTTTGGTTGCTTCTTGGAATTTTTTATAATATTTTTTTTCTTGGATTGGTATGCGACCCACAATGCAGACTAGAGTCATAATTACCTTGTAACTACATTAAATTTCATAGAAACCTGTTCAGTACATCTTAACATTAGTTGACATATAGACAGGAAAATGCAAAAAAAATATCCCTCCTTTGCGATTTGATAGAGAAGGAGATCCAGTGGAATTAATTACTAAATATTTGTTTTCTGTATAATCATACAGTGAAAACAAACATTAATTTATATACATAAACTAGCCGGCACCCGCGGTTTCACCCCCGATCGATATCATATATAGCCTATAACAATCTAGGAAAAATTCCGCGTCGAAGGGTAGCAGTCCCATCTCGATACGTTCAGTAGTTTTGAGGTGATGGTGCGTCAAAGAAACCCTATTTTCCTTAGATTTGGGATCACATGTCCGAGTGTACATTCACTTATGGATACCACATAAACAATTGACATACCAAAGTGACCTTTTAAATAAGCCGAAAATCGAACTCATCTCAGTTAACTGAAGTTTAACTGCCCTTTGTACGAGCACAGTTAATTTGACCGGCAGTTAAATGCGTTTAATTTAGGTTGTAGCTCGTAAAGTGTTAAGTTCACGCGAGTCTGTTGATGGGAGGTGTTGGCTCATTTACTGGCCCTACTAATGTTATAAATGCGAAGTTCGTATGGATGTTTGTTACTCTTTCACAGAAAAACTACTGACTGGATTTGGATGAAACTTGGCACATAAATAGAGAAGACAGTTCTCACCCATTATTGTTTTTCTGTTTTCCACCAATTATATCTTATTCTAATTGATTGAAACAAACAAAAAAAAACTATATAATTAAAATACAATATCAATAACAATTTCGTGTGTGTGTGTGTGTGTGTGTGTGTGTGTTTATTTGCATGTGCTTGTAGGCGCGTGTGCGTGTCTGTTTGTATGGTTTTTTTCTGTTTGAATAATTAGTTAACAATAAGAAATAGGTTTTCTGTACTTGTATAATCTAGTTGTTGTAACCATAGTTTTATTTTATCTTTTAGTTTATATCATAATAACTTAATTGTTAAAAAAAAGGAATTTTAAAACAGAAATGAAGCACTGCATCCTGTGCTAGCTGTACAATAGCTGTGTTACAGGCTACTGTGGCTTCCCCTTTAAATATTTGACAACATGAACAGTTGGAAATGTACTAAAACTTTAGCATTTATAGTATTAGTAGAAAAATAAATGTACACTATCTCTTTATAATATAGCTACCGTACCGCGGTCTCACTCGCATTTCCAAAGGATTTAATGTATCCTTGGCACATAGCCTATGTTCATCTGTAATAATGCACCTTTCAAATAGCGAAAGACATTTTTAAATAGGTGCAAGGTTCCGGAGATTACCATCCAATAAACAAAGTAACAAATCCTCTCTTTATAATCTATCTTCTATATATATAGTGTTCCTTTGACGCACCATCACCTCAAAACCACTGAACATATCGGGATGGGACTACTACCATTCGACGCGGAATTTTTCCTAGATGGTTATAGCCTATATATGATATTAATAAACGACCACAGGGACAGCTTGTATAATATAAATACAATCGGAAATTCTATACTACAGGAAAAAGAACAAAATTCTTGCAAATTCAATTTATTCAAAGCTAACATGGAATAGTTTCGACTCAATTCCAGGAAGCCTCAGTTGATTTATAACTGACAGCCTGCGGTTAATAGATGGAATATAGCGTATAGATAGATATAATGCCGGAGCCTCTGTCTATCCGGGTGGTCAGACGTTTCATTGTGGTTTTGAGGTGGATATTAAAATATAATTTCAGTAGTTTAGTAACATTTTAAACAAAATGTAGAGTGCACTGGTAAGTGTGCTCACGGTCGTGGGTTCGACTCCCATTTTATCGCTTGGGCCACCTAATGGTAAGTGGTCACCAACACCAGGGACATCACCGCGTCGACCCTGAGATGTGAAGTTAACTGCTTCACGGCGGATGGTATGGTGACAGTATAGGACAATCATTTGTGTGGATGAACATCTCTGTTTGTTCTGTTTCATTCATACTTATTAAAAACTAATTAAAATTATAAATTCAAAAGTGTCTCAGTCTGTTTGATACATTTACAGGTCTTACCTATTTGAGACATAGGCATACTTTTTATCAAGTTAGTTTCCTATAAGTTGCTGAGAAACGATACTCAGTGCATACGGATAGATACCTAGTCACAGAGTTCTTTCTATTTTGTTACGGAACCTTAAATCTTGTTGTTATATTTGTGTTTATTTAAAATAAAAAATGTGATTTTTCTAATCTAATATTATTCCACTTACACTAATATATAAAGTCGAAGAGTTTTTTGTTTGTTTGGTTGAACGCGCTAATCTTAGGAATAGTTGAATAATCCATTTATCGAGGAAGGCTATAGGAATAACATCACGCTACGACCAATAGGAGCGGAACATCAATGAACAATGTAGCAAATGGGGGATAAAAAATATTCCTTTTGAGAGGTTTGTGCGCGTTTGATAATTCGCGGATTACAGACTTACAGAATTCAAGATTAATTCCGGAACCACGGCAGCTATAAAAAAAATCAAAACACGATTTGAAAGGTACTTTATTCTCGAGTGACATAGGGTATGTTATTATTCGGGGATCATTAATCCCTCGGGAATGCGTGTAAAACCGCGGGACGGTAGTTTACAATAAATTACGTTAACAAAAAATATTACGTAACAGTTACACAAATGTATCGACTACCATCTCACGAATTTTGATTGACAGCACTAATCATCTACTCCCGACGCGTCCTTAACCGTCTCTATCCGCGTTTACGTCAACACGCCCCACGGAAACCTTTAAAATAAAACGTTAACACGCGATGTTAACTTATAAGGCGTTTACGGACTCGTGGCCGAGTAGGCGGGGCTGTTAAATTTGAATTTCGAAATGATTGACTGTCATAATCCTCATGAGCTGCAATTGGTTTTAAACCATAACAGATGCTCGTTAAGGATGGAATTTGAATGTGAGGTGTTGAGGTTTTATACTGTCCTATAGGTTTTGTGGCAGTTAAGAGGATTGGCAGTAATGATGGGTTCGGGGTTCGAGTACTTCGGGTATTTCCGCGTGTTAGATATGATGTGAAGTGTTAACGAGGTAACAAAACTTTACCTTTTATTTCTTGTTAAATTAAATAAAAGCACATTCATTCAAAATTAAGCTATGTAAGGTACACAATTGAGTGCAATTTTGATCAAACAAAATTTGATTAGTAAACATTGGACAGAATCTGTAAAAAGTTTCTTTTGACAAATTATTTCCTGTTTAAGAAAAATAAATGTCTATTGCGTTCTACAAAAGATTGCCTTATTAGTACTCAACCTTTTTACTCGAGAAAAAAATGAATAAAAGGTTATTACCTAAATAAAACACATTTCTACGCAACACACGTACAATACAAAACACACAAGAACTTCGAAATTATAACAAGCACTTTATTCCAAAAAAAAAATATATAATTGGCCCGATTCCTACACGCCGAGTCCCTAAACTAAACTTTGTCGAACGCGCGCGTAAACGTTACAATTCATCAAATATTTCGACGTCGTGAAACTGATTACTGTCCACGTCACCGTCCTGACTTGATGGGTTCTGATGGTCGTTCACAGACAATTCTTTCTTTTTTTTTCGTATTTGTTATTGGAAATTGGTTTTTATAGTATCGCGGATTTATTATGCCTAATTATAGGGTGCCGAATTACTTGGATCATTTTCTATAGGCAGGCAGGTAGGTACACGGTTTTTGGTAGTTTTTACGTCAATCTCACGTTCATTCTTTAATATCGCATGATGTATGGTTTGAGTCACCATGGTTTTGGTTGCTTCGGGATTTTATTTTTTTATTTTAACTTTTTTTGTAAATTGTAGAGTATGAGGTATTTTAGCTATTAATATAATGTTTCAAATAAAAATAGTTACATAAATATAATATCCTAAATAGTGTGAATGCGAAAGTGACTTAGATTGTTACACTTTCACGTTTAAACGACTGAGCCTTTTTATTCCGGAAAAATGTAAGTTCCCTGGGGAACACGGGTGAATCCCCGGCATCAAAAAAGTGTATGCTTAAAAAGGAATACAACGTTTTCGTGTCGCATATGAATATATAGTTTGTATTTAATTGGCCACCATACCAAAAATATCAAAAAAAAATAATAATTCAGTCTATGTCTGTACTAGATAACAAACCGTTAAGACTGTCCGACAAAATTCTAAATAGATGGCCAATGTAAAGCATAATTCGTTTCTCGGAGGTTTTTTACGAGCTCCCATATTATGTAGGTAGCATTATTGGTTATTCAAATATCAAATTGGCGAGATTGGTTATTCAGAAATTATTCAGTGGCGAAGGAAAATTATTAAGCAAATTGCTATATTGTGTTCTTTTATGCAGAGTTTGGAGTTTTTTAGAAATTCGCTGTTTAGCATAAATTTGTTTTGAGCACAAATCCTATCGTTCTTCACTACATAGTAGTAAAGTCGTGTCTGTCCCTATGTATGCTTAGATCAATAAAACTACGCAACGGATTTTGATGCAGTTTTTATGTATAAAACATGATTATTATTATAGGGATGTGTCCCGAAATGTCAAATCAGCAATTCTTTATTAAATTTCAAAACGATCGAATGTATGGAGTTTTGTATGAAATAGCAAGTTGTGACGTCATAATTGTACAGCATCAAATAACATACTCTTTATGATTAGATCGGTACTAAACAATCACATTAATGTTTTCGTATATTTTTGGATGTTCAATACACTGGTTAGTGTTTGATCATTTATCTTTAATACAGGACACATCCCAATTGAGAAAATGCGAGAATTTTAAAGATTAACTGCGCGCGTTTGACAGTTCGCAGTGTAACCGTGGGGGCAGATAGAATGTTAATAATGCGAGTTTGTTATGGTTTCACGCAAAAACTACTCGGTGGATTTAGAAGAAATTTGGCACGTATATAGTTAATAGCCTGAATTAACACATAGGATACTTAGTATCCCGGGAAAATGTCACATCACTCGGGAACGCGAGTGATTCCCGGAGGACTATTAGCATTGTAAATGGGATAGTTTGTGAGGATGGATGTACTTACGTTTGTTTCTTTCACGCAATTTTTTTTAACGGATTTGGATGAATCTTGTCTCATCGATAGAGCAGTCGAAATGAAATATTTATTCAAATAGGCCTTCACAGGCACTTATGAATGGTCAGACTCTAACACCGGTTCGGAAGGTTGCTTGTACTGAGTGGAGCCGGCAATAAACCCAGCAATTACTCTTTTCAAAATAAGATTTTGTACATAAAGATGTGTCCTGCTGGAGCAAACTCTACACCCAAGCATACCTTAGAATAACAAATACGTAACATCCGCCGAAAACAAGGGTGAAACCGCGGGCGACAGCTAGTATGAATTATAATTTCAATAATGAAATCATCAATAAAACCCAATGTTAAATAACGCGAGCACATCTGGAAAAAATCAACGATCGAATACATATAATTTTTTTGATTAGTACATCGCATTGTTATGTGCAGTGAATGACCGAACTTACCGGCAGGTGTACAAGTTAGGCTGTGTCTATATTTGTGTACTGGGGCTCGATTCTGTAAGGAAAATGACACTAACTCGAGGATGTTTCGTCGCAGCCTCCGTGCTCTGTCTCTGTCGCTTACTACGCTACTACTACTAATCACGCGAGAGATAAGCTCTCCGAGGCCTCCGTGACGAAGTTTCTATTAGCTGAATAAGGGGGCTGGTGCTTGATGTATATAGGAATTAGCTGTACTTAGTGCAGAGTTCGTCCGGGGAAGTACTACCACCTTACCCATTTCTGCCGTGAAGGAGTAGTGGACTTGTATTACTGTGTTTCGGTTAGAAAGGTAAGGGGGTCGGTGACATTACAGGCACATGAGACTTAACAACTTCAGGTCTCAGGGTCGACAACGCATTTGCGATGCTCTGGTGTTGCAAATGTCCATAGGCGGTGACCACTTACCTTCTGGTGGACCATGTGCTTGTTTGTCGGCTTACGTAATACTCGTATATAAAAATATACGTGTTGCTAGCTCTTTCTATTAATATCTATTTATATTATATACCAGATTCCGCTCGCAGTTTCACTCGCATTAAAATGGACAAAAAGCGCTTACTACCAGAAGCTAGTTTTGTGCCAAAATTCAGTTTGATCGGTTCAGTCGTGTAGCTGTGAAAGAGTAACAAACTAACTAACTCACTTTAACATTTATAGATTATACATGTCCCCCGTGGTTTCACCCGCGTTTTGTTCGAAGTTGATCATACCAAGAAAACATCTTTGACATACAAACTGTGCACCCTGTTTACCCCCTTAGGGGGTGAATTTTCAAAAATCCTTTCTTAACGCTCCCCTACGTTATAAATGAACCCCTGTGTAAATTTCATGTTTCTAACCTTTGTAGTTTAGGCCCCGTATTGATATGGCAGTCAGTCAGTTAGCTTCTCCTTTTATATAATATAGATAGATTAGGATATCATATTTATGAATATGTATATTAATGAATTTTCTATTTTTTTTTTAATAATATAAACTAGTGCTTGACTGCGATCCCACCTGATGGTAAGCAGTGATGCAATCTTAGATTTTGAGGCGCACTAGTTTTAGCCTTGAAGACACCCAAATTATAGTTGCTCGGGAAGACCGCAGCAGGCAAGTTATTCCAGTCCCTCGATGTACGCGGTATAAACGACGAGGCGAAACGCTTAGTCGTTCCTACGGTCCGGCCGTAGGAGTTTCGACAACGTAGGTTTGGATACACGCCGTACGAAGGGATGTCCGAAGGTGGAAAGGTGATGGCGGAATCAAGTCATGCAATTCACGCGCACACTCTCCGAAATGCAACCTGTAAAACACCGAAAGGCTGGCTACCCTACGCCTGTGCTCAAGGCTTTGCAGATTGGATTTAACCAAACCTGGATCACCAATTAGCCTTTTTGCACGCCTTTCCACCAAGTACAAAGCTGCTAAATGGCATTTTGCAGCACCAGCCCATATATGGCTGCAGTACTCCACACACGATCGGACCTGAGCTTAGTATAACATTAGAAGCTGTCCCGGTGTGAAGTACCGCCGGACCTTTGCAAGAACGCCGAGTTTTTTAGCAGCTGTCTTGGCTTTGGACTCAATGAACCGCTCGAAGTTGAGGTCTGAGGAAACTTCAACACCCAAGAGCTGAAGGCGGTTGGTGCATTCCAGGGGTACATTCCGGAAAGCAGGAGCCAAGGTGAACGGGCTCCTTTTTGCGGTGAACAGACACGCCTGTGTTTTGGCAGCGTTGAATCCCACCAGATTGACTTTACCCCATTTGGAGACTGCCCGAAGTGAGATATTTGTACGCTCTACCATAGCCTCTCTTTCGGACTGGATTAGCTCCTTACTAGCCCGAGCACCCGGCAGATATCTCTCTACAACTGTGCTGTCATCTGCATACCCATAGACACCGGGCATCAGCAGATCGTTAATATGCAGCAGGAAGAGAGTTGCAGAGAGCACAGACCCCTGAGGGACCCCGGCATTTGTCGTCATGGGTTCCGATGAGCAACCATCGACGACAACTCGGAGAGACCGTTCTCTTAGGAAGTCTTTTACCCAGGCAATCAGACCAGGAGAACTGCCGAACGCTGGAAGCTTGCTGATAAGACTAGCGTGCCATACCCTGTCAAAGGCCTTCGAGACGTCCAAGGAAACGGCTATCGCTTCCCCATTCTTCTCGAGGGCTTCGCCCCACAAGTGGGTGGCGTACACTAGTAGGTCCCCAGTAGACCGATTGTGGCGAAATCCGTACTGTCGGTCACTGAGGAGATCGTTACCTTCCAGGTATACCATGAGGCGCGAATTCAATACACGCTCCATAATCTTGCAGAGTATGGAGGTTACCGAAATCGGCCGATAGTTGGCAGGATCGGCACGACTGCCCTTTTTGGGCACGGGATGCACATTGGCAAGCTTCCAGGACTTGGGCACTGTACCAGTCCGAATTGAGAGGCGATACAAACGTGTCAATACAGGAGACAACTCGGGCGCACAAGCCTTAAGAACAATCGCTGGTATACCATCTGGTCCACTAGCTTTATTCACATCCAGACGACACAGCACTTTCAGAACCTCTTTATTCCTTATGCGAACCTCGGGCATCGGATTCTATATTCATCCAGGGAAGGAACATATAGCTAACTAAATAAAACCCTTACCAGCACGTTTTGAATAGAATTTCCATAAGTAGGTCAGTTGAAACTATGTGATTCGACACAATAGAAACGCGAGACAATTCAACAACGGAAATAATACCGTTGTTATTATGTAGACAGGTCAGTTAGCTTGGTGGTTAGAGACTTTGACTGCCACGCCGCAGGTCGTGGGTTCGATTCCCACCTAGGACTTTGTTCTATGTTTGGCTGTAAATATCTATATAAGTTTGTATTTACAAATTAGTATATCAATTATCTGGTTTCCATAGTACAAGCTCTGCTTAGTTTGGGATCAGATGGCCGAGTGTGAAGAATGTCCCGGAATATTTATTTATTATTATTATAATGTTCGTACAGTCAGCAAATAAGTACGATTATCCATAATACGGTAAGATGGAGTAAGCAGTTGTTTCTGAGCTTGTTTGAACGAGAAAATGAGATATAAAATAATTTTAGAACGTTGTTCACTTCGCACAATAGTTTTTTACTCAAAGATGTTTTTAAAGACGCTTGCAAAGTAAAATTTAAACAAATATGAATGTAGCTTTATCTAAAATGTAAAATGAATGACACTCACCTGACACACAGCAGCACAAGCAGCAGTAGCAGCAAAAAGCTGCCCCCACTGGGCGCGAGCGCGTTGAGTCCGGTTGCCGTCGGCGCGCGTACCACTGTGCTCGCGCGACGCACGCATTCCAACATCGTTTCACATCCTAATTATTTGTTGCGATTTTTATCTCCAAAAACACATTTTCACTGTTTTTTTTTTGGTCCAGCACTTATTTGTTTTCGACCACTGGGCGTTTCGATTTTACATCGTTATTGTACTGTTATGATTGCACTGGTAATGTGATATTGTGGTTTATTCAAAAGAAATGTGTTTCTCAAAGTTTCGCTAATATTATAATGAGGTAAAGTTTGATTTTTATTTGTGTAAGCGTACGTAGAACAACCAGCTAAAGTTTCATCGCTATTGTATATCAGATAAATGGTATTATACAAGAAGGTATAGTTTACAAACATACATTGATTTATATATCAAATGCATATAATATTAATAATTTATTTTAGTTATCTCCACAAATTACATGCAATGATAAAATACAGTTACAGGAAGATTGGGAAAAAATTGCAATTTGAGGGAGATCTGGAGTCCAAACAAAGCCTGAGCCTGTATTTTGGATCTCCAGGCCCCCATTTCCTTTAATTACAGTAGTCAACGTGTTGCGTAAGTGTGTATAATGTGTGAGTAAATGAGTAAGGGTTTGTGTGTGTGTGTGTCTGTCAGTGTGTGCGTGTGTGTGTGTGTGTGTTCGTGTGTGTGTGTGTGTGTAGTAATGTATATATATGTATATAGATTCATTTAATTCCAATCAATTCCAATAGGCCAACGGACTTGATGTTTAACTATTACAAGTTCTTTGAACTGAGACTAAAAAAACAACGGGTTGCACTCCGGGAGTGCCGGCAGAAGTGAAAACTTGAACATTAAAGTTGCTGCATTTTTACCGTCTTACGAATGTTCGATTAGGTCACGTGTCCTGACGCGAGTTTAACATTTTATACCCATCCCAAGAAAAGTGCTCAACGCCGCTAAAGCTTTTACTTCAAAAACAAATAATAACAATTTTAAAGCGGGGTGAGCCCCCTTTCTCCAATACTGAGAACCTCAGGCCGACACAGTTTGCCCGCAATACGACTGATTTGTCGTAAGCAAATTGTCACAGGCTGGTCTTCGCTACGCTGTCATTATTTGTTTACAAGTTAGACATGTTATTTATAGCTGACGACTGATGCTGTAGCATAGTTTAATTTTATTATTTTATGATTTACAGTTCTAGAGTTACTTATGTAATATATAAAATAAAATAAATATCCCGGGACATTCTTCACATCATTCATCACGGCCATCTGGTCCCAAACTAAGCAGAGCTAGTACTATGGAAACCAGATAATTCAATTCAAAATTCAAAACCATTTATTCAGTTTAGGCCCTCGGAAGGCACTTATGAAGGTCAAATTTAAAGTTACTGAAGCTACTACCGGTTCGGAAGTCAGCCTTCAACTGAGAAGAATCGCCAAGAAACTCAGCAAGGTTACATTCTTTTTTATTTTTATTAATTAATATTTAATATAAATTTTATCTATTCTGACTTTTTGGCTATTTTATAATATCAATTTTATATATTTAACAATTACAAAATACTTAATATAGGTAACATCCAAAAACAAAATAACTGATATACTACATATACTATTATTTATTATTTTTTTTTCTAAATATCTACTTACTTATATAGATATTTATACCCTATATATATATTTATCCCTAAAGAGGTCTAACTATTGATTTTTTTTTATACCACATGTGCAGGCAAACAAGCAGACGTTCCACCTGATAGTAAGTAGTCACCACCGCCTATAGACATTTGCAACACTAGGAGCATCGCAATGCACAGTCGACCCTGAGACGTAAAGTTGTTAAATAAATGTAAATATTGCATCGACCATCAAATGATTTGGAATAAACAGCAGAAAAGTGTCACTTTTTCAATTATTCAAATAAGCAAATATTTTTTTAGAAGTGATAAAGCTCTTAGTGCAGTGTTCGTCCGGGGATGTACCATCATGCGCCGTGAACCAGTAGTATTACTGTTTCGGTTAGAAAGGTCAGGCCGGTGACATTACAGGCACATGAGACTTAACTTCACGTCTCAGGGACGACGCAGCGATGTCCCTGGTGTTGCATATGACCACTTACCCTCAGGTGAACCGTCTGCTTGTTTTCCGGCAAATAAAAATATATACATTACAGTATATTATTGATTAAAAAATACAAATAAATGATTTCTAGCGTTTGAGAGCATGACAGGCCAGTTGGCTTGGTGGTTAGTGACCCTGGTTGCCAAGTCGCAGGTCGCGGGTTCGATTCCCAAACATTTGTGTGCATGAACATGTCTATTTGTTCTGTGTCTGGGTGCAAATATTCATTATAAGTATGTATTTAGAAAAATAAATAAGTAGTATATGTAGTATATCAGTTATCTGGTTTCCATAGTACAAGCTCTGCTTAGTTTGGGATCAGATGGCCGTGTGTGAAGAATGTCCCGGGATATTTATATATTTATTTATATTATATTACTCACTCATTGACACTGACAGTTGCGATTTGTGCGATGTTCCGGAGAGACCGTTACCAGTCAACTTCAGGGTGTCGGTAATTAGTGGCGTTGTGCGCGCAAATCGTAAAAATTTACTCTCATAATTTTTCCCTAACGCGCCAAAAGAAGTTTAACTTCAAAAATACAAAATCAACTTATAAATGTAATGAATTACGGTCTATTTTTGTTATTGCTCGACGCCTTGTGACGTGAAGTGAAGGTCGCATTGGAAATGTGCAATGTAAGTATTGTTACTTCATTAGCAGTTCACGACTGCCCGCTTCCGTGGTGCTGCATCAGGGTCACACATATAGTGACCGGCCTATTCAGCTAATAACGAGGCCTCTAGGGCCTCTAACTTAATGTTTTCTAGCCTATGTATCTAAGTATACTCTATATATTATATAAAGAGGAAAGATTTGATTGTTTGTTTATTAGCATTGAAGGGGCTCTTGAGACTACTGGACCAATTTGAAAAATTCTTTCACCGAAGGGAAGCTACACGATCATTGGGTGACATGTCTATAATATATTTAAAAAAAAACTAGGGATCCTTACTAAAACTCCAATTTTTGATTGATTGATTGATGATTTTTGATTTTGACAAATTGATGATAGAACGAACTGATCACTGACACCTGCTCGAAGATGTTTCGTTGCGGACTTAATGCTCTGTCTCTCTCGTTCACTACGCAATTACGTGAGAGATCCGCTCTCCATGGCCTCGTTACGAAGTATGTTGTAGCTGGCTGGTAGTAAATTTTTCCTCAATGGACAAACTCTTTCTTAATAGGCAATTTATCACGGTTTGAAGCAGGTTATTTTTTACCTCAAGGCCAAATGTATAATCGTTTTTATAGGCATGTCTAATAAAGTTAAACATGTGCCTCATCTAACTTAAAGAATAAACGAGTCATTTGTAAGTTTTGAGAATTTTTAGTTACAGAATCGTAAAAAAGGTTTTGCATGCTGTTGTTCGTAGGAGTGAGCTTGAATATCGCAAGTTGTGGGTGCGATTCTTACTCAGAAGAAATGAAATATTTATTAAAATAGGCCTTCACAGGCACTTATGAATGGTCAGACTCTAACACCGGTTCGGAAGGTTGCTTTTAAACATGTTGTAAGTAGCCTTTAAATAAATTATGAAAAAAACAAACCCAATAATAAACCATTTCATTTAAATTTTGAACGTAACAATATGGAAAAAAGTGTCGTTACAATTTTTCGTATGATTTTTTTCCGTCTAGCCCCCTTTCACAACGCGCGATAAGGAACTTCGTTCAAATAAATTAATAAAATTCCTCATTTAGAACTAGAATAATTTAGTGTGAACTCGGAATTGTTAACAACATGACGTGGGCGAGTTTCTGTGTTCCTGTTATCAGGACGCTCGTTAAACTGGACATGCGCCGGCTCGGTGCAGCCTCCGCGCGCCCTTGTTGAGAAATAGCTAAAACAGTACGTCAATTAGAAAACAATTTATTTTAGCATAAAAATGTCATGGGACAATCAAACTTATTGTTTTATGGCAAGGTTCAAATTCATCTGCATTATCAAAAAATTAACTTTGAATCGATAAATTAGTTAAGTTCGTTATAAGAAAGGATTTCTTCCGTTCTCAAGGCTATACAGTACTCTACATAATTTAATATAAGGTACTTAATATGTGTAGGTACTGTTTATGTAAAGTGACGAATTTAATAATATTTTAAACTGAATTCAAAATAGGTATGAAATGTGAACTGAAAATATATAAGTACCTAGAAATTGTAATTCAAACTGTAAATTCGTGTACATTTTTGAATTAATTCATTTTTCTTGGATGTTTATAAATATCTTAAGTGATTATGATTCGACTTCTTACTTACCAAGTAAGATGTAGAAGAAAATTCTATACAAAAAAAAAAACAAACAGTAATTTCTTCTTAAGACTCATAAAGTCAGAAATTCAATGAAAAGTCAATTAATCAGATAACTATTACACAATTACTTTAATCACATACAAATGTTAGCATTTAAATAGTACAAACTAATCGAAATGAGTTTCGATTCGATAAACTGCTTTGCCAAGATTACTGTTCTACTCGCCCTTCCGAAGTATGTCACATTTTCCCGAGATAAAAAGTTAACGCTATTCCAAAACACGGTCTATCTATGTGCCAATTTTCATCCAAATTTTGTATATTTTTACGGAAAGAGTAACTAACATCTATATGTATGTATTTAGAAAGAAAAAGTAGTATCTGGTTACCATAGTACAAGCTCTGCTTAGTTTGGGATCAGATGGCCGTGAGTAAAGAATGTCCCGGGAGTAATTTTTTCTTATTTTTTTTTAATACATCCATAATCACAAACTTTCGCATTCATAATATTAGAAGGATCGAATGCATACCTGTTTTAATCAATCGAAAAATAATTTCATAATAAGTTCATATTGAGTTGGTCTACTCTTGAAGAACATTCTTATGTACTATGGTTCAAGTCATTTGTGGAGGTGGAGTCTTGTATGTTTGTATGTTATATTTAATTGATACGAGTTTTATTGGGTTCCAATTGATGGCATTTAAACTTGTTGTAAAACTAGTCTTATTATTTTAGTGATAAGTGCGAAATTGACTTTTTCTGTAAACATTTTTTTGTTTTCTTTTACTATTATAAATAACTGAATGCAAGTGAAAATACAAAAAAATCAGTTTTTTTTTATCTGGTATGTTGGTTTTTATTTTTTAGATTATATGGGCTGACAAAATAGCAAACGGTGCACCTGATGGTAAGTGGTCATCGTCTAAGGACATTTGCAACACCAGGAGTATCGCTGCGTAGATGTTGAGACGTGAAGTTGTCAAGTCTCATGTGCCTGTAATGTCACCGGCCTGACCTTTCTAACCGAAACACAGTAATACAAGTGCACTACTGCTTCACGGCGGATGGTAAGGTGGTAGTACTTCCCGGACGAACTCTGCACTATGACCTCCACTACTCAAAATATTCTGGGTGGAAAAAATATGAATTAAGTGGTTTTTTATTTATTTTCCAACGGTACCCTAATAATACGGTGTCTCTGTTATGTGATTACACTGCGACTACACTGGAATGCTATTAAGTGGAGTTAACGTCCACATGTCACTGCTCAGTTCTTGTTTAACCGTTTGCGAATTGAACCTCAATATGTGGTTTCTTGTTTTCTTATTTCTCGTTAATTCTTTTTTGTTTTAAAATTTGTATCAGTATATATATTTTTTTATGTAAGTGCTATTTTAATTTGTAATGTAAAAAAAGGCTTTCAGCTTGTAGTATACAAAATAATTTGATTATGGAAATAGGTACCAAATTTAATCTGTAAATCTAAAAAGCAGCTGTGAATCACTAATCATTTTTAAAAAGTCTGCCAAAAAGTCTAATTAAATCAATGTACAAAAATATTTAACATGTAACCTTGCTGAGTTTCTTGCCGTTTCTTCTCAGTTGAAGGCTGACTTCCGAACCGGAGGTAACTTCAGTAGCTATGACTTTCTTATGCACCTTTTTAGAGCCTGTACTGAATAAGTAAATGCCATTATTGTTAAATAATTTTCTAGTTTAATAAATGGAAAAAAACTCGTTCCCCGATGCAAAATCAATAACATAACCTAAAGATCGAAATTCGACCATAATAAACTTTTTTGAGTTTTTTTTATCAAAATATTACCTTTTTACACTTTTTATAGAACCACTTCTTCTCCATACAAACTTTAACTGTGTCAAATTTCACGTTGATCCTTTCACGCAATTTTCATAAAAAGGAGCCTAAAGAATTATTTTAACTTATTAATATATAGATAAAACAAACTAGTATAATTTATAGGATATGCTTGGGTGATGATACAATCTAAGGTAGTAGTACCCACACATAGTCATATATATAGATTTTGTCTGGAATGTATATTATTTTAGAAATCCAGTTCATAAACTAATAAACAATCAGACAGGCAGGGCGCAGTAAACATGGCAGTTTTATTTGTACCTCACACGGGAGCCTCCCGACAATCGCACCGGTATCCCGCGGCTTCAGATCGCCTCTGTCTTACAAAGTAAAATAGGGCCAGGAATGCTCTGTTATTCCGCACTGATGCCACACAGTTGTAGGTATTTATTTGGTGTAATTGTTCTGTAGACATAGAATAGTTAAAAAGTCTTAAGTCTCGTTTAAATGGAGCTACTGAAGCTGCCAACGGTTTGAAAGTTGGACCAATGAGAAGAAGCGGGAAGAAAATTAATTTGAATGAAAATATTTTGGCTATTTTCATTAGATAAAGAAGCATTTATTTAGATCCTAAAGTGGCACTTGCAAAGGCCAAAGCTACTGAAGCTGACAATCAGATGGTCAAATGAGAAGAAATGGGAAGACACCAAATCTGATTATTTTTACTGGCTTACTTATATTTATGATTACTGTTCAAAATGCAATACCGTTTACTCAGTTCAGGTCCTAGATAAGTGAACTTATGAATGTCGAAGCTACCGGATCTGACCGAATACGCCAATCTGACGGTTAACAAACTGAGAAGACTCGGGAAGAAATCTTTTTTATTTAATATTTCATGTATTTTGGCTTTCAAATAAAATTAAAATTTATAGGACAGGTCGTCAAAATGGACAGAGACTTATTTTTGATCAACGATTAGGCATGCAACCTTTTTCGCATTAAGATTAAGGATGAAACCTCTTTAGAAGCTAAAAAAAACTGTTTTTTTTTCTATACCTAGCCTTAACTAGCATTTGACATCCACAGACATAAACTAATCAGTAGATAGTACTGTAATATTGTCATACATATATTAATAATCAATTCCATTTGGTATCAGTTGCCCGTTACATCAGAGACAAACGAGCAAATGAGTTTCCTGCTTTAATAGCCCGCTCCTGTTTCTCATTTATTTTATAGACATACAATAATAATATTTTATATTTATCAACACATATATTAACTGTCGTTTCCAAGGAATAAACTACAAAAACACTTTTACAGGAGTTTTTACGATAACGATACGATTTTTAAGATACTTTTTTGCTGATAAAGTGGTATAACGCTCTGTTGGAGACTCGAAGGTTCTGCCTTCGATTCGAGGTCGGGCGAGGTAAAATTATCCTCCTTTGTTGGGACTTGAAATATCATTGAATTGGTCTCATTGCTAAGACTTCTGCCTAACTATTCGGGGATGAATACCACCCCAACTCACCTGTAGGGTGTAAGCGACTAAAGAGTATACCGATGACCGCGTGCACTTTACACCGCGCGCCTAGTGGACACGAGCATTCCCGAAGAGAAGGCGTAATAAATTTCCCAAAACTATTTTAATATGTAGTGCAATGAATGGACAGAAAGCATAATAACCATTATATATATTTTTAGAGTAGTAGTGCTCTTAGTGCAGAGTTCGTCCGGGGAAGTACTACCACCTTACCCATTTCTGCCGTGAAACAGTAGTGCACTTGTATTACTGTGTTTCGGTTAGAATGGTAAGGTTACCGATGAAATTACAGGCACATGAGACTTAACAACTTCACGTCTCAGGGTCGACAACGCATTGGCGATGCCCCTAGTGTTGCAAATGTCCATAGGCGGCGGTGACCACTTACCATCAGGTTGTATTAAAAAAAATAGATATATTGTACACTAGCTAACATACCGCGGTTTCACCCGTGGCTAGTCTATACCCTGGAATAATATACCTTGCGGGACTGAATGAAATTTTCTAGTAAATGCAATGGTTCCGGAGATTACCCTCCTATAAACAAACTTATAAAATCCACTCTCTTTCTTTATAATATTAGTATAGATAAAGTCTATTCTACAGGAATAAGAACAAAATTCTTATTAATTATAAAAGTATTAAAAGGTTCAATTCCAAGAAGCTTGTTTCAAGATATAGCTGCTCTCTGCTAGTGAAATAATTATTAAAATTGTCGTAGTCGTTTTGAGTCCTCCGCGGTTTCACCCTTATTCCTAAGGCATGTAAAATATTTCCGAGATTAGTAGGCTATATGTAATTCCAATGCATGTTCTATCTATGCGCCAAGTTTCATCAAAATCCGTTAAGTATTTCTTCTGTGAAAGAGTAACAAACAGCTATACTTCCATCCTAACAAAATTTCTCAATTACAATACTAGCTGTCCCCCGCGGTTTAACCTACATTCCCGAGGGATGTAACATTTTCCCGGGATAAAAAGTAGACTATATTTTTTTCCAGGGCATGTTCTATCTATGTGCCTAGTTTCATTCAAATCCGTCCGGTGATTTTTGCGTGAAAGAGTAACAAACATAAATAGATCCATCCTCACAAAATTTTCGCATCTCTGCATAGTACGAAAACAAAGTCGCTTCCCGCCGTCTGTACGGTTAGGTCTTTAAAACTTTGCAAAGGATTTTTATACGACTTTTATCAATAGGTTTATATGTAACTACTTGCTATTCCCCACGGTTTCATCCGCATTCATCGACATCATATATAGCCTATATCCATCTAGGAAAAATTCCGCGTCGAATGGTAGCAGTCCCATCCCGATATGTTCAGAAGTTTTGAGATGATGGTGCGTCAAAGGAACCCTATGTTCCTTATATTAATGTATAGAAGAATTATCGGACAAGATATGACAAACATACATAAATACAAATCTTTTCTCGTCATAATATTAGTATAGATTATAGATAAATAGTTAACAGAAGTCAAAACATCAACGAATTAGTGTTAAAGTGCATATTTTATTCATATAATCCGTTTGGAATCGAGGCGATAGATATAAACACAGATTTACTTAATTTCGCTTACGGAAATAATGATGATTTACTAAACACTATGGAGTTTATACTCGATTTCGATCGAAGACTAATCTCTCATAATCGATTTTGAATATTTGTGCGATATTGGATTATATGATAAAATTTTATATGGAACTAGCTGCGCCCTGCGGCTTTGCCCGCTTTCAATCCTGGTTATAAACCTTCCTCTTGAATTACTCTATCTATTGCTGAAAACTGCATTAAAATCCGTTGCATAGTTTACGATTCCATAAAGGACATACAGACAAACATTCATTTTTATATGTAAAGAAGATGTGTCCCCCGCGTTCCCGAGGGATGTCACGTTTTCCCGGAATAAAAAGTAGTCTATATGTTATTCTAGGATATGCTCTATCTATGTGCAAAGTTTCATCTAAATCCGTTGTGTAGTTTTTGCGTAAGAGAGTAACAAACATCCATACATACAAAGTTTCGCATTTATAATATTAGTAGGTCATATAGGATTTGGTGAGTTATTCTATACCACATTTGTTTTAGGGTATTATATCCCACTAATTTTATAAATGCGAATGTTTGTATGTATGGATTTTTGTTACTCTCTCACGCAAAAAACTATCGAATAGATTTGGTTGAAACTTAGCACATAGATAGCGCATATTCTGCAATAACATATAGGCTACTTTTTATTCCGGAAAAACGTGACATCCCTCGGGAACCCGGGTAAAACTGCGGAGGACACATCTTCTTCTATATATAAAAATGAATGTTTGTCTGTATGTCCTTTATAGAATCGTAAACTATGAAACGGATTTTAATACAGTTTTCAGCAATAGATAGAGTAATTCAAGAGGAAGGCAAAATGTGGCATGCCTCGAAAACGCGGGTAAAACCGCGGGGTACAGCTAGTTAGTAAAAAAACACTTTTTGGCCCAAAAAGCAATGTCTGATGATTTTATTTTCTTATTAACTAAATAATATATGTAACAAGATTATAAAATTATTACTAAAGGCTACTATTATTATTCTTTTTATTATAGTGGCTCCTGAAAGGTCCGCTGCGGAAAAGGCAGCAAAAGAAAATTAAAAAAGATCGAAACAAATAAAAAATAAACAAAATATTTATATATTGTTTTAAATAAATTTTTTCTTTTTATATTTTTTATTATATGTATCACGCTGTTATTAGCTTCGCCTGTATGTACTAATGAAACGGAATATTTGAACGCGATTTTCAGGGCTCCAAAAATTTCGGAGTAATTTGAACCTTGCACACTTATCGAGGACCGATGACAATTCAATATTTAAAAAAATGTCCCATTATCCTTACCAGGATCTTTAGGATTTGTGATTTGTGAAAAACAATCAAAACAAACTTTAATAATTACGCGAACAAAAAATATTAGTGAATAATAGGTAAAAAATACTAAAAAACACGCATTTATAGAAAACCAAACTGAAAAAAAAAGTAGAAAATAATTGTCAATAAATCTAAATGAAGAATAAAACTAAAGTGTTATTGACAAAATAAAAGATATTTTAATGTAAAAAAGCGTTTCAAAGATTTTTTCATAATGACTGTTCTTTTACCAATATCTGTCAATAAAATATTTATAACAATTGACATCAAGCACCCTATAGAGCGTGGGCGCTTTATTACAATAATTCTGTTTTTACTTTAGAATATTTTTACATCTCTTTTACAAATTTCATTGCAATCCAACGAATGATATAGGAATGAATTGAAAACAAACTAACCTTCATTCAGTACCCATCCATTACCAACAGACTAAGTAATTACATCCACAGATACTAATAATTATGCACCACAGATTAAACAACTCAATTATGACAAGTCACGATTGTCACTTGTGTTATAATAAATTCCAATAATAGGTTTGTTTGAAATTATGTGTTAGCTGTATTTATTCATTAGCTATATTATTTCATGGTGAGTTAGTGAGCCATTTGCACGTGATGACTTTCGTTAGGGTATATTATAAATAAGGCTGCTTTATGATTAGTTTCTAATCTATACAACTATATACTCGTACATATTTGGGATACACAATATACTTTATTTGTACAACACAGGATCTGTCTGTACATAATTTTTTGTCTCAAATTTAGTTTTATAGACTCAATGGCTCCGATCATATAGGTACTTGCGCGACTTAAAGGCTGTATAATAATATCCCGGGACATTCTTTACACACGGCCATCTGATCCCAAACTAAGCAGAGCTTGTACTATGGAAACCAGATAACTGATATACTACATACACGATTCTTTTTTTTCTAAATACATACTTATATAGATATTTACACAAATGCACACAAATGTTTGTCCCGGGTGGGAATCGCACCCGCGACCTTCGGCTTGGCAATCAGAGTCGCTTACCACCAAGCCAACTAGCCTGTCAAATATATGATATCTATAAATGCGATGTATTACTTTCAAGTAGTTTTTGGAACGAAGTTCCTTATCGCACGGTACGGACTAGGCGAAAAAAAAGTGTTAGATTTTTCCGTCACGACCTCCCTCTTTCTATAGTGTAGACGGTTATCTAGCGCGTATGCTAGAAAGAAAGAAAGAAGGTCACGGGTTCGATTCCCACCCAGGACAAACATTTGTGTGCATTTGTGTAAACATCTATATAAGTATGTATTTAGAAAAAAAAGAGTCGTGTATATAGTATATCAGTTATCTGGTTTCCATAGTACAAGCTCTGCTTAGTTTGGGATCAGATTTATTATTATATATATTTTTTTACCAGATGGGCCGACAAACAAGCAAATGATCCACGATGGTAAGTGGTCACCGCCGCCTATGGACATTTGCAACACCAGGGGCATCGCCAATGCGTTGTCGACGCTGAGACGTGAAGTTGTAGGTCTCATCTCAGTTTCACGTACATAAATTTTAGCTCAATCGGATCAAAACACACACTCACACGTGAAGTTAAACAAAATCTTATAAAAGAGGCAATAAAAATAGAACTATTACAAATAAGTAGATGTGGTAAGTGGATAAGTAGTTACAGTTCGCCTGAGAGTCTGCCGCATCTACTGAATTAAATAATAGTGGTGTTGTGTCGCAAGTCGCGCGGGTCAATTGTTTTGTACTAGACATACCTAGTATATACAAGGTACAGTTTACTAGATCAAGAAATAGTGTATACCTAGGGATATTTGCTTTAGATAGATAGAATTGTGCCAGTAAGTCAAAGTACTGAAGTCTCTGATTCGGAAGTCAGCATTCTACTGAGAAGAACCGGGAAGACATTTTCTCATAGTCTTATAAACCGTACGGAAGTCACCGTGCTACTGAGAAGAACCGGGAAGATTTATTTTCATAGCCTTATAAACCGTACGGAAGTCACCATGCTACTGAGAAGAACTGTGAAGAATTCTTCTCATAATCTTACCATTTTGGTTATTTATTAGCTATTTGACTTGATATTTCTTTTTTATTTATTAACCAAAAAACTATACAACAAATAACAAATGGACCCTTGCTAAGTTTCTTGCCGGCTCTTCTCAATTGAAAACTTTCCATAATCCAAACCGTTCGTTGGTAACTTTTGCAGTTTTCACCGTAAGTTTCTTCTGTGTAAATTTCGACTGAATATACGACTTTACATTTAGAATTTAGCCAAAATTATTACATTGTAATGTTAAAGCTGTTACAAGCTGTGACATAATAATTTCGTTTGCACAGTGAATGAAATAATTAGAGTATTTATTTGCGAACAGCCGAACAAACAGACAATTGCAACGGGCTAATTCGGTACGGCGGGTAATGCGGGCTCCTTCATTTGACGAGAACTTCCTCTGGTGTTTAAATAGAGCTGTTAATTTAAACTTATGTCTATTTTTGGTGACAATTATAAATTGTTAATTGCCAAGTTAATATTAGAAGCGTTTATTTGTGTTCTGTAGCGTTATCTATTATCTAGATCTATCTAGTGTATGTTAGTGAACTCCTAAACCGCTGGACCGATTTTGACGAAATTTTTCATGTGTGTTCAAGGGGATTTGAGAAGGGTTTAGATTCGCAATTGGAGCCAGCAGGTGGCGTTGTTGTGCAGTTCCAGTTTTTTTATCTTATTTTCCCAGAATTTTTAATATAAATATTGTTTTCGGTTAAGTATCCGATAGCTGGCGCCTATCGGGCAGAACAACGTCTATCGGATAGCTAGTTACTATATCAATCTGTACATTTAATAATGTACTGATAATAGGTTTGGGCTAGTTGACTTGTTTAAATGTCCTGACTACCAAGTCACAGGCCGTGGGTTCGAGACCTGTGGCGTACGGTCTCCTACTCAGAGACTAAACGCAAATTGCCTAAAGTACTTGTTACTTATTTAATCTGTTTTGTAGTCCATAATATTTATAAACATTGACAGAACAGAGAAAGAAGGCCTACCGAGAAATATATTATTTACTTATCGCATTTCTTGACGCCCATTTTGTCAGAAGAGGTAAATAAAGGCCCAATACTGAGTTCTAGTTACATACACGTTTCACCGAATATTTTTTTAACTGTACAGAACGGAGGCAGAGAAGCAAATATTAATATTACAAAAGAAAATGTTTGTCAGTTATGTATGTTTGTTACTGTTTCTTTCGCGCCAGGAATAACATAGGATACTTTTAATATCGGGAAAACGAAATATCCCTCGGGAACGCGGAAACCGCGGAGTACAACTAGTATAACATGTCTTCATGACCATTATCTCTTTAAAGATATTAGTCCTATCGTGACATGTCGCCAAGCATTGTCACCGTCTCTCGGAGACATAATATAGTTTGATGAAAATCGACAGCGTTTGGAAGAGAGCGCATAATCGACAAGCGCAAGTGTATCTAGTAACAACAAGTGTGACTAGACAGAGAAAGTTAACCTATCGGATAATTCACTAGTGCCTGTACACTAGGGAAAGTGGACTCTAATAACTATCGATTAAGGATCAGAGTAGATCGTAATTCTGTAATTCTTAGAATGGTTGTTCTAATTTATTGCCAAAGGGTTTTCGATGACGACCAATTTTTGGTTTGTTGTAGTCTTAGAACACTGCTTTGTATTCATATATCGAACAATACAAAAAAATGTATGAAATACCGACAATAAACTCCGCAAGGATTTTATTTTTTTAATCTCACAATTTTGCTTGTGTTTTTTGGGCGTGTCTTATGTTATTAATGTATTTTTTTTTTTTTTTTTTTCTCAAGTCTTTATTTTTATTCAGCCCTCAAT
Organism: Habrosyne pyritoides; assembly: GCA_907165245.1. NCBI lineage: Eukaryota > Metazoa > Arthropoda > Insecta > Lepidoptera > Drepanidae > Habrosyne > Habrosyne pyritoides. Next base: position 10,777,132 of record OU015607.1, on the reverse strand, counting down.
GCCATTTTTCTTTTGACAAGTCTTAATTTTTGTTTTTTTTTTGTGTAATCAAAGTTTCAGACGATTTCTACAAATATTTTAAATGCGAAAGACTGTGAGAGTGGGTGTTTGTAACACTTCTACATAAAAACTATCGAACAGATTTACATGAAACTTTGCACATAAATAGAGCAGAGCCTGGAATTGCATATAGAATACTTTTCTACCCTTGAAAATGTTACATCCCTCGGGAAATAATGAACTAACACACTCCAGTTGCAAATCTCTAGACCATGATAGTTAAATAATTTATATAAAAAAAATCAAAAGAAATAAATGTAACCTTGCTGAGTTTCTTACCGTTTCTTCTCAGTTAAAGGCTGACTTCCAAACCAGTCGTAACTTTAAATTTGTTGAAACTAAATAACTTGAAAATGAATAACATCACACAGTATTTTCACCAGTCTCACACACACCCATACGCTCATTCACACATACACACGTAGGCACACAAATACACAATATTTAGATAGCTTTTAATTATTTTTCTTTACCACTCAGAAACAACCTACAATTTTAATTCACAAAATGTAAATCTGTAATTGGCACTATTTAACAAGTGTATTACTTATTTTAAAATAGTAAATTGCAAAAAAAATTATAAAAAAAATTTTTTTTTGAATCACTTTTTACTTGACAGAAACAGTTGACTATTCCTGCACATTCGCTTGAGTGTACGGAAAGCTCAAACGAATGAACTGGAGCATTAGTCCCAGTGCCGAGTATTTCTGGATATAGTTTAGTGTCAACGCTAGTGTCGTTAACATGCGGTTTCTATGAACAATTTGCTTTGCAATGGAGCGGAATCCGGCGAAATTGTTGGAAGAAGGTATGCTGTTTGAGAATCTTTTAGGATAAAATCATCCGAGGCCGAAATGTCTCAAACAATACGCTTAATTTTAAAAAAATTGATAATAGTTATTTGTTACACAAGGGTGCAACTCGAGTGCAACACGTAACTTTTCATCCCACCTCAGCGAGGAATGGACTAAATGGAAAAAAAAGAAAATGGTGCGCGAAGCAAATAAGAAAAAAGTACACCTAGAAGGTTCCGAGTCTGAGTTTTTAACAAATTAAATAGGTTGTATGATAAATTCGGCACCATGGAGGTAGAAGTATTTAAATAGGTTTCATGATGTTTTGAATTCACAAGCACACGTGACAAGAAGTTCTAAATTGTAATATTTAAGTAGATTTTTATTTTTATCCGACGTGGGTCGACAAACAAGCACAAAAACAAAATATTTAAAAATAAAAAAGGTATGCCGTATACATTCCAGCAGCATTAGTTTACTTCTAAACATTGACCAACAATTTCCGTCAACCGCAAAGCGTCACGTCCGTTTAAAAAATCGTAACGTTAATACTTTTTTCCCTCTCGTGGTGCGCCTAAAGAAGTTTAACTTTAAAATTTTTGTCAAAATTGATTACCTACAACGATTCCTTCTACTATATACATACTTCTGCCTACCTCTTCCGGGATAATAGGCTCGAACATATTTATGGTTTCACATTATTTCTGCATCTTAATTTAGTTGATTGGTTAACGCAATACACCACTTTATGAATGAAGCAACAAGCAACCTTCATACTTCATTAATTACGTTCTAATCAGCTTACCAAATATATTAGTTATTTAAATTATTTGATGTCTAGCTGTCCCCCGCGGTTTCACTCGCGTTTATCGATTCATATATAGCCTATAACCATCTAGGAAAAATTCCGCGTCGAATGGTAGCAGTCTCATCACGATATGTTCAGTGGTTTTGAGGTCCAGTTATGAATCCCAATTTCCCTTGGTCACGGCATCACGCATGGAAGGCTGGACCGATTTCGCAATTTTTTTTTGTTGTGTTTGCTATTGTCAAGAGAAAGTTCTTATGAAAGAAAAACAATAAGAAAAATGCGCGAAATTTTAAAATTTAAGTAAACTTAACCACTTTACTAGCGCTTTTGACATTATAAACATTTTTAATCTACTCGTATTTGAAATTATTGTCAGTCGTTTGGCAGTTGGCGCGATTGACAGAATGCGCGCTGCAAATATCGTTTAAAATAGAGGCATGGGTCGGAATTATATTGATAAAATAATTAATTTATAATTTTTTATTGCACATTTCACAGTCGATTCAATCAGAAGATTCGAATTCAATATTCATTGTTAAGACAGGACAACGTCTGTCGGGTCAGCTAGTATATATATAGATTGAAATTGTATGTTACAGGAAAGTATCAGTGACAGAGTTAAAAAGCATTGTATCTTTTTAATGTTGAAATTGAATGCTTATTGTTTCTATTAAAAAACCTGTAGAATGTATTTCAGTATATATTATTGAATGTAAAGTATGAATAAATTTTATTGTATATATTTTTATTAATTTTAAGTATTAATTAGGCTTCTGTAGATAAATATAAATATGTATCTTGCTCTTAAAACAAAAAATAAAAAATGATTAATTTATTAAATGTATTGTAGTGTATATGTACATGAAAGAGTAACAAATCAGATCCACCCTTTCGCTTTTATATTTATTAGTAAGACTAGCTATCCCATGCGGTTTGACCCACGTTCCCGCGGGATGTTTCATTTTCCCTGGATAAAGAACCCTATACGTTATTCCAGGGCATGCTCTACCTATGTGCCAATTTTTATTCAAATCTATTGAGTCATTTTTGTGCAAAAGACTAACAAACAAAATCTATTCTGACAAAATTTCGCATAAATAATATTATTAGATTCACAGCCAAATCAAATTATTCACGGTATAAAGTCATTAATAAAATTACACCATACAATGATCACTACACAAAAACCAGCTCACATCTGTCTGTCATTCGCCAGATTATATAAGTACCTAGTGTAACAAATCTTTAATTAATTGTTTTTGTAAGATTACTGTTTCTTGGCAGTTGCCATGTTGGCGCTTAGAACTAAACATAGACCTCGCAACAGCTCAAGTCATAAACGCTATGTGTGTTTGGGAGAAATAATATTACAGCTGTCCCAGTTTCACCCGCGTTCCCGAGGGATGTAACATTTTCCCGGGACAAAGAGTATCCTATGTTACTTTTAATACCTCTAAGAATATGTGTACAAAGTTTCATGATGATCGGTTAAGTAGTTGGCGCGTGAAAGCGTAACAAACGAACTTACATTCACATTTATAATATTATTATAGTAGGGATTCAAATAGCCCAAGTTGGGTGACACATGGTTTTTAAACTAATTGACTCAGGAGGTTTGTATGTGTGTATCAAACACGTTTATTACAAAATGTCATGTAGACCGAAAAATAAGCAGACCACCTGATGGTAAGTGGTCACCGCCTATGGACATTTGCAACACCAGGGGCATCGCTGCGTCGACCCTGAGACGTGAAGTTAAGTCTCATGTGCCTGAAATGTCACCGGCAAGTTTCTAACCGAAACACAGTAATACAAGTGCACTACTGTTTCACGGCGGATGGTATGGTGGTAGTACTTACCCGGACGAAGTGGGCACTATTACAAATCGTAAATTTAGAATGACTTTCTCCAGATCTAGATTCTAAGTTAAAACAATTTTACTTCTAACGCTTCCAAAAAAATCTTGTATTTTCTAACCTAAAATATATTAGATGAATCGCAATCCTCTTAAGGCTTATCCCACAAAACCTAGACGATCTAAGCCCAATAATTACCAATAAATACTTAATAACAAAGCTTGTTTTAATTCGATAATAACTGTCTCAAGCCATTCATTATATAAGAGTACCTACCATTTGTTATATCCTTGACATTTGCCTGTCAAACTCTAGTTCTGTCTAGACATGGTTTTTAATGGTATAATTTGAAAATTCGTACAATAATATTATACCAAACACGCAAATACAACTCGCGGTGGCAGTAACCTGTCATTCCATTCGTTAACACAAAGTTCGGTGGCTTGAATAAACTCGGAGAGCGGACCTCTCACCAGATTACGTAGTTATTGAAAGAGACAGAGCATAGTGGCTGTGATGAAACTTCGTCGAGCTAGTGTAATTTACCTTACCGAATCACAACGCAAAAATGGCAATACAGGGCATCGGAGTTTATCAGCTAATACAAACTTCATGGGTGAGCCGGGGCAACGAGACCTCGGAGAGCGGATATCTCACGTGTTTACGTAGTTAGTGAAATAGACAATGCATGGAGGCCGTGACGAAACATTTTAATATCTCAATATTTTTTAGATAGCGATCTCATTTGGACTAAAGTGACATTCGATATAAAAGTAAATCATGCTGAAAATGCAGTAGAGTTCTTAGTGCACAGTTCATCTGGCTACCACCGTACCATCCGCCGTGAAGCAGTAGTGCACTTGTATTACTGTGTTTCGGTTAGAAAAGTGCCGTTGACATTACAGGCACATGCCACTTAATTTCACGTCACAATGTCCATGATGCAGCGATGCCCCTGGTGTTGTAAATGTCTATCAGATCAAATCTCTAGTAATACGTAATACACCGAATGGGCTCAAAAATTATTGCGTCGCTAAATAATTCGGAACAGGGCAGATATACCAGTATGTTCATGTAGGTACCTACGTATATTGTAAATATGTGCAATCCTATCGTAGGTGGCCATACCCACAGTGGCTGGACAAAATTTACAACCGCACTAGTGATGTGCAATCGATACCTCGTTAGTAGTTTACAACACTAGCCGGCTGGTGCGATTTTGATAATTTACACCAACTCGTTATATTGGGAGATATCGTAAATCAGCTGTCAATCTAGATATAAATCTTCTAGTGTTATATTACCTGTTAGGATATATATTTGACTAGCTATTCCCTGTGGTTTCACCCGGGTTTTCGAAAATTATCCCGCGAACATTGAATATTCCTCGGGACCTGGTTGAAACCGTGGGAGACAGGTAGTATATAAATAAATTGAAGGAGGGATGAAAATTTGTAAGTATAAAAGTATTTAGAGAATTATAATAGAGTATATATATGGGACCAATCCCGCCTGCTCACTAGTCACCGTGTCGTGCGCGGGATGAATCTCAGTGTCATTAGTCTATTTTATTTTTATTATCATTTTTTTAATATACTTATTTCTTTATCTGTTTATTTTAACATCTGTTTACTTTATATCGTTTATCTTATGAAAGACGTTTTCTCTGTCCCTATGTCCCTAGTATGCTTAAATCTTTAAAACTACGCAACGGATTTTGATGCGGTTTTTTTTAATAGATAGAGTGATTCAAGAGGAAGGTTTATATGTATAATATATGTGACATCCCACGCGGACGCGGTTTTACCCGCGTCGGGGAAAGCTATTATTCATGTATGTCAAATCTGTATTTATTTTCGTAGTCACCTAAGGTGCCAGCTGAAAATCAGCGCTGTTGTGTTCAACAGCACATGCTGAGCTGGTCCCCCTTTTGACAGCACTCCCGCCGCTTGTTTATCATTGATTTGTTTTACGTTTGTTATCTTTATGTAATTAGTGTTAAAGTGTGCTGTCAATAAATATTTTCTTTCTTCTTTCTTTCTATTTAAAAAATCGATAAAATTGGTTTTTATTTCCAAAAAATCTTATGACTAGTTCAAATACATGGCCGAGACTTCCCAGCAAGTTATCCGCAGATACTTCAGTCGGAAATATCCTGCATCGTCCCTCATGGATAGCTCGTGTTAAGATTTGATGCAGCTACAATATAATAAGTAACTATCTTTCAATAAACAGCTTTAATTATTTTATACCTAGTTAAGTATGTAAGATGTATCTTTAGCTGTATTAATTATTTACTTACAGTTTTGTGCTTTAAGTATATCTATATAGGTGTCTTTCAAGAAAAAGGCGATTGTCCCCAAATAATGCCAAGCGAACTAATGACGAGCTTTAGAAAAAAAAGTCGTAAAAAGTTTTTTTTTAAACCACATGTACCGACAGACAAGCAGCAGGTCCACCTGATGGTAAGTGGTCACTACCGCCTACCGCCTATTAAAACTTGCAACACCAGCGGCATCGCTGCGTCGTCGACCCTGAGACGTGAAGTTTAAGTCTCATATGCCTGTAATTTCCATGGATTATTTTAACATGTAAATCAAATTTTAAATAATGATTATGCATATTACCTTCTTCGACCGAACGAATTCCGAACCGAAACCTCCAAGTCCTTAGTCGAGCTTTATACCACTCGACTACAGAAGCGAGTTTATTATATATAGTCCCCCGCGGTTTCACCCGCTTTCACAAGGGATGTTACTTTATTTTGTTCTTTCTATCAACAATAATTTTGCGCAGCGCACGTGATGTAAATTATTTGTAGGTAATTTTTTTACACTTTTGGTTACATTATTGGAGTTTTAGTACGAATCTCACATTTTTTTTTAAATATCATTAAGCCTATGTCACCCGGGGATAGTGTAGCTTCCAAACGGTGAAAGAATTTTTCAAATCGGTTCAGTCGTTTCGGAAGAAACAATAAAAAAAATCCTTTTTATATATAACTAGCTTTCCCCCGGGGTTTGTCTCGTTGTAACATTTTCCCGCCATTAAAAGTATCCTATGTGTTATTCCAGGGTATTTTGTAAATGTACACCGCCGTGGGACCTCGAAGCCGAGGTGCTCGCCGCGGTGTACTGGCGAGCGAAGGAGGAGAGCGGGTAGAGGCCGCCCCTACCCGCGGGAGATCGACCGCTGGCGTGAAGACGCACGCGGTATTCTCCTGCGGAAGTGGACGGCTCGCCTGGTGGACCCCGACGTCAGCCGGGAGTTGGTTCGGCCCATCCTGAGGGAGTGGGTCGAACGGGAGCACGGGGCTCTCTCCTTCCACCTGACACAGATGATCACCGGGCACGGCTGCTTTAGTAGATTCCTGTGCCGGGTGGCGGGTAGGGAGCCCACGGAGACGTGCCACCACTGTTCGGTGGCAGTCGCGGACACGGCGCGTCACACGCGCGAGGAGTGCCCAGCTTGGGCGGTCCCTCGCGCCGCCTTGTCCGCGACAGTCGGGGTGGACTTGTCGCTGCCGGCCTTGCTTAATGCCATGGTCGGCAGCGAGGAGCCGTGGAAGGCGGCCTCGTCCTTCTGTGACAGTACTGCGTCACAGGCGGCGGAGCGGGAGCGGGAGGACGATATCAACTCGGCCCCGCTCTGTCGCCGGAGGTGCGGCAGGCGGCGTCTGGCCTTCGCGGCCCGGATGCCGCCGTAAGCCGGGGATTGCGGGTGGTGGATCGGGGCAGATCCACCACCTGCATTAAAGGTCCCAAGCTGGAGGCACCCATAGTTCCTTGGGCGAGCGACGCCGACGGGGCAGGCGGTCGTAGGACTCGTCTGGTCCCGCAGCCCCGTTCGCGGCGGAGAAGGAACTCGAGGGGTTTTAGTGGGTTATCTCCCCGGTCCCATCCCATTAGGGGAAGGGGTCGGGGAGAGAGTCCCACATAACCACCGCGCCTGCCCCGGGGAGGTGGTATGCGCAACGCATTTCCCCTCGTAAAAAAAAAGAAAAAAAGGGTATTTTGTAAATGTCCCAAATTTGATCCAAATCAAGTTTTTGCGTGAAAGAGTAACAAACATCTACAAAATTTCGCATTTATAATATCAGTAGGATAAGCATAGATATATAGATTATAATATATATATAGTATAGATATATCAAACCATAGATTCGCTTGTGGAAACGAGGACGTGTAGATACATCAGTGTAAACATGTAAATTAACGTCGACAGACGGACAGCTGAATGAGGGTCATGAGACACTTCGTCCAATCAGAGCCTAGCTGTAAACCCAGTCTAGACATTAACGCGGCAGACGTCCGTATAGACAACATTCTAGAATTTATAGAATTGATCAAAAAGATCTTTATTTTTGTAATTTTTATATATTTATTTCTTACACATCGTTCTTTAGCATGCAAACATGGTGTTAACTTAAAGCTTGGAAGAGAACAGAGAACTGGCAGGGTTTAACAGCGGGTCCCACACTAGGCACAGCCTGTATCTTGGTGACCCAGATGCTACACATAAATAAATGACTTAGAACAAAGAATAAACAAAATTAAATTAAATATTTAGGAACATAAATCAAGGATTATATAGTATAAATCATGAATTTAATTTTCAATTTCTATTTATGCTTCATTTCAGAGAAAATTTGATTAAATTACAGTAAAAATGACGTCATTGAATACAATGATGGTAGAATGGTTTTGTGATCTTTGCCTTTAAGTTTATTTAGAAGCTCTTAGTGCAGGGTTCGTCCGGGAAGTACTATCACCGTACCATCCGCCGTGAATCAGTAGTGCACTTGTAACTGTTTTTTTATAAGCTAGAAGCTGTAAGCCTTTTATGGCTTTGACAGCCTTACACGCATAATTTGTATTACTGTGATTGGTTAGAAAGTTCAGGGATTCGGTGAAGATACAGGCACATGAGACTTAAATTCACGTCTCAAGGTTGACGCAGCGATGTCCCTGGTGTTGCAAATGAATATAGGCGGCGGTGACCAATTACATTCAGGTGAACCGCCTGCATAAAAAGAAATACTATGTTATCTATGACTAATATCTGTCACCGTATGTTTGGACAATTAGATTTTTATATAACTAAATACCCCGGGACATTCTTCACACACTGCCATCTGATCCCAAACTATGCAGAGCTTGTACTACGGAAACCAGATAACTGATATACCACACTAACACCCATATTCTAAGACGTTTCCTCGAGAATTCCTCGACTCCACTCAATCTCATTCAAAGATTATTCTAATTACAAAAATCTCCTCCACTCGACTTGACATTTCTCACTCGATGTGAGGAAACAACTGTCAGCTTCAAGGTACGTCGGGACCAACCTTAAGGAAGCTTATTGCTTGTAAATAGTTACTGAAACTCATTATTTTATTTTATCTATAATAGAATGACGTTACTAATGACATGTTACCTTGACTACACTTCGATTCGACATCAGTCGGGATTGCTCGAGTTTTGCTCAAGTTATGACTTCGAATACCAATTTTGAGAATTCCTCGAGAAAATGCATAAGGTATCCTCAGTCGAATGCCGTCTGAGGAAACGTCTTAGAATATGGGTGTAAGACACAGAACAAACAGATATATTCAAGCATACATAAATTGGTCTAGCTCCCTTATTCAGCTAATTTAAACTTCACCGCAAGGTGGTCTCGGAGAGCTTACCTCTCACGTGTTTGCGCAGTTAATAAAAGAGACAAAGCATAGAGGTCACGAAACATCTTCGAGCTAATGTCATTTTATCTTACAGAATGACACCCCTGGATGGGAATTGAACCGATGTGCTATGGTCTGGCATTCAGGGTCTCTAACAAACAAACTCGTCCGTCAAAACAAGTAGTTCAGGAAGTGACAGTTACCGTAGGTCACTTGTCACTTGGTGAGTGATTTATTTGAGCTCGTCTAACTGGAAGGCGCCACACGAGATCTTAATGGGTTTACGTAATATCTAAGATCTGATTTGAGCTGTGATATTGTACATTTACTAATAACGTGCCCCGGCTTTGCTTATGTGGGGTAATCTATCTATATATCCATCTATCTATCTATCTATCTATCTTCTATATCTATCTATATATAAAAGGAAAAGTGACTGACTGACATATCAACGCAGGGCCTAAACTATAAGGGTTGAAACTTGAAATTTTGCACAGGGGTTCCTTTTATAACGTAGGGTACTAAGAAAAGATTTTTGAAAATTCACCCCCATAAAGGGGTTAAAACGGGGGTGCAGAATTTGTATGAAACGATGTGTTTTCTGTGTGGCCTGATCAACTTCAAATTAAACGCGGGTGAAACCGTGGCGGACAGCTATAGTATATAAGAAAAATAGGGTTCCTTTGACGCACCATCACCTCAAAACTACTAAACCTATCGGGATGGGACTGCTACCATTCGACGCGGAATTTGTTCTAGAATGTTATAGGCTATATGTGATATCGATAACCGCGGAGAACAGCTAGTGTATTATATATACACAACAAAAAATGTTTGCGTTCATTTAGGAAATACAGAAAAAAAATGATTTTTATTTTGAAGCATTTGTTGAAAAAAACATTTTTTGTTCTGTAGTTGAGATAGTACGTATTTAAACAAGATAGCCTAATTCAAAAGCCTTTTTCATATATTTATTAATTAAGATTTCCAAGCGAACTTTATTTTATTGTTAAAATTGTATTATGTTAGGGAAAACAGCATCAAAATATACAGTGCAGCTTAAAAGAAGTTAAAAAAGACAGATAACCTAATATTTAGTTTAATCTAACAGCACACTTTGATCGTTTTGCCGTTTGCCCGCTCATTAAGTTACGTAAAAATTGACAACTGCGTTAGAAGAAACAATTGCTGTACTTGATTATGCGACTTTACAATATGCACATGTATAGATATATCAACTACCATATTGTATTTCTGTTTCGGTTAGAATGGTAAGGCCGGTGACATTACAGGCACATGAGACTTAACTTCACGTCTCAGTGACGCGGCGATGCCCCTGGTGTTTCAAATGGCCATAGGCGGTGACCACTTACCATCAGGTGGACCGTATGGTTGTTTATCAGCCCACCTGTGGTAAGATTGTGGTCAAACAATTTAAACATTAATGGTTATCTTCAAACTGACAAGTCTACCTCGCTCTTTTCAACTGTAAGGAAAGAAAGTGTGGTAAATATATTTATTGTTAGTTTAGTACAGATCGATACCAGTATCGGCTGTGTAAATTAGCGTACGATATCACAAGACTGGTTTATTGTCTAGATATTGTCTGTGGTCGATTAACTCACTAAGTTAAATCAGCCTGTGGGTTTGCTTGTTTCACAGTATCGCGGTAAAAAATAAACTAACGGATATATTTGTTTGTAATGGAATTTTAGTTGATGTTTTCTTTATTTTTGACGGTATAGAGTTTGGGATATAAATAAATATCCCGGGACATTCTTTACATACGACAATCGGGGCCAAAACAAGCAGAGCTTGTACTATAGAAATCAGACATAGAAATAACAGATATGTTCATGCACACAAATGTTTATCCTGGTGAGAATCCAACCCGCGACCTGAGGCTGGCAGTCAGAGTCGCTAACCGCCAAGCTAACTGGCCTGTCTTGGTGCCACTTCAAAATCTTTCAGAGATATCATTTTTAAATCAAATGAGATGTTTTGGAAATACCTCCTTCATCCAAAAGTACAAAGTTTTCTTAAAATATTAGTGTAGATTGAGTCATTATATTAAATATTATTAATATACTACTATAATATAATTAAATATATTATACTAGTTCATCATATAAAAAATAATTATTTTTTATCTGTCTATGGTATCATGACATTAAAAATCATTAGGACTGCGGTAAGCTGTGGTTGTTACAGTACTACAGCTGTGTCGAAGCTGTGTATCCACCATTATAATAGAGGACTTTACAAGACTCTCTAACGAGGTACCATAAAAAGTAATAAATACATTTACGAACAGCTTCCGTATATCACACTTATTTACGTAGTTAACACTATATTATGGGCTACTGTATAATGTTCCTTCTCTATCGTTAATTTAATAATAGTAGCTCCATACCTCGGTTTTACCCGCGTTCCAGCGCAATCTTTTGGGTTTGGCCTCGACTGGCCCCAGAAGGAGTTATGATGAGGCCGAGGATGTAGTATGCTTAAATATAAAAAAAAAAAAAAATTGTACTTTAAAAAAATACTTACTTCATATATATTTTTTTTAAATTATGCCAACCTAACCAAGCATGCAAAAGGCATGCAATGCATCTATGCATCAAAAATCATTTTACAAGGTCCTACGTATTTATTTCACTGGGCACCCAATTTCAATAAACAAAATTCATGAAACTTTTGAAATAAAGGCAAAAAATCATGTCTGTTGTATGGGCGCCCCCTTAAATATTTATTTAATACTGTTTTTTTAGTATTTGTTGTTATAGCGGCAACAGAAATACATCATCTGTGAAAATTTCAAAAGACATACAGACGGACAGCGGAGTCTTAGTAATATGGTCCCGTTTTGCGTACAGAACCCTAAAAAGAACATTATGTTCCGATATATTTTTTAATGGTTTCCTAACAATCTTTAATGACAGTCACCACAGATAACTAACAAAACAAACAGGAATCGAGTCGATTAATTGGCGGCAAGTAACCGTGGTTATCGAATACTGCCGGCGACGCACCGTTAGTTGTGAGCAAAAAATATTTATTTGATTTGTTTCGCAGCAGCCCCCTTATTCAGCTACTGCAAACTTCGTCGGCAAACCGCTTCACGGAGGCCTCGGAGAATTTACCTCTCACGTGATTAGTAGTATTAGCGTAGAAAGCGACAGAGACAGAGCACGGAGGCCGCGACGAAACATCCTCGAGTTAATGTCATTTTCCTTACAGAATCGAGCCCCAGATAACGGTATTGCGCCGTGGTGTTTTTTTGATTAACAATAATTTGTTGGAGATAAAACAGGATGGTTTATTGATAGGTTACAATAAATTTGCTTAGAAATTAACGTATACAACTGTGAATTAATGTTTGGTAAAAATGTGATAACTTGTGGTGGAATTAGCTTGAATTTTGGTGAAGGAACATTGTGAGAAAACTGTAGCTAGTTTAGAAACAGTAAGTTAAGGACTCTGACGCTCTTACGCAGATAATTTGGCAAGTGCTGAAGACTCAGATGTTAATTTACACAAGACAATTGTCACCACCTATGGACAATTGCAACACCAGGGGCATCGTCGCGTCGACCCTGAGACGCGAAGTTAAGTCTCATGTGCCTGTAATGTCACCGGCCTTACCTTTCTAACCCAGACAGTAATACAAATGCACTACTGCTTCCCCGGGCGAACTTCAAGAGCTCTATTACTTCTTCTTAATATTTTTTAAAGGTGAAAGTTTGTGAGGAAGGACGTATGGATGTTTGTTATTCTTTCACGCAAGAACTACCAGACGGATTGGGATGAAACATGGCACAGATTTATGGAAGAATAGAGGAACTTATCTTAATTTTAGGGTTATGAATTATGATATTTTCAACTCATTCATTGCGTACCTCAATGCAATATTAATTGGATGTCTCAATACCAAAAAAATACAAGTCATTCTAACCAATTAAACAACAATATAATTAATTAAAAACCATTGTGAGTTCACTTCGACCCAAACATTGTCAAACATATTCGTCCATAATTATACGTAGAAAAGACGAATTGGCGGTATTTTATGACCAATTAAACAAAAATGGCGGCGTCATGCTGCGACAGAGTAGTCTACGGAAACAGAGGTTGTAGTAACAAAGTAGGTTTTATTGAACTGTTGTTAGATTGACCTGATTTCTGATTTTTGGACATGATTGACGCATTTAATGGTATATTATAATTGAGCGTGGGGTGACTCCCTGCTGAGTTTGCTGAGAAGTTACAGGGTTGCCAGATTCGGTTGGTTTCTAATTGAGAGGAAATCTTTATTGATATGGCGTAATGGGATTTGTTTAGTCGAAATCTAGATAGCTAATTTAATGATAAAGTTAGATGGATTATTGTGTGCATAGTAAAATTATATTCTTAACCCAACTAAAATTATATTGAAGATAAAAATGTATAGAATTAGCTGCTCTCTGCACAGTGCACCTCTAATTTTCTTGTTTAAGTTGTAAGTACCTTATTATTGTTATTTTCTATTTTGTAGTCTTGTTATTTCTTTTTCTTTTGTTTTGTTTTTGAATGTTACCTATATTAAGTATTTTGTAATTGTTAAATATAAAATTATGTAAAATTGATATTATAAAATAGCCAAAAAGTCAGAACAGATTAAAATTTCTTTAAAGGTTCTTCACAGTTGAAGGCTGACTTCCGAACCGGTAGTAGCTTCAGTAACTTTAAATTTGACCTTCATAAGTGCCTTCCGAGGGCCTAAACTAAATAAATGGTTTTGTTTTAATTTTTTTTGATTATAAACGCAAAGGTTGTGTGGTTTGTTTGTTATTTTTTCACGCAAAAGCTTTTTGAATTTGGATGAAAATTGGGACATGGGATACTTTTATTCCGGGAACATGTATCTTCCTTGGTAAACGCGGGTGAAACCGTAGGGGCTGGTAAATCATATGAAAGAAGTCTTTAGTAGAAGAGCTCTTAGTTCAAAATACGTCTATGAAACAAATGTTAGATCTGTAAAATAACAGGCACATGAGACATTTCTTCATTTCTCAGGGTCGACGAAAACGATGGTGATCACTTACCATCAGGCTACCGCCTGTTTGTCAGCCAAACAATTTTATTAAATAACCAAGAAGAATGGTGTATGATGGTAGATACTGCTAAAGTAAAAAATGCATTTTCGATTTAAAAATGCTTACAAGCAACTTTTTGTATATATTATATGTGCATGTTGTGTCAGCAATCCGCGCGCGGCGGCCGGGTTGCAAGAGTGTAATATGTGTGAATGAAAACCGGGGATAAAGCGGGTGTTTTGCTTGTTTTTTATTTGTTGTGTACATTGCGTGTTTGTAGCTGAAACGTGCTCGTAATTCGCTAAAGTATATGTCAATGTATATAATATATATTAACATTTTTTAAGGGTAGTTCATAAATGTATGCAAATAAATATAGGAGGTTTAGATAGCTTGCTACGCTATTGATAGTGAATTTTTGTTTATGCTTTTTTTTATATATGACGGTATTGCGATTGACCTCAGTCTCACCTGATGGTAAGTGAAGATGGAGCTCGCTTTACCGTTAGTTGCCGATTCACTCTTTTCTTGAAGAGTCCCAAGTTGTAAGTATCTGGGAACACGGACGAGGGGAGAGAATTCCAAACTTTAGCCGTGCGCATGAGGAAGGAAGCTGCAAAGTGGTTCGTGCGAATTGGTGGTATGTCTACAACATAAGGGCGAAAACTCTTCCTTCGCTTAGAGAAGATACGGAGAGAATTCAGTAAAATAAAAATAAAATAAAACAGAAATTTTGTACAATTACAGGCACATGAGACTTAACAACTTCACGTCTCAGGGTCGACAACGTAGTGATGCCCCTGGTGTTGGAAACGGTGACCACTTACCATCAGATTGAATTTATGATTTCTCTGTTGACACACGTTTAGCTAGAAATAAGCTTGTCTTGTGTGAAGAACGTCCAAGGATTTTTATTACAAACTTTTTAATAAAATCCTCCGCTCACAAAAGAGACATAAAGTTTCTAGTGCGACAAAGGGCGCATATAGTTCCCTAATGGAAAATAGTCGTGTAGAACTCTAACGAGCAGATTTTGTAATAAATATTTACCAACGCAAGTTAAGCCTGCATTTGTACACTCATTACTCTGCACTCGGGAATCGCACGTCCGTCTCTTGTCCATCTGCGATGGCTCATTATATATAATTTATAACATATCTACATGGCAACTCGACTCAGCATCGCTACGTGACGCTGTGCGATGTCTGTATGTTGCATGCTCTGTGGGTCTTCAACTTGTGCATGTCAAACTTTTTGCAGTTCGCCCCAATTCGAGAAAAAAAATTACAACCTTTTTGAGAATACTCAGGCTCGAGTTTTTTTTTTAATGTCACAGTATCAATTTGACATTACAATTACATTATTATTAATTTGAGTAGTAGAGCTTTTAGTGCAGAACTCGTCCGGGGAAGTAATATACTACCACCATACCATCCGCCGTGCCAGCAGTAGTGCACTTGTATTACTGTGTTTCGGTTAGAAAGGTAAGGCCGGTGACATTACAGGCGCATGAGACTTAACAACTTCACGTCTTAGGGACAACAACGCATCGATGTCCTTGGTATTGCAAATGTTCATAGGCGGTGACCACTTACCATCAGATGGACTGTCTGACAGTTCGTCGGCCTACTAGAAATAAAAAATAAAAGACGGTATTTAACCATAGTTTAACTGACCAGATTACTGGTTGGATTAAAACGTGTTATGTTATTTTTATGTAGCTAAATCCAATCAATTTGCTCTTTGGTTCTATAACGATTTTATAATTAAATTAAGGTAATTGGCGACCCAATGACCGCACCTGTGATTATCAATCATGCTTATTTCTGTATAAAATCAAAACGAGGGCTATAAACCTATTATAAATTGGTTTGCAAAGTTTTACGATCACTCACAGCTCCGATCAAAGATTTACGAAGATATTACATCAAGGTAAGAATGCTGCTCGAAAATAATACCCCACAAGTAGTATGTGGTTGAAATATCAACCAAAAAATATTTTTATGTGTATCGTGCATAACTTTGATCGGAGATTCATATGGTACAATTAAATAAAAGTTTTATTTGAATTTTATTGCACGAATTATAAAACTACGGGTTTTATTATTATGTTAAAATAATAAAAATTAGACCGAATCTTTGGAAAAAATATCATTGGCGAAGGATATGGTAATCAAGCAATATATAATTTAGCTTTAGATGAGAGGTCCTGGATTCGATGATCGGAATTTGGGTAAAATTTGACTATCGTTTCGTTGTTCAGAAATGTTTTCCTGTAGCCCTGAGTTGGAGATGTGCTTATGATATTTATATATTGCATCAGCTATCAATATTTTACTGAAGTTACAACTAGTAAATTAAAAACAAACTTTTTTTAGCCATGAAAAAAGGCATCACGTAAGATGCCCTCTCATTTTCACCAAAACGAAATGTGTTTGCAAAATTTCAGCTTTATCAGATAGGATCCTGGTTAAAATTCAGTTGCATTATTTGATCCAAACATAATAGAGAAAAGTTACTTAAAAGCTTGTACAAAAAGTAATTCCCTGCCATTTTTAAGGGGGACATAATCATAAAGTTTGACAGCCAGTGTGCAGTTTGTGTAGTTGCTTATCTAATGTTAATCAAACATGGCCTAAAACCTGCCCATGTACAGGAGATATCGACGGAATTGCGGGGAAATTGAATCAACGGCTCTCCAGTTATAAACTAACGATCGAGATTGGTTTATTCATTGCGGTGAATGAATATTTTTTTAAATAGAACCATCTAATCTCAAACTAATCAGAACTTGTACATGTAAACCAGATAACTGATATACTACATAAAAATATACTCATCATCATCACCATCATCATCAGCCTATCTCCGTCCATTGCTGGACATAGTCCTCACCTATGGCACGCCACTGAGCTCGATCTTCAGCTCTTTGTTTCCAACCGCTGCCAGCCAGCTTGCGTATATCATCGCTCCATCTAGCTGGAGGGCGCCCTACACTACGCTTCCCGAGCCGTGGTCTCCACTCTAGAACACGTCTACCCGCCCAACGGTTATCGGCTCTACGGCAGATGTGACCAGCCCACTGCCACTTCAGCTTGCTACATATTAGCAAGCCACATATACTACTGCTTTAAAATACATACTTAAATTGATATTTGATGGGCCAGTTGGCTTGGTGATTAGAGACCCTGACCGCCACGCCACAGGTCGCGAGTTCAATTCGTACCCGGGGCAGGAATGTGTGTGCATGAACATGTCTATTTGTTCTATGTCTGGGTGTAGATATCTGAATAAATATGAGTTTCGCAGAACAATGTCGTTTATGTAGTATTTCAGTTATCTGGTTTCCATAGTACAAGCTCTGCTTAGTTTGGGATCAGATGGCCGTGTGCCGATACTTATTTATAGATATTTAGACCTAGACACAGAGCAAACAGACATGCTCATACACATTATTGTTTCTCTTGGTCTCTATTCCTATCCAAGACAGCTGGCCCGTCAATATATGTTTGGGTGAAATCTTCCAACTGAATTAAAAACCACCTTCCCGATATCCGATAGAGCTAAAAGTGGGTACACTAAATTGTTTTTGTTGATGCACGATTAGCTAAGTGACGTCATTCTAAATCCAATATGGCGGCCGTGATCAGATGGTCATTTATTAATTCATAAGCCACCTCCATGTCATGGGTGTCTAATGAAAGGGTTTGCCGAGCAACGTACGTCATGTTAATATAGCTAGAAAAAACGTTTTTCATTTGATATTTTAGTATAAGCTTATCAAATATTTAGACTTAAATTCAGAAGACTTCATCGCAAGCAACTTATTTACACCATTCCATACAAAGTGATTTAAAAAATAAGGTCTGTCCTAAAGACACATCTTTACGTACAAAATCTTATTTTGAAAAGAGTAATTGCTGAGTTTATTGCCGGCTCTTCTCAGTAAAAGCAACTTTCCGAACCGGTGTTAGAGTCTGACCATTCATAAGTGCCTGTGAAGGCCTATTTGAATAAATATTTCATTTCATTTCACACGATAGAAGTAAAACTCTAGTATTACAGGGAAACATTTTAATTATTCGTCAATCACTTTTGAATAGCATACATTGTGTTTATCATTCAGTTATTTTTCGTCACACGAAAAGGTTGCAGATCGGAATTTCAAAGACACACCAACGACACTCGTCATGACTTTCAACGATACTAGTAACAGAGGTACTACAGTGAAAACTTACGCTTGCATTGTCGCTACAAAACTCTTTGAGGGATCTATAGACACATGGCTTCTATCTCTAATATTCATTTCCATTAAGGCAGTCTATCATCATTATGAATTTTATAAAAAAACAACGGGTTGCACTCCGGGAGTGCCGGCAGAAGTGAAAACTTGAACATTAACGTTGTGCATTTTTACCGTCTTACGAATGTTCGATCAGGTCACGTGTTCTGACGCGAGTTTAACATTTTGTACCCACCCCAAGAAAAGCTCAACGCCGCTCAAGAAGTTTTCACTTAAAATTTTTTTATAAAGACAACAAATTCACGAGGAATAATCAACGTGTAAACGTATTAACATATTCTTGCTTTTACAGTAACATTTGACACTAAAAGTGATATAATTATGTAATATTAATTTGTATTAACTAAACGTTATAAATATTCAGTAGGAGATAAATGAGAAGCAGTCTCTGGTTAATATTATGCGAATAATTTACATAGATAAGATATATATGTTGTATAAGTTAACATCTGTATACTATAAAGAGGTTATATAAAGAAACTAGCTGTCCCCCGCGGTGTCACTCGCGTTTATCGATATCATATAAACCTATAACTATTTAGGAAAAATTTCGCGTCGAATAGTAGCAGTCCCATATCGATATGTTCAGTAGTTTTGAAGTGATGGTGCGTGAAAGGAACCCTATTTTGATTATTCTGCTTGCTATTTGGTGCGGAATTTTTCATAGATGGTTATAGACTATATATGATACTAGCTCTCCCCCGCGGTTTCACCCGCGTTCCTGAGGGACATAAGCTATAAGATAAAATCTAATGAAATATATTTTGCAACCCTCTTTTATCATTTTAGGGGTTGAATATTAAAAAACGATGAAACACGTGTTTAATTAAATCTTTAAAATAATGTAAATGCCAAGTTTGAAGAGTTTTGATCAGACCAAAAAAACACATTGTTCCGTACAAACTCTGCAAACCCTTATCACCCCCTTAGGGGTTATATTTTCATAAATCCTTTCTTAGTGCTCCCTTGTGTTATAAAAGGAACCCCTGTGCAAAATTTTAAGTTTATAACCCTTAAAATTTAGGCCCTGCGTTGATATGTCAGTCAGACTGCTTCTCCTTTTATATAAAATAGCTGTCCCCCGCGGTTTTACCCGCGTTCCCGTGGGATGTCATATGTATTATACATATAAACCTTCCTCTTCAATCACTCTATCTATTAAAAAAACCGCATCAAAATCCGTTGCGAGATTTAAAGATTTAAGCATACATAGGGACATAGGGATATAGGGACATAGAAAGCGACTTTGTTTTATACTATGTAGTGAAAAAAGATTGATAAACGCGGGTGAAATCGCGGGGGACAGATAGTTGTAAAATAAAAATAAATCAAACCCACTTTTACGGACGGATTCATTGACACGTGGAGTGTTTTTACGTAGAGAAAAGAGCAATCCATTGGAAATATTCTTGTTATCATACTAATTTAATTAAGTATGCAACATACTGCATACTTTCCGGTGATTTTAGTATCAATAAAGTTTTATGTTTGAATATTGGTGACAGAATTCAATTTAGTAAAGCTAAATGGTGAGCGTAAAGTGCGAGAGATTTTGATACTTGGTTTAACTCATATATGCTCTTTCTCTCTCACGCTCGCTCCACCAAGACACATTTATAAATACGAAATAAACTTTTTGATTAGTAGAGTTTTTATTGCTGAGTTCATCCGGGGAAGTACTACCACCATACCACCCGCCGCGAAGCAGTAGTGCACTTGTGTTACTATGTTTCGGTTAGAATGGTAAGGCTGGTGACATTACAGGCACATGAGACTTCATGTTTTAGGGACAACAACACATCGATGTCCTTGGTATTGCAAATGTTCATAAGCGGTGACCACTTACCATCAGATGGACTGTCTGACAGTTCGTCGGCCTACTAGAAATAAAAAATAAAAGACGGTATTTAACCATAGTTTAACTGACCAGATTACTGGTTGGATTAAAACGTGTTATGTTATTTTTATGTAGCTAAATCCAATCAATTTGCTCTTTGGTTCTATAACGATTTTATATGACACAGTATTGCAAAGGTCCTAAGGGTCGGACTAACGGTTTGACCTTCCGAAAAAAGAGTAAATTCAGAGTTTATTGTCGGCTTTTCTCAGTAAAAGCAACCTTCCGAACCGGTGTTAGAGTCTGACAATCCATAAGTGCCTGTGAAGGCCTATTTGAATAAACATTTCATTTAATTTCATTTTACTCGCGTTCCCGAGGTATTTAGTGTGTTCCGGTATTATAACATAGGCTATGTCACTCGGGAACAGTGTCGCTTTCTATCAGTGAAAGAATTATTGAAATCGGATGAGTTGTTTCGGAGATAACTCTATATACCTCTAATGTAGCTTCAATAAATTTAATTTGACCTTCATAACTGCCTTCCGAGGGCCTAAACTGAATAAATGGTTTTGAATTTAATTGAATATAATATTACTAGCTTCACCCACGTTTATTGATATCATCTCTAGCTTATAGCAATCTACAAGAAATTCCGCGTCGAATGGTAGCGGTCCCATCCCCATATGTTCAGTAGTTTTGAGGTGATGGTGCGTCAAAGAACACTATTTTCCGTATATATACATATTAGCTGTCCCCACGGTTTCACCCGCGTTCCCGAGGGATGTAACATTTTCCCGGCACAAAAAGTATCCTATGTTACTTCTAATACCTCCAAGAATATGTGTACATAGTTTCATGATTATCAGTTAAATAGTTTTCGCGTGAAATCGTAACAAATAAACTTACATTCACATTTAAAATATTAGTAGAGATTAGATTAAATAGAACAAATGGGTATGGAAGCGGAGAAACAACCACAAATCTTACAGAAGCAACATAAGTGAAGTAAAACATCTCTATGACAGTCTATTAGCAATACATTGCGGTTTTGTATTATAAATGCGAATTGTTACAACTTTTTCTGCGGGGAATAAAATAAACAAAAGTTCCCCGGTTCAAAATATAGTTTATTATATATATAGTATAGTTATATTAAAGATCTTACATTAAGTTCGTTGTACTAAAAGTATAAAAATTAGAGCCAGCTAGACTCAGCGCGTGGGTCTGGAGTAAGGTTGTGTTTTGGTCTATTTAAAAAGAATTGAGCGCCACTGACAGGAACGGCTGTCAGCCCGTTAATAAAGTTTTGAAGAAAATACGTGATTAACGTTCAGAAGGAACTATAGTAATAATTATAAGGGGTACCGCTACAGCATCCTTCAAGCGAAGCAAGAACAGCGAAAAGAAGCCCAGCAAGCAAGCAAGGCAAGCGCCACGTGTCCGGCTTCTGCTCCACACGGCACCCTCCGTACGCTGTCCTCACGGTCCGCACCAAGCGCGTCACGACCCGCACCGCAACGCTCCGCGGCACTCACCAAATAATACACGGACTTTTATACAGTAAGTTAGTACAGAACTGTTACGGCTCGTACAGAACTTTACTGCCCGTACAGAACTTTACTGCCCGTACAGAACTTTACTGCCCGTACAGAACTCCTCCTTTTGGAGGAAAATGTTCTTGCCCGGGGAGTGATGGGGAACAATGTCCACTCCGACTAACACGCGGAACACCACCCGCGTGTTCGGCAAAATCTTCCCTTTTGTTTGAGGAATGTTAGAAAAAACGCGTGGCGTGTCTGGCTCCTATTCCATGACACGCACCGGTCGTTGGTCCACACAAAACTTAAAATTAAAAACGCACCGGGGCTTAGGCCAAAGCGGCGCACGCGATTCCGAAGATCGAAAAAAAAAAATCTATAATACCGCCGCGCAGGAACATCACTCTCACACGTCAAAATGACATTAAATGACAGATCGATCTATTAGGTCGATCGATGTAAACAAACCATTTCAAAATCAAATTAAATCCAAATTATGTGCAATTGTGGATGAAATGTTGTAAAAAGGAAACTACGAAATCAAAATTTTATGTATTGGAATTGATGGTAATATTGGAATGAGCCCACAGGAACCGTAAGTACTGAAATTTTTACGGTGCCGAATTTTCTACGTAACAGAATATAAATAGTTTCAGGCTAGAGATGAGAATGTAATGAAAAATAAATATCCTTAAAGAACCACTGCACTCCTTTGAATAAATATCCCGGGACATTATTTACACACGGCCATCTGTTCCCAAACTAGGCAGAGCTTGTACTATGGAAACCAGATAACTGATATACTAAAATACATATACTACTTTTTTTTCTAAATACATACGTATATAGATATTTACACCCAGTTTGTCCTGGGTGGGAAACGAACCCTCGACCTTCGGTTTGGCAGTCAGAGCGTTAACCACCAAGCCAACTGGCCTGTCAAAATGGTCATATCTTCTAAATATACAAGAATAATTGGTAAACTGTTGAAGTTGGCACCCATAAGACACGCTCGCTCAGTTTGGGGCCACAAGTAAACGAAACAAAGAATCAATTAAACATGTCACCACATATAAGTAAGGTTTGTGATAATTAGAATATTTTTGTATTTTTACTTGTAAAAGTATGTTTTTGAAAAAAAAAATTCTTCTTTTTCTTTTCTTTTCATATATTAAGAAAATCCTTTGACGCACCATCACCTCAAAACTACTGAACATATCGGGATGGGGCTGCTACCATTCGACGCGGAATTTTTCCTAGATGGTTATAGGCTATAAACAAATAAACACGGATGAAACCGCGGGGGACAGCTAGTTAAATAACAGAAGGCACATTATCCAGGTCTAAAAGCAATGCTCATAAAAGCTTGGAAACCAAGTAATCTAGACGTCTAGAAAGATATTGTATCATAATCACTACATAGTATAAAACAAAGTCGCTTTCTCTGTCCCTATATCCCTATGTACGCTTAAATCTTTAAAACTACTCAACGGATTTTGATGCGTTTTTTTTTAATAGATAGAGTGATTGAAGAGGAAGGTTTTTATGTATGCGACATCCCACGGGAACGCGGGTAAAACCGCGGGGGACAGCTAGTGTATAATATTGCGTATGTTTGTGAGGATATATTTGTGTTACTCATTCACGTAAAACTAGCGAGCGGATTTGGATGAAACTTGCTACATATATAGGGCTTGCCTTGGATAATATGAAGAATATATTTTATCCAGAGAAAATTTTAGATCCCTCGGAAATGCGGGTAAACCCCAAATTATTGCCCTACTAATATTATAAATGCGAAAGTTTGTAGGTATGGATGTTTGTTACTCTTTCACGCAAAAACCACTAAATGGATTTGGGTGAAACTTGGCACATAGATAGAGCATAACCTGGAATATCATATAAGCTATTTTTTATCCCGGAAAAATTTCACTACCCTCGGGAACGCGGGTAAAACCGCAGGAGACAGATACATTATACAGTCTATCTAGTTTTAGTTTCATTAAAATCGGTAAGGTGGTTTTTGCGTGAAAGAGTAACACACATCCATACATACAAACGTTCGCATTTATAATATTTGTAGGATTTAGTTGGAACTAGCATCTAGGTCCACTTCAAGTGCTGGACTATAGATTCATCATAGGCTTACCACATTACCACTTTTTATATATAATAAAATATACTGTGACTCTACAGCCCCCTTATTCAGCTAATACAAACTTCGTCGGCGAGCCGCTTCACGGAGGCCTCGGAGAGCTTACCTCTCACGTGATTAGTAGTATTAACGTAGTAAGCGATAGAGACAGAGCATAGAGGCCGCGACGAAACATCCTCGAGTTAATGTCATTTTCCTTACAGAATCGAGCCCCAGGTCGTGGGTCAATTCCGTGGTTTCCCAGGACAAACATTTATATGCAGGACAATATCAGTTTGTTCTTTGTCTGGGTAAATATCTTTATTTGAAAAGAAACTTATTTAGTAACTGTCCCCCGCGGTTTTACCCGATTTCCCGAGGGATATCACATTTTCCCGGGATAAAAAGTAGCCTATATGTTATTCTAGGATATTCTCTATCTATGTGCCAAGTTTCATTCATATCCGTTAAGTAGTTTTTGCGTGAAAGAGTAACAAACATACCTACATATAAATCTTTCCTCTTTATAATATTATATTAGTATAGATATCAGTTATCTGGTTTCCATAGTTACATGTAGTTTGGGATCAGATGACCGTGTGTAAAGAATGTCCCGGGAAATTTTTCATTAATATAATAAAATACCTTAGAGTTAGACTATTCAAAGTTTAATAAAATAAAAAAAATATATATTGTCACAAAAAGTTTTTCCTAAACTATTAGACATTTTATTATTATTTTAATTTTCAATATTTTCATCGACAAGTTGTTTTAGAGCAATCATAAGGAACAGAGTGGCCTCTCTGGTCGCGTGCGGGACAGTACTGGCAGCCTCCTCAAAACTATATTGTGGAGATGCGACTGCCCAGTTGTGAGGCACTGGAACGCCATACACATGGCGTCCAGGGTCGCACTAATTGATGTCAGATAGTCTATAGATTTGTTTTTGTTATTAAACTTAATTTTCTGTCTACTAACACCCCTAGTTTATAAGTAACTAGGCGTTCCCCAGCGGTTTCATCCGCGTTCCCGTTGGTTGTAACATTAATTTGTTCTTTCTATCATCAATAGTTTTCGCAGCGCACGCGATGTAAGAATGTTTTGTAATTTTTTCACACCTTGGGTTACATTATTGGAGTTTTAGTATGGATCCCTAACTTTTTTGAAAATTTTATATAGCCTATGTTACTCAGTGATAATGTAGCTTTCTAAGAATTATTAAAATCGGTCCAGTACTTTTTGAGTTTATTCGTTACATACAAAAATACAAATCTTTCCTCTTTATAATATTAGTGTGGATTACATGTACCTACTAACTAAATATGGATGCTTTGTCCGAATTAAATGATTTATTATTATGTATTATAAAAAAAAATTGAGGTTTCATTTGAAATTGTTATTTTAAGATAATTTTATTTTGTGCAGGTATTTAAAAGTTTGTTCCACCATCTTTATAATTCTTTGAAACTAGCCGTAAATCAATATAAAGTTAAACTGAAAATTGTACTTACAGTTTCGATTCCTTCAATCACTTTTTGTAATTATTATTTATTCATAAGAAATCTACGCAAATATTAAGTAAAGACGAACTCCCCTTTAGACACACATTTGTAACTTATCGCATGATTTGATTTTCTTTATAAACCTTAAACTTCTTTAATATTATTACATATTAAAATTAAAATAAACCACCGCATCACATCGGAAATTATCATTACTAAATTACCTTTAACCAAAAACAGCAAAAAAAATCACAACACTAACTCACAAAATCACCCACGAAAAAAAATATTTCCACAAAATTCAAATTTCGAATTCGTTCTCGAAGCGCGTTCGGTTCAGCGTATAAATAGATACGGTCGCGGATAGAGCGAGCGTGCGACCGGCCCGCGAGCACAGCATCCACTAAACATTTGAAAATGAAATGGACCGTCCATATATTCTGCTCACTGCATTTTGTTGCTGGCCGGTTAAGGCTCGACTACTGACAAGTAGGTTTCGATTCAAAGTTCTATTTTCAAATATTTTTCCACTCGGAACTCCTTGGGTAAATTTTCGCCATGTCTTGTTTATAATGATTTAGAGATGGACTTCGTGGTAATTTATATGGCAATATTTTTTTGAATTTCGAATACCCGCGAGTTTAATCGAAGTGTAGGTTTTGATCCCACTTCTATGAAATCGAGTAAATATCACTATAATCACTATCATTTTATAAATTTTGCATTTCTATTTATTTATTTAACTTTATTACTATTATATATTTATTATATTAGTATATTATTGTACTTTTCAGAAATGGTAATGATTGTATTCTCGTATTAAGACAGTATGGTTGTTCTACGTTCTTTTGTTAATTTAGACAGTTATTATTTTTTCTTAACTTAAATCTACAGTTAGAAATGTTTTTCTTTATATTCACTGTTAAACTACTGAACCGATTTTGATGAAACATTGCAGACGTATAGCCTAGAATTCGGATATATTATAGATATGGAGTTCTATATATCCTGATGTTTGTGGAGCAAATACGCATGAATAGCTGAGATTTGAATAAAACTCGTTATTTAGATAAATAAATAAATAAATATCCCAGGACATTCTTTACACACGGCCATCTGATCCCAAACTAAGCAGAGGTTGTACTACGGAAACCAGATAACTGATATACTACATATACTACTTTTTTTTCTAAATACATACTTATATAGATATTTACACCCAGACACACAACAAACAGACATGCTTATGCACACAATTGTTTGTCCTGGGTGGGAATCGAACCCGCGACCTTCGCCTTGGTAGTCAGGTTGCTAACCACTAAGCCAACTGGCCACATAATAATCCAAAATAATCCGTTTTTTTATATTTAGTTTAGACCTGCAGAGGGCACTTATGAAGGTCAAATGAACTAAAGTTACCACCAGATCGGAACTAGAAAGACACAGTACAAAGTCAGCAGTCTTTATACCCTGGGAAAACATTCGATCCCTCGGGAACGCCGGCGGGATTTAGTTATAGAGTAAGAATAATATTCTATTTATAAGTACGCTAGAAATTGCTTTAAATATGTAACATTGAGAGCAAGTTAACTGGTACTATTACCGCGGGTTATCGCCGCGAGGATCTCTAAACTATCACAATGGGTTCCCGATATCACCCCGGTCATAGAACGCGAAGATATGGAATGGAAAACTGTGATGGCCGTTTTGATGTTTTAGAGTGCCATTGAAAAATGAACTCTATTCGTTTCAAATAAGGTGTTACTACTGATCCGATGGCTAATTGTGTGGTAATGGAGTTGAACCTTATGTCGTATAGGAATAGGGTTCATTTTTCTTTGATATGTTCAAACGTCAAATAGGACTTGATATGACAACCAGAAATGTCACTTGTGTAGAAACGAAGAAATTTACTTATATTATTTGAAATGGTAGTTTTTTTTTTTAAACAGTTTCTCTTCATATATTCTATTGATTTTTAATACATTTCATGTGAAAATGAAATTGTTGCGGACTTGCGTAATGGTTTTTTAAAATAATTGCTTTTTTTGCTGGTCATAACAACTAAAAAGGTTTGTTGCCAAATTTAAAATTAAGAAGCAGAGAAAGTATTAATATTTGAGAGTTATTACTATTTACATACACACACACACACACACACACGTACACACACACTTCTACTTTTAGTCATGTATCACATAGCCTGGTTACTTTGTTATTTCTAAGTTTTTATTTATAACATACTTGCAGTCCCCCGCGGTTTCACCCGCATACCCGAATTTTCCGGGATAAAGCCCATGTGCTATTCCAGACTATAATATATCTCTGTGCCACATTTCATCCATATTCGCTGATTGAGTAACATCCATCCATCCAAAAATTCGCATTTATAATATTATAGTAGAACGATTAGGATTGGGAGTTATTGTACTATATTGTTCATTTAGAAAAGCTAGTATTGATAGCTATTATAAGAGTAGTAGAGTTGAGCAGAGTTCGTCCGGGAAGCACTACCACCATACCATACGCCGTTTTTTTTTATACCACATGGGCCGACAAAGAAGCGGACGGTCCACCTGATCGTAAGTGGTCACCGCCGCCTATGGACATTTGCAACATCAGGGGCCTTACCAATGCGTTGTCGACCCTGAGACGTGAAGTTGTTAAGTTTCATGTGCCGAAATACAGTAATACAAGTGCACTACTGCATCACTCATCTCCTAGTACAGTCCTGCCGTGAAGCAGTAGTGCACTTGTATTACTGTGTTTCGGTTAGAAAGTTAAGGCCAGTGAAATTACAGGCGCATGAGACTTAATAACTTCACGTCGCATTGGAGATGCTCTGGTGTGGCAATGCAAGCGTCTGCTTGTTTGTCGGCCTATGTGGTATAAAAAAACTCTAAATAATTTTTCCTTAATAAATAAATAAAAGCCCCTTCCAGTTGTCGTCTGGTGCGTGTCGCGACATTTAAACAGAATGGCTCACGATATGTGACGTTGGGAGTGTGGTTATTGTTCGAAAACGACCACTCGAAGTGCATACCACAAAACTGATACAATTTCTCCACATACTTTTAAATATGTTGTCTATGGTTTTTGACCTGGTATTTTGACGGGCCAGTTGGCTTGGTGGTTAGAGACCCCGACTGCCAAAACGAAGGTCGCGGGTTCGATGTATGTTCGACTTATGTGTGTATTTAAAATGTAGTATTTGTTGTATATCAGTTACCTGGTAGCTATAGTACAAGCAGTACACTCTGCTTGATTTGGATCAGGAAATTACAGGAACATGAGACTTAACATCACGTCTCAGGGTCGACAATGCATGGGCGATGCCCCTAGTGTTGCAAATGTCCATAGGTGGCGGTGAACACTTACCATCAGGTAGACCGCCTGCCATTTGTCGCCCTATGTGGTATAAATATACTATTATAAGTCCTTATAGTCCAATCACGAATTTACTTCATATAGGGATATTAAACAGCCTACTATACTAATAATATTATAAAGGTTATTGAACGCGCTAATCTCAGGAACCGCTGTACAAATTTGAAATTATTTCCGTGTTGGATAGTGCATTTATCGAGGAAGGCTAAATGCTATATATCATTACGCTAAGACCAATAGGAGCGATACCAATGAAAAATGTGGTATAAACGGGAATTTTCTTTTTCTTTCGAGAGCTTCCGTTGCGTTCGCTGCGTAAACGGTTAATATATTATATAGAAATTGTAATCTGGAAAAGTACATAGCCTTCTCTTTATTCCGGGAATAAGCAAAATCCCTCGGGAACGCGGGTGAAACCGCGGGGGACAGCTAGTGAAATATAAAACAAAGAAAAGTTCCATCTTTTAATAATAACTATCAGGGGCTCGATTTCATAAGGAAAATGACACTAGCTCGAGGATGTTTCGTCGCGGCCTCCGTGCTCTGTCTCTGTCACTGCGCTAATACTACAAATCACGTGAGAGGTAAGCTCTCCGAGGCCTCCGCGAAGCGGCTCGCCGACGAAGTGTGTATTCGCTGAATAAGGGAGCTGTTTACAACCTCTTTGCTTTTTCTTCCTCTATAAGTTATTGAATATTTTTTAAAAGTACTCGATGTCCCCCGCGGTGTTACCCGTGTACCCTCGGGATGTTACATTATTTTGTTGTTTCTATCATCAATAGTTTTCGCAGCGCATGCGATGTAAGGATTTTTTTTTTACACCTTGGGTTACATTATTGGAGTTTTAGTATGGATCCTGGAAGTCCCTTAACAGACTCCGAACCCAAGTCGGCCGTTGCAGGGACAATCTGTGCCGATGGGGTTACAGCACAAGCAACCAGTGCACTTGCGGCGCCTCCCCTCAGACCATAACCATAACCTATGTTTACCGGAGATAGTGTAGCTTTCACTGTTGTGAAAGAATTTTTCAAATCGGTCAAGTGGTTTCGGAGCCTATTCAATGCAATCAAACAAGAAAACAATCAAAACTTTCTTCTTTATAATATTAGTGCAGATGATAAACGTTTTCAAAGTGATACAGAAGCTCTGAGTTGTGAACTCATTGCAGAGTATTGCGCGAGCGCCGAGGTTTTTACTGCGTCGCGACATGCTGCCATTCCGGGAGTTGTTCCTACGTATACTTATACGATGATGTCTCAGAGCGTTGAAACATGGAGATATGTTCTTTAAATCAACAAGTTTAAACTTGAAAAATTATTAGAGCATTAGTGTATTGATAGAGTTTTAATAGTATTATTTTCCGTATTGTATCCAAAATTATATATTTTTTTGCTTCATTTGAAATTTTTATTCGTTTGTGTTTGAAATTACTGTTATTATTTACTGACATGTGTCATGTGTACTACAACTTATTTTGTATAGAATTTGTGTAATCGAATGTGTCTAATAATTTTAGTTTGAAATGTTTATTTGTAATGAATTTAATATTTTGCAAGCCAAGTAAAATGGCAAAGTATGTGTGTTCCATTTAATAAAAAAATTACCACCATCTGTACCATACTTTGTGCAAATAAATATCTTTTACTTTACAAAATCAAAATTCATAGATTTATGTCATGAGCTGTCATGTCGCGGTTTTACCCGCGGAGTGTTACATTTTACCGGGATAAATAGCCTATGTCTATTCTAGACTATAATCAATCTCTGTGTCAAATTTTATTCAGATCCGTTCAGCTGTTCTGGCGTGATTGTGTAACAAACGAAAAAGTAGTAAGATTTGTGATATGCAATAACTAATTGGATAAATGTAAAAGAGACTTAGAAATAAGTAGACTGCTTTTTTTTCATTTGAAACGTTATTTGTAAGTTTAATGTATGTCTGGTTGTAAAATTTATATTTCATTGTTGACGAAGAAATAGGATATTCGTGTACTACAAAAGAGTAAAATGTTTATTAATTGAAATTTAAAAAAAATGTAGTATACACGTGAAGCTTTGTTCTTTTTCTTAATAATGGTTTAATTGGTGTCAAAATCTATTGCGTAATTTAAAATAATTTATTTAACTGGAGAAATGAACTGAATACTTGCCAGTTCCATATAAGGCTCTTATTCATAAAAAAAATAACAATATCATTACAATTATATATAAATATTTTCGTAAATACATTGAAGATTAAGAAATAACGAATTTGTGTGCTCAACAATTTCATTCGACTCGCCAATCTGTCAAAAAACGTTTTGTGCACAATAATGTTAAGTGGTCATCCCATAGCATATCCCCACGGTTGTTATGATCAGTGTTTAATATGAAAGCACCTTGTCTGGCGATGTTTTTCTGTAGTTTATCAAAGTCACGTATTGATGTATAGGTACAGTGCGTATTAACTTGATGGTTTTCTGAGTATATTTATGCTTTAACCAGATTATATTAGATGTATATTAACTTGTAATGAAATAGTAATATTTGACGAAAGATTTTTAGATGATCCGCTCTGGCTTCGCTTGTTTGGAATACTATAAATCTGTACTAATATTATAAAGAGGAAAGATTTGTATATATGTTTGTTACCCTTTCACGCAAAAACTACTAAACGGGTATGGATGAAACTAGGCACATAGATAGAACATATCCTTGAGTAACATATATGTTACTTTTTATCCCGGGAAAATGTGATATCCTTCGGGAACGCGGATAAAACCGCGGGGGACAGCTATGTTTCTTTAACACTAAACATACCATAACCGGGTCAAATGACCCATTTTGAACTTTGCATTGAAAATGCACGTATCATTTTATTGCTTTTGCACATTTGACTTCATGACTTTTTCTTACTAATTAATATACAGTTATACTATTATTTATTACTATTTCCTACATTCAAGCAGGAAACATAAAGTCACATTTGACCCGCCATGGTAGAAATAGGTACCTAGTAAATGTTGGTATGATTAGTGTTAATCTCGGCGAGTTGAAGTGACCTATGGTTGATGTCAGTCTAGGGGAGTGTAGTTTTGATAGAGGTGGCCATCTTGAAGACTTACTCTTTGAACGGATACCGCCGGCGCACCACGTCTGCGACCAATCGCTAATGTATTGTAAGCTTTATTTTAGTAATAATAGAAGAAAATTATAACAGTTTGAGTTCAGAAAATTACATTTATTTGGTTTCAATTTCCAAATGCATATCCATGCCACAATGTATTATGAAAAAAGCTTATATTTAATGGTGAAAACCCCATCAAAATTACTTTGGTATTTGCTCAATCTGGTTTCACGCGCCTTCCCGAGAGATCTTATGTGTCCCGGATTTATAACATTCCGCCGTGAAGCAGTAGTGCACTTGTATTACAGTGTTTTCGTTAGATAGGTGGCCGGTGACATTACAGGCACATGAGACTTAACTTCACGTCTCAGGGTCCCTGGTGTTGCAAATGTCCAGGCGGTGACCACCTACCGTCAGGTGGACGGTCTGCCTGTTTATCATAACGACCTGCAATTCCTGTTTAAACGCACTAAAACTGGATTGCATTTTAAATGCGGTTTATGATTTAATTCTAACTTTACTGCATCCAATCAAATTGTTACAAAACACATTAAAGTTTTTATTATAAAGCTAAATACTAACATTTTATAGCTCTCATGTGTTTTGCCGCGGCTCTGTTTGCTATCTTAGAGTACTTCAGTACTAGAGTAGTTCAGGACGTCTTAGACCCGCTGTCACTGAGTCGACGCACTAGCTCCACATACTTGTCACCTCAACCGCCGGACAGAGAGTTATAGATACACTAGCCGCGCCCTGCGGCATTGCCCACTTTCAATCCTGGTTATAAACCTCCCTCTTGAATTACTCTATCTGTTGCTGAAAACTGCATTAAAATCCGTTGCATAGTTTACGATTCTATAAAGGAAAAACAGACAAACATTCATTAATGATTAATGATTGATGATTGTAGATACGTATAACAAGAGGTGTCGGTAACGGTAACAGGGTCGCGAGTTCAATATGGTACCGGACTGTCTTGTCAAATCAGTTACTTTTTATCATCTGTCAAAACTTTGTAAGCAAATTTTGTATGCAAAATATACTGAGTACGAACGTATGACGTCATCATTTTTAATAGTCAATTGCTGTACTTTTTTTTATTGTTTTATTAATATCAAATTTGAATTAATCGGAAAATTAAAATTGAAGGAAATTTATAGGGGTGTTTTGAGACAATCTTTTTGATAAATAATAATTCTTTATTTCATTTTAATACAGTCCGCTATTGTATATATGTAGATACTGATATACAGAGGTGTCGGTAACGGTGACAGTGTCGCGAGTTCTATTGTTTTTTCCCATCTCAAGAATGCCCAACGCGCCTAAAGAAGGTTTCACAACAAAAAGTAGTTGAAAAATCTCTATTGTTTCTCTCAGTAAGAGTTGACAATGAAATTCATAGTAAGGACATCAACGAGCGCTGATAATATATCTACTATGTACAAACTTTTATGTCTTGCAATATTTGTTTAGGTCAAGGCTTGCAAGCTGAATTAGACCCACTTCCTCTTATCCTAGAGAGTTGAAATTTATCCAGTTGCTTCAGTACTAATGACAATGCATTTTCATGGTAAACATTACTTGATTCTACCCAGGATTGGCTTCAGAGAGAACTCCACATCGGTAAACAGTACAGACACGAAATTTTGAATACATATTAGATTGTAATATATGTAATAATAAGCCCCCTCTTGAATTTCTACCTCGAACGGTCTTGAGCCGCCTGCATCCAGCGGCTTCCAGCGACTCTGACGTCGGTCCACCTGGTGGTAGGTCGTCCCACTCGTTTTCCTGTACGTGGTCGCCACTCGAGAACCTTTCTTCTCCATCGGTTATCAGTTCTTCGAGCGATGTGGCCTGCCCATTGCCACTTCAGCTGTCTGACTACGAGCTATGTCTAGAAGCCTTTGTTTTTCTTCGAATGTCGCGTAGAGAAATTCCAAACATGGCTCATTGCATCACTACTTATTGTAATGAAACTTGACACACGCGTAGTCTACGACATGGAGAGGAGCATAGGATACTTTTTATCTCGGGAAAATATTAGATCCCTCAGTAATGCAGAAAATCTCTAGTCTTACTAATATTATAAATACGAACGTTTATTACTCTTTCACGCAAAAACGACCAAACATATTTTGATGCAAATTGGCACATAGATAGAGCATACTCTGGAATAACATATAGGCTACTCTATTTATCCCGGGAAAACGTGACATCCCTCAGGAACGCGGGTTAAATGACGGGGCACAGATTGTATAGTAATGCGGAAGCAAATTCTCTTTTTTCATTACCGGACCATTTTGCGGGATACGATCCCATGTCCTTCGCCTTGGCAATCAACAGCACTGCCCCTGAGCTATCAAAGCTCCATCTATGTTGACGAAAATAACAAACTAATCATTTCAATTCGCAACAAATTAATTCACCATTCAAATTCAAATGTTAATAGAACAGTAAATGAAGCTAAACCAAGTGGTTGTAATTGTTATCTATCTATTAGAATTGTTAATGTATGCAGCGAGCGCATGCGCCGTTAACAGACTATGCAGTACGACACGAGGCAAAGTTTAGAAGTAGAGCTCTTAGTGCAGAGTCCGCGGAAGTACTGCCACCATACCATCCGTGAAGCAGTAGTGCACTTGTATTACTGCAGTTATTATTGCAGGGGGCATGAGCGAATCGTGCTCTGTGATGTCTTTAAGGTTTCATCATTTTAAACTGCTAAGGCCTCAGATAGGTTGAAGATGGTTTTGGGTCCACCTGATGGTAAGTGGTCACTGCTTATGGACATTAACAGCACAACAACGCAGCAATGCCCCTGCTGCGTTGTCGACCCTGAGACGGGTTATTTTAAGAGGATGTGATGTGAGGATGTGTGAAGCCAAAAACAGGTAAACGGTCCACCTGATGGTAAGTGGTCACTGCCTTTGGACATTTGCAACACCAGGGGTATCGCAGCGTCGACCCTGAGACGTGAAGTTGTTAAGTCTCATGTGCCTGTAAATTCACCGGCCTTAACTTTCCAGGACGTAATTCTGCACCAAGAGTTCTATTATTATTATCGGTGGTCACACGAGGCTAAGAATTCCAATCTACGAGTATATTGTGACTTCTCCCTCGCGTCGTGCTCCAGTGCGGTGTAGACCGAACTCGCCTCTGTTTCAGCCGCAAACCGCTACTTTCCCTAATCTCGATAAGTAAGGTTTGCAGACAAATTTCCTAAAGTACTTTATACTAGCGACCTGCTCCGGCTTCGCCTGAGTAGAATAATATAATTTATTATACACATAAACCTCGAAAAATACAATTTCTAAGTAATGGTGAAAACCGTATTAAAATCTATTGCGTAGTTTAAAAGTACTATGCCCACAAATATACGGACAGAAATGGTGTCTTCATACTATTTGAAGATTTAACAAGATACTGCGAGTAAATGAGCTTTGAAACTTGACCCTCACGAATATTGGGGCGCTTACTAAAGAGACTAAATTGTTTGTCAAATCTTAATTATATCTTTGGACTCGATTCTGTAAGGCAAATTACACTAACTCGAGGATGTTTCGTCGCGGCCTCCGTGCTCTGTCTCTGTCGCTAACTACGCTAATACTACTAATCACGTGTGAGGTAACTCTCCGAGGCCTCCGTGAAGCGGCTCGCCGACAAAGTTTGTATTAGCTGAATAAGGGGGCTGTACTGTTTCTAAGCTTTGTCTTGATAATTTCAGGCACATGAGCCATAATAACTTTACGTCTCAGGGTCGACGCTGCGATGCCCCTGGTGTTGCAAATGTTCATAGACAGTGACCACTTACATCTATTCTAAAATCCTAAATAAATACTAAAATCTTATGGGTGTGTCAAGACACCGAAGACATATAAAACGTTATAAACAATAAGTAGGAACAATACGAGTACACAACATTATCCAACACATAACACGGTTCAAACTTAAAAAACACACAATAAAGTTCATACGTAAAAGACACAAAAAAAAATTCAAACGTAAAAAATATAGAATTAAGATCGAATTTCGATCGCAAGGCTAGTCATTTTTAATCTGTGGTTTTGACCGTGCTATCTGTACGTCGTCTAGTGTCAAATAGTACAACGTAACACTACACCGCGGTGCGCACCCGCAGCGATCTAGACAAGTATTAATTTGAGCTGCACTATTATTGTTATAAGCTTCTATATTGGCTTCTGGCTATATAAAGGTACTAACAGTGTCACCTGCATTCCCGGGGATGTCGCATTTTCCCGGGATAAAAGTAACCTATAGGTTTTTAGGTCCCAAAATAAGCAGAGCTTGTACTATGGAAACCGGATAACTGATATACTATTTTTTTTCCGAAATACATACTTATATATATATTTACACCCCGACACAGAACGAACAGACATGTTCATGCACAGAAATGATTGTCCTGGGCGGGAATCGAACCGCGGGCCGCGGCCTTCGGTTTGGCAGTCAAAGTCACTAACCACCATGCCAACTGGCCTGTCAAATATTAAAGTGACGAATCGCACAAATTTTATAAAAGTGTTGCTGAGTTGTTACTTGACAGCGAGTACAGCTCCCAAACGATTGTACGGACTATTTGTTGTTCATTAGGGTCTACAATCGTTTAAAAACATCTGTTCTCAGTCGATATCTCAAGCCACTTGAATGAATAGTTGTAGTTCCTATTATAAAGTGTCGAGTGGATTATTATTGGCATTATTAGAGACATTCGAATTTATATTAGAATCATGTTATATCTATCTAATAAGTTTAAACGAGCAATTCTTGTATATATGTATAAATATAATCTGAATATCGGAAACGGAAAAGATTTTCATGAAATTTAGTACGCAGGGGGTTTGGGGGCGATAAATCGATCTAGCAAGGATTCGTTTTTAGAAAACGTTGTTCTATCCGTGTTTTCAGGTAACGAAAACTGCTACAATATCATTACAATACGAAGGTAAATGGTTTTCAAGTTCCTTCTTTTGTGAGAAAAACTGTTAACGAATAGCAGTTTAAAGGGAGCCCTTTATTGGCGCGTTCAATTTGTATCTAGGTATATATGACAGAACTTTAAAAAAAGAATACGGTAGTAGTTACATTGGTAAAGAAACCCCGAGCACAGCTCGGTCACCCATCACCAGGTACTAATACTATTAAACGAGCAATTCTTGTAACTATAAATACATACAAATAAATAAAAAAGAAGTATGTGATTGTATTTTATTTACTTATGTATATAACCAAAATAGTGTTCCTTTGACGCACCATCACCTCTAAACTACTGAACATATCGCTATGGGACTACCATTCGATGCAGAATTTTTCCTAGATGACTATATATGATATCGACAAACGCGGGGGAAACCGCGGGGAAAGCTAGTGTCAAAATAAAAAGCTTTACTATGTACTTATAACAAAAATCTCTGTCTTTCTGCATGTTCCGGCTAATCTTCGGTTGGGCTGATTTTGTCCCGGGAAAAAGTAAACAGTTTTATAGAAAAACCAATGTGTCTATGTTTCTTATGAACTCGAAACCTAATACAAACATCGTCGGCTCTCGGTGCAACGAGGCCTCTGAGAGCGGACCTCTCATGTGACTGCGTAGTTAACGAACGAGACAGAGCATGGACGCGACGAAACATCCTCGAGCTAGTGTAATTTACGTTATCCACTAGGTGCGCGGTGTAAAGTGCACGCGGGCATCGGTATACCCTTTAGTCGCTTATACCCTACAGGTAAACACGACGTGCCCGTAGGCTTGGTGGTTAGCGACCCTGACTGCCAAGTAATAGGCTGTTTCACTGGTTTCCATAGTAAAAGCTCTGCTTAGTTTGAGTTCAGATGGCCGTGTGTAATGCTATAATTAAATTATAAGGAAAAAACAAAAAAATAACATTTTTGTGCATGAACATGTCTGTCTGTTCTGTGTCTGGGTGTTAATATCTATTAATGTATATATTTACAAAAAAAAAGTAGTATATCAGTTATCTAATTTTCATAGTACAAGCTATGATTAGTTTGGGATCAGTACCTTTACCATGAGTTTTTAACGTATGTACTCGCTAGCGAGACGGCGTAAAACATTTCTATGGCGAATGTGTACAGCGCCACTAGCGGTCGCCTAAAGAACTAAAATCGATAGTACGAGTCGATAGGTAAAAAACCTATCAAAATGTAAACACTAGCGAGTAACGATTTTTAGCCTTTGCTATAGAAATTCGGTACCATGAGTCACAAATTTGACAGTTGCTATCGAGAAGTACTGTATCGATAGTAGTTTACTCGCCAGTGACTAAAGTAAGTTTCGATAGCAACTCATGGTAGAGGTACTGATGGCCGTGTGTAATATTATTATTTAAAAAAATATTGTGGTAGTGATACTAGCTACCACACATCATAATTCCTACATGTATCAAGTGATTGATCTTCGTGAATAATTACCTTCAAATAACGATTACAAAACGTAATATTCTTAATAACAAATGAGCAACGGCGCGGCGCCATCGCGGCGGATACAAGAATGATCTATGGTCTACAAGCATTGGTTTCATCGATCCACGTCTAATGAGCAACTGTGTGCAGTTAGACAATACGAGTAGTAGAGCTCTTAGTGCAGAGTTCGTCCGGGAAAGTACTCAACCTTACCCATTTCTGCCGTGAAGCAGTAGTGCACTTGTGTTATGTGTTTCGGTTAGAAAGGTAAGGTGGCCGGTGACATTACAGGCACATGAGACTTAACATCTTCACGTCTCAGGGTCGACAACGCATTGGCGATGCCTTAGTGTTGCAAATGTCCATAGGCGGCGGTGATCACTTATCATCAGATGGACCGTCCGCTTGTTTGTCGGCCCATGTGGTATAAAAACACGCTTCATTTGTCATCGCGCAATAGACAAAAAAAGGCTATGCAATTGGCACAGAGAGGTAAAAAACAACAATATTGGTTTCACCCGCGTTCCCGAGGGATGACACATTTTCCCGGGAAAAAAGGAGCCTAAATATTATTCCAGGATATGGTCTATCTATGTGCCAAGTTTCACCCATATCCGTTTAGTAGTTTTTGCGTGAAATTGTAACAAACATCCATACATCCATTAATCTATACATGGTCTATCTAGATGGTGGTTATAGGCTGTAATATAGATATCGATAAACGCGGGTGACACTGCAGGGGACAGCTAGTGTGTTAATAAATGTCAAGACGGAGGGACGTTCTTTGCACATGGTCATCTGATTCGAAATATAAGCAGAGCTATCGAAACTAGATAGGTAGTACTTTATTTATTACTGCTTATATTTGGTCCTAGGTACATTCTTATATAACTGAGTAGCAGAAGTTTCTACCACAACAGATGTGGGTATGTATGCTTTTTACTCTTTCACACAAAAACTACCGAATGGTTTTGGTATTGGTACACATATACCTCATTATCTGGATAAACATATAGGATTTTTCCGAGAAAATATTATATCCTTCGGAAACGCGGGTGAGGCCGCGGGGGACAGCTAGTCTTTTATAATCTGACTAATTTACCTATTTCATATTTTCAAAGTTTAACAATATTCGAATGACATAACTCAAAAAAGAACAAAGCATGGCCGCCACGTCTAGCCTCATGAATCAAAATGTCCGTAACTGCATATAAAAAGACAATTCATACATTATAACGAGCCACATATAAAGTACGCGACAGACAGACTGACGCAGTGACAGTAATGGCGAGGTAATGATGCGAGCCGCGGGCGCAAACGAGTATTACGGATCATTGTTGCAATCACTATGTTTATTTCTAAAGATTATACAAAAAACAAATATCTAGTAAGTAATTCCGATGGATATCCTTCCCTGTCAAGTCCCAAACAAGGATACTCAACAAGAATTAAATTGATTTCCTATAGATGTTTCTTTTTTGTTAATCTTACTAGCTGTCCCCCGCTTTCACCCGCGTTCCCGAGGGATGTAACATTTTCCCGCTACAAAAAGTCCTATGTTACTTCTAATACCTCCAAGAATATGTGTGCAAAGTTTCATGATGATCGGTTAAGTAGTTTTCGCGTGAAAGCGTAACAAACAAAGTCACATTCACATTTATAATATTAATTTTTGATTCGGTCAATTAGTTTTGCCAAAGGATGGTAAATCGGTCCATCTAAGACTACAAAACCAAAACTGTACAAAGAAAATTTCAGTTCACACGGGCTAAAAGTGAAACCTGTGGAATACGATGTCTTCCTATCTCACTCATTTGCAGGCTTAAAACTATGTTTGTCTCTTTTTATTGTCGCTTTTTCGTTCAAATCACAACGGTGCTACAGAAGATTTCGCTTCAAAAAACACAACCGTATTTTGTGCGATTTGCTAGGTTTACTGCGGGCCAGCTGGCTTGGTCGTTAGAGAACTTGGTATCACGCTGTGAGTGCCACGTTGTGGTTTCACTCCCCATCCAGGATAAACAATTGTATGCATATCTGTTTGTTTTAGTTTTTGTATGTGTTTAAAGTCTCAGCCAATCAGTTATCTCATTCAGGGACCCACCTGGGTCCGATTTTATTCATATTTTACATAAATGACACAACTAAAATTGTAAATTGCAAATTG
The DNA here is from genome assembly GCA_907165245.1 of Habrosyne pyritoides. Taxonomy (NCBI): domain Eukaryota; kingdom Metazoa; phylum Arthropoda; class Insecta; order Lepidoptera; family Drepanidae; genus Habrosyne; species Habrosyne pyritoides. The sequence goes on along the minus strand of OU015607.1, from coordinate 10,736,435 downwards.
TCACGTTTACTGTAGTTAGTTGTAGTTTTCTTTTTTATATATCTTATATATAAAATTCTCGTGTCACGATGTTGGGTACCATACTCCTTCGAAGCGGCTGACCGATTTTTATGAAATTTTATATGCATATTCAGTAGGTCTGAGAATCGGTTACTATCAATTTTTCATACCCCTAAGTGATAAGGGTTGTCCACACCTAAATATTTTTTTATCATTTGTCATTTTTTTTATTTTATTATGATTTAGCATTGAAAAATACATACGACTTCAAATTTTCACCCTTCAATGATCAACCCCTGTTTTTAAATCGCGATTTTTAAAATTAAATTTTCATGTATAGTTTATAATAATGTAAATATGGCAAAACAACGTTTGCCGTCAGCTAGTACATATAATGTTGTCACTGTATTAGCGCTGTGTATGCTGTAATTGCCACATACATCAGACTGTCTAAAATTAAATCAAAATTACTTTCTCATTACTTCAATGTGTGTGCTCTTTATTCACCTGCCTAATTTGTGATCAGATGGCCGTGTGAAAAGAATGTCCCAGGATCTTATTCATCCAGTTTCAAGCTCATTGCAACCTTACAACGTAATACTGCTTTTTTACCCGCCTATTATGTTCCAGGCTCAATCGTCTTATTATGAGGTAATGTTTGCGATTTATTTGTTCTGCTTGTTAGTTCTGCTCAGACTAGTCGGTCAAGGTCCCAATTACAGCTGAGTTGATTGCCGTGGGATTTTCATAAATGAATCTTCACGCCCATTAGCTTCGAAGAGGTAGGTAGAGGTTAGTAATGTGATCCACAATCCATTGAAGATATTTCGCGACATTTAGTGGACAATGTCGCCGTGTCTCCCGCACGTTATCAATCTTGCATTGCAAGTAATCATTTCTAAACTAATAAAAAAATATCCTAAGACATTCTTTACATACGGCTATCAGGGCCCATACTAAGCAGAGCTTGTACTGTGGAAACCGTAACCTATATCTTCTATCTATATTTATATAAGGAAAATAGGGTTTCTTTGACGCACCATCACCTCAAAACTACTGAACATATCGGGATGGGACTGCTACCATTCGACGAGGATATTTTCCTAGGCTATATATTTATTTAATTATAAATACTTGCTGTACTTGCAGTATACACTAAAACACAACAAGTCAATTACACATGTATATGTGAATATGATTCTTAAATTAACTTAAATATCTAACACATATATTCACGAAAGTATTAAACGTAGTACAAAAAAAATATGATATCGATAAACGCGGGTGAAACCGCGGAGGAGACCTAGTATCATATATACTATTATATATTATATATACTTTTATATATATTGCACACAAATTTGTCCTAGAAATCAATTCCTCGACGTAAACATTTCGATTAAGTGTTAATTCTGTTATAATCGACATTATACGACTAAAGGCTATAAAACAACAACCTAGCTCCGATATTGTTTAGCTATTTACCTATTTAGTTAGCTGTGGGTGCAGTAGTTGCGTTAAAACAAATACACATAACAAAAAAGTTTGCGATCACTGAAAATTCTTAAAGAGTTTAAGGTTATAATTTAAAAAAATGTATTTTATTATAAAAATAGCGTGGGGTGCTTGGTGTCAATAGTTTATTTAAAAGTGTGTTTTTAAGTTTTTTTTTTAAAACTATTATTTTTTTTTATTTTTTTAAGTTAAACCGCTTATTCTAGTAAGGATAACGGGTCTAACTGTTTAAAATATTGAATTGTCATCGGTCCTCGATAAATCTACAAAGTTTGAATGAAATCTGACCGTTTAAAGTGGGTCAAAATCGCGCCCAAAGGAGTCGGTTACAAACATACAAGTGAAGCTAATATAAAGCGTGTAAAACAAAAGTGACACTCCGGGAGTGACGACAGAAGTGAAAACATTAATAATCCAAACGGTCATCCTGGATATTCATCTATCACAGATGAACTTTTTTTGAGTATGGATGTTTGTTACTCTTTCACGCAAAAACTACTGAATAGATTTGGAAGAAACTTGGCATATAGATAGAGTATGCCCTGGAATAGCATATAGGCTACTTTAATACTGGGAAAAGGTAACATCCCTCGGGAACGCGGGTGAAATCGCGGGGGACAGCTAGTTATATAAAGTTATATTTCAACCGAAACTCATCTCTCGTGCAAACGCGGCCAATATATGTAGATACGTATATACAGAGGTGTCGGTAACGGTGACAGTGTCGCGGGTTCAATTGTTTTTTCCCATCTCAAAAAAAGCCCAACGCGCCTAAAGAAATTTTTACTTCAAAAAGGTTTCTGATAACGATCTGAGCTACAAAATCCATTATTACTTTTGTATTTTGAATAAAAGAAAAAGGAAAGCTAGAATATTTTGATCTTATACTTCTTTAGGCGCGTTCTGAAAAGTAATGATTGAAATTATAAGATGCGCGCGCATCAGTGTAACACAAAATTCTCACGGATGAAGTTAGCTGATAACGGTCTCTCCGGAACATCAGACAAATCGCATTTGTGTGCATGAACATGTCTGTTTGTTCTGTGTCTGGGTGTAAATATCTATATAAGTATGTATTTAGAAAAAAAAAAATAGTATATGAAGTATATCAGTTATCTGGTTTCCATAGTACAAGCTCTGCTTAGTTTGGGACCAGATGGCCGTGTGTAAAGAATGTCCCGGGATATTTATATTTACGAAGAGAACGCAAACTTTTTTGTAGTGTGTAGATTATTGGATCAATTTGCTTTATTAACTTAACGCGCCAGTTTGTAAGACAATTGCCCTCCTCACAAACGGACAAGTTTATTGCGGCTATTCTCTTAACTAGCTCAATTTAAACTATATTTTATCTAAGCCACGGAGTTTGTGAGTCAGACTGACTGTCTCCCGAGACTTTACAAGAATAATTGTAAATCGCTATTTATTAAATAAGCTATAAAATATTAAAAATTTAATTTTGATTGAATTAATTAAAAATTGTTGGCATTTTTTATTCATAGGAAATAATTATTTGTGTATGTTGTGTATGTTGTGTTTGTCCGTAAGTGGGTGTGCACCAAGCTTGCTCTTTTTATTTGAATTTTTTTATGTGTATCATCTGTTGGGAAGCCTAATAATTAAAAAAGGAAATAATCCTAAAAAAGCTTATTTTAGTATTTGTAGTTTACATTTATTAGAAGAAGAAGAAAGAAGAAAGAAACAGTGTTATACTGTGGTGTACAGTTGTACAATGTTTTTATTATTTGCTACTTGTCTCTGGTCTCTGGAGCTGTTTCTATTACTTCGTTCCCCCATCTAGCAGAATACCAGCCCATTCAGATAATACAAACTTCATCGGCGAGCCGCTTCACGGAGGCCTTGGAGAGCTTACCTCTCACGTGATTAGTAGTATTAGCGTAGTAAGCGACAGAGACAGAGCACGGAGGCCGCGGCGAAAGACCTCGAGTTAGTGTAATTTTTTTTTAATACGCTTTTATTAGCTTCAGACGTATGTATGTTAGTATGTTAGCATGTTAGTATGTAACGGAATCTTTGAACATGATTTTGACCCCCTTCAAAACGTCGGATTTACTCGAAATTCGGCATACTTATTAAGGACCGATGACAATTCAATATTTTAAACATTTTGACCCGTTATCCTTACTAGGATAATCAGGATCAGCGATTTTTGTTTTCCTGAGACCCGGAAGGTCTGCGTCAAGAGCAATAAAGGAATCTACCAGGCGCACCGATCACCTTTTGCTCGGATAAGTTACCGACTGTGCTTATGATAAAATTTTCGGAGAGGGAACCTGAGAACCGCCTATCTCATCCAAGGAAGGCACCAGGCACTCATTTACTCACTTATCGGATAAGTTACCGACTGTGCTTAAAATAAAATTTTCGGAGAGGGAACCTGAGAACCGCCTATTTCATCTAAGGAAGGCACCAGGCACTCGATTTACTTATTTATCGGATGATTACAGACTTAAAATTAATAATAGTTTAAAAAAACAAAAAAATACGCTTTTATAAAAAATTCGACCAAAAAATTAAAAATAAATAATAGTTTAAAAAAACTAAAAAAATACGCTTTTAACAGAAAATCCAACTAAAAAATATATATATTTTTTAATTTGAATTAAGAATAGTGTACATAAGAAAAAAATATTTTTTATTGTAAAAAAAGCGTGGGGTGCTTTTTAAGATATTATCAAAATGATAATTACTTACAAAATCGAGCCCCTGTTTACGTGAACGTTGTGGTCCTTAAATACACCTTTTTAAACATTTTCAAGTGGCCATATCGAAAGAAGAGAGCGGGAAGGTCTGTCCGACAGAGACAGAAATACATTTAAGTCAACTTAACAATTTCGTACCGCATTTTTCCTAAATCGGTCCCTCTTCACCGATCTAAAACAATTAAGTGTAACTAAAGAATGCTCCGATCATTATCTCTGTTCTCGAACACTTTGCTCCAATTAATTCGTAAACAAATAGATCCCACGAAAGAGATGAACAAAAAGTCGAAAGTGACAAATACCTTTTGTCCCTTCCGCAGGTGTGAAAAGATTTGTTATATTGTGAGATTGGGTTCTGTAGGATATACCATTTTATATTTTTATTCCCGTGGTTTCACCCGCGTTTAATAGAAAAAAGATAATGTAATATAGCCGCTTTATCCGGCACTGCAAGTAGTATGCCTATCACAGCAGTGCCGGATATAGGGACAATCTAACTTATTACCTATCATGGCCAGGACGGTGTTAGAGCTGGCCCGCACCCTGTGTACCAGAGACGCGCACCTCTTGCGCACACTCGCGTGGAAACAATCGGTGGAAACATCACTCATCTGTTGTTTATTTAATATTTGTGTTTGTGTATTTATTTGATAGCAGATTTCTGCCATGGAATGGATATACACATAAATAAATATTTGTACATAATAATAATTAGAATAAGATTCATTGAGAGCACACGTGTTATAGCCAGTATTGTCACCAACCTCAGAAATAATAATGGACTTATTTGAATTAATATAATGTTTGGTGGGGAGTGGCATGTGTACTCTAGAGGCAGTTGAGATTAGGAGTTCAAAGAGTGAAGTTGTAGCATTGCTAATAAAAGCTTGTGAACTATTTCGACGTTTTATTTCTCCGGTCTTTAATACTATACTTACTATGGATAATTTTATACCGGGATAATCTAACAGTATTTGCGGAGAAGCGGGTGAAACCGCAGGAGACAGCTACTATATTTATATTCCAAAGGTTTTTATCTATCTATCTATCTAATACCTTTAAACGAGCAATTCTCAATTAGGATCTCGGAAACGGCTCCAACGATTTTCATGAAATTTTGTGTGCAGGGGGTTTCGGGGGCGTTAAATCGATCTAGCTAGGATTTTCAGAAAATGACGTTTTATCCGTGTTTTTAGGCAATGAAAACTGCTACAATGTCATGAGAAGGTAAGGTTTTCAAGTTACATCTTTTGTGAGAAATATTGTTATTGGGAGCCCTTTATTATCGCATCTAATTCGTATCTAGGTATATATCACAGTGCTTTAAAAAACAAAATACGGTTAGTAAACAAACCCCGAACAATGCTCGGCCATCCGGGTACTTTATTTTAAATCAGTTACCTATCTGATTGTGATAACTATGACAGGCACATGAGACTTAACAACTTCACGTCTCAGGGTCGACAACGCATTGGCGATGCCCCTAGTGTTGCACATGTCTATAGGCGGCGGTGACCACTTACCATCAGGTGGCCCGTCCGCTTGTTTGTCGGCCCATGTTGCATAAAAAATATATATATATATATATGATAAGCTTCGTTTCGGATCAGATTGTCAGTAAAAATAAAATACAAAAAAACCGTGAAAAAATTTGCATTGTTATTATATTTCTTCTTTACAATTTGTGCAAATAAAAATAACATTTCAAAAATGATTAGAATCTTTGAATTAATATAACAAAAATAAAACTTTAACAAACGTCGTAAAACAACTGTTTTTTAACACGTCCTTCTAAATTATGTTAAAAAGTTGATATTATAAAAAGAAAAGTCAATGTCTCTTGTATAGTTTTTGTTACTAAATAGCAACCTGAGTTCATATTCAGCAAATATTGGCTCGCGTTGCAACGAGACCTCTCACGTGATTAGGTAGTTAACGAAAGAGACAAAATATTGAAGCCGCGACGAAACGGTCAGCAGAAAATCAGCTGTTGTCATCAACATCTAAAAGCCTATCGACAGCACACCGCCCGTTGAAGTATTACCACCTTAGGGGGCATCCATTAATTACGTGAGGTGATTTTGGCGATTTTTCGCCCCCCCCCCAGTCCCCTTGGTGAGATGTCATGAGATTTTGCTCGACCCCCTCTCCCCGCCCCTAATCTCACGTGAGATTTGATATTATCATAAATATACGATTTAAATTTAGATGTGAAAAAATATTACTGCTATATATAACCCTCTTCTAGCAATTTTACACTGAAACAGTGCGTGTTGCTAAAAAACAAATTACGTGATATTTGCCGAGACCCCGCTCTCCACCACGTGAGATTCGGCTTGACCCCCTCCCCCCCTAAATGCCTCACGTAATTAATGGATGCCCCCTTATCCATTTCCACCGTGAAGCAGTAGTGCACTTGTATTACTGTTTTAGTTAGAAAAGAAAGTAATAAGAGACTTAACTTCACGTATCAGGGTCGACGACGCAGCGATGCCCCTGGTGTCGCAATTGTGCATTGGCGGCGGTGACCACTTACCATCAGGTGAGTCGTTTGTTTGATGACACACTAGACATTACTTCTGGGTCTTTTTGTTAAAAGTCATTGACATATGAATGTATTTCGTGTTTTTAGATTGACCACAATCTCACCACAAAAAGTGGTAATGTGGTAAGCCTATGATGAATCTTAAGTCCAGCACTTGAAGTGGACCTAGATGCTAGTTCCAACTTAATCCTACAAATATTATAAATGCGAATACTTGTATGTATGGATGTTTGTTACTCTCTTACGCAACAACTACTAGACAGATTGGATGAAACTTGGCACATAGATATAGCATATCCTGGAGTAACATATAGGCTACTTGTTATCTCGGAAACGCGGGTAAAACCGCGGGGGACAGTTAGTATTAATAAATACAAAAAAATGTGAGGATTGAAGCATGATGTTTTTACTCTTCCACGCTAAAACTATCGAACGGAATTTAATGAAACGTGGCACATAGATAGTTTATAATCTGATTTACAAATAGGACACTTTTTATCCCGGGAAAATGTTACTTCTCTCGGGAACTACGGGGGACAGCATACAGAAAAACAAGACAATTTCATCTAAATGTCGAATGTCAAAAGACTGGTTAATAATATACAAACATCTTTACGATTGAATTTATGGTGCGATTATAAAAATGCTTGGCGATTTATTGTATCAAGTTAAATGTCAAATAATAAGATAACGATCTTCCTTCTTAATCATACTACATACCTCATCGGCGCAACGACTAAGAGCGGACCTCTCACGTCGTTGCTTAGTTAGCGATAGTGACAGAGCATAGAAGCCGCGAAACATCCAGTTTAATTTAAGTTACAGAATCACAATGTTAATGTGTGGACAGGAGCTAGATTATAGATGTGAAGTCCAAAATATTTGATACAAATCTTAAGTGAATTACGTAATTTTGTTATTATTATATTTAGTTGCATAATAATAAATATCCCGGGACATTCTTTACAAACGGCCATCTGATCCAAAACTAAGAAAAACCAGATAACTGATTAAATCCATGAAACGAATCCAATTAATATTATAAATGCGGATGTTTGTTACTCTTCACGCAAAAACTACCGGACAGATTTGGATGAAACTTGGCACATCGATAGAGCAGTTCTTGGATTAACATATAGGATACTTTTTATCGCGGGAAAATGTCAAATCCCTCGGAACCGCGGGGGACAGCTAGTATGAGACCAGACAAAAAAAACAGATATGTTCATGGACACATAATGTTGTCCTTAGTGGAACCAACAACCTCTGGCGTGGCAGGGTCTCCAATCACCACGCCAACTGGCCCGTTAAATTAAAAAGTATAAAACATTGTCACTATTTCTCTCTCTCTTTATGCAGTTATTTATTTCAAGTTGGGTGATAGATTTTGAATTCGATTTTATTATCATCTGGAGAATTTCTTCTGGAAGGTTTTTATGTATAATACGTTTATATTATCACCCGCAGGCGCACCATGCTCGCGCGAATTGCTAGTCTACACTAATATTATAAAGAGGAAAGATTTGTATTTTTGTACTTTTGTATGTAACGAATAAACTCAAAAAGTACTGGACCGATTTTAATAATTCTTTTTTAATTAGAAAGCTACATTATCGCTGAGTAGCATAGGCTACTTTTTATCCAGGGAAAATGTAAATCCCTCAGGAACGCGGGTGAAACCGCGGGGGACAGCTAGTATTTAATAAAATCATTGGTTCAATTCGTAACTAAATAAAGTAGATTATTTTATTCATTATTTTATTACAATAAAATGTTTGCTTTGATGATTGTTTGAAAAAAAATTGTAATGCTACAATCATAATCCTGCTAACATTATAAATGTGAATGTAAGTTCGTTTGTTACGCTTTCACACGAGAACTACTTAGCCTATCGTCATGAAACTTTGTACACATATTCTTAGAGGTATTAAAAGTAACATAGGATACTCTTGTTAATAAAACGGTATTTTTGGGTCTTACATTAGACAATAAATTGCAGTGGGGACCGGGACCTCAGGTTGATACTCTAGCTGCTAAGTTAAGTTCGGCTGCATTTGCTGTTAGGAAAATTAAACAATTGACGAATGTTGAGACTGCCAAATTAGTTTATTTTGCATATTTTCATAGCCTCTTGTCCTATGGTATTTTATTTTGGGGAGCTGCAGCGGATATAGAATCAATATTTATTATACAAAAAAGAGCAATTCGTGCAATTTACGGTATGGGTCCCCGTGAAACATTAAGAGATTTATTTAGGGAAATAAATATAATGACATTGCCTTCATCATATATATTTATGAAAATATAATGTTTATACGTAGAAACATAGGAATGTTTGAGTCAAAATTGGATATCCATAATATTAATACAAGACAAAGGGAGAAGTTAGTTGTTCCATATTTTAGACTAACTAAAGGAAACAAGTCATTTCTTGGTAATTGTGTTCGATTTTATAATAAGATACCGCTTTCAGTAACCAAAATGTCTGATCATAAATTTAAAAATTATATTAGGAAAGTTTTGAAAGAAAAGCGTATTACAAGGTGGTTCATTATATTGAAGATAAAAATGTATGGAAATAGCTGCTCTCTGCACAGTGCACCTCTAATTTTCTTGTTTAAGTTGTAAGTAATTATTGTCATTTTCTATTTTGTAGTCTTGTTATTTCTTTTTTTTTTGTTTTTTTTGTTTTTTTTTTTGTTTTTGAATGTTAGCTTTATTAAGTATTTTGTAATTGTTAAATATAAAAATATGTAAAATTGATATTATAAAATAGCCAAAAAGTCAGAATAGATAAAAAAGAATTTAATAATATAAAAAAAGAATGTAACCTTGCTGAGTTTCTTGCCGGTTCTTCTCAGTTGAAGGCTGACTTCCGAACCGGTAGTAGCTTCAGTAACTTTAAATTTGACCATCATAAGTGCCTTCTGAGGGCCTAAACTGAATAAATGGTTTTGAATTTGAATCTTTGTCCCGGGAAAATGTTACATCCCTCGGGAACGCGAGGTAAGCAGAAACTTTTGCATTACAGGGTGATATTACAGTGATTGATGAATTATTATAATGCATATAATATTACATGAATAATATACAGAGATTGTGTTTATGATTCACTAGCTGTCTTCGCGGTTTCACTCGCGTTCCCGAGAGATGTAACTTTTTTCCGGCACAAAAAGTATCCTATGTTACTTCTAATACCTCCAAGAATATGTGTACAAATTTTCATGATGATCGGTTAAGTAGTTTTTGCGGGAAAGCGTCACAAATAAACTTACATTCACATTTATAATATTAGTAGGAATTAGTATGATTTATTTTTCTTCACACGTCAAGCCCTCCCGCTTTGAAATTCTGATCAGCAAAATTAAAAAGAAATTAAAATAAGAAAGAAAGAAAACCTTTATTTTGAAAGATGTTTCTCTTCAAATATATTTGCAATCCAAACAATGATCTCCTATATCTATGAGCAAGTATTTCCCAGAGGCGATGCGGATCCCTAATATGGTGCGACCCCGTAGTCGCCGGTAGCGATCCGTCAGACGTTTTATTGCTTGAGATAGCGTTTGTGACGTATTTATCGATTGTGACGCGACGGCTTCGGCGCTAATTCGCTCTCTATTGGTGCAACACTTTTTTTTGTTTAGATCTAGTGGTTTTTTTGTAGAGTTGTGAACGGAGTGTTGATGGAAAAGCGATTTTAAATTGTAGGACAATATGGTATAAATTAAATAGGTGAAATTTGCTCAAGTGTTTGTTTTATGACTTTATAGTATTTTATTTTTCTTTTTTTTTATACCACTTGGGCCGAGAAACAACCACACGGTCCACCTGATGGTAAGTGGTCACTGCCGCCTATGGACGTTTGCAACACCAGGGGCATCGCCAATGCGTTGTCAACCCTGAGACATGAAGTTGTGAAGTCTCATCGGCTCCCTTACCTTTCTAACCGAAACACAGTAATACAAGTGCACCACTGCTTCACGGCGGCAATGGGTAAGGTGGTAGTACTTCCCCGGACGAACTCTGCACTAAGAGCTCTACTACTCAAGTTAAATCAACGAGGTTACATCCAAAGTATTATTAATGCAATTCTGTCTGTTGATTAGACATTAAAAATAATGCAGAGTTTCTTGCCGGTTCTTCTCAGTCTAAGGTTGAATCCTGATCCGAAGTTAACCTCAGTAACTTGTATTATATGTTGTATGTATGCCGAGAAACTATGAGCAAATGAGACTTAACAACGCACGTTTCGTGTCGACAATTGGTGTTATATCATAGGCGACAACTTATTCCATTAGGTTGACCGTCTGCCTGTTTGTCCGCCCACATGAATAAATTGATAGAAAGAAATAAACAAATTTATTAATGAAAAAAAAAATGACATACGTAAAAGAAACGAGGTACACAATTGCCACAAATCGGTCCTCCAATTCAGTATATTGTTGGCTGTACGTAGAAATGTAGGTACATATATCCAACGCTGTTCTTCCGTTGGGGTCGGCAAGTGAAAATACGGCAAGAGCACTACAATACACTATTATATTTTAAATAAACTGCAAAAGCATTATCAAGAAAACAATTATTGCATATTAGCAAGAAAAAAAAGTAAAATAATTATTTAAAATAGGCCATTCCAAATGAGAATCGCTACCCGCTCCGCTCATCGCTTCGCTCCCCACTAAGTCTCTTCCTAACAATGATGTATGTTACCATTATGCCATTTTAATGGAGTGGCAAAACCAATTTGTTATAGTTTTTATAGTGAAATCCCCGAATAAGACGGTCTCAGATTTATGGCTAATATTTTAATAAATAATTATCAATTCTCTGGGACATTCTTTACACACGGCCATCTGACACCAAACTAAAACTCCAATAATGTAACCCAAGGTGTGAAAAGTGTATTGATGGTAGGAAGAACAAAATAATGTAATATAGCTTGGGAACGCGGGTGAAGTAATATATAAAGAGGAAAGATTTGCTTGTGTGTTTGTTTGCATTGAAGAGGCTCCGAGACTACTGGACCGATCTGAAAAAGTCTTTCACCATTGGGAAGCTGCACTATCCCCGGGTAACATAGGTTATAATATATATTTTTTTAAATTAGGGATCCTTACTAAAACTCCAATAATATATATATACTTCATATCTCTCTGAAACAACTCATCCGACTTCAATAATTCTTTCACTGTTAGAAAGCTACACTATTCCCAAATTACATAGCCTATGTTTTAATACCCCTTGAAAGCGCAGATGCTACCTAATATTAAGCTATATTTTCTATTGAAGTGTGTTTGTTAGTTTTTATTCTAAAATTCAAAATTCAAAATTCAAAACCATTTATTCAGTTTAGGCCCTCAGAAGGCACTTATGAAGGTCAAATTTAAAGTTACTGAAGCTACTACCGGTTCGGAAGTCAGCCTTCAACTGAGAAGAACCGGCAAGAAACTCAGCAAGGTTACATTCTTTTTTATTTTATTAAATTCTTTTTTATCTATTCTGACTTTTTGGCTATTTTATAACATCAATTTTACATATTTTTATATTTAACAATTACAAAATACTTAATAAAGCTAACATTCAAAAACAAAAAACAAAAAAAAAAAGAAATAACAAGACTACAAAATAGAAAATGACAATAATTACTTACAACTTAAACAAGAAAATTAGAGGTGCACTGTGCAGAGAGCAGCTATTTCCATACATTTTTATCTTCAATATAATGAACCACCTTGTAATACGCTTTTTCTTTCAAAACTTTCCTAATATAATTTTTAAATTTATGATCAGACATTTTGGTTACTGAAAGCGGTATCTTATTATAAAATCGAACACAATTACCAAGAAATGACTTGTTTACTTTAGTTAGTCTAAAATATGGAACAACTAACTTCTCCCTTTGTCTTGTATTAATATTATGGATATCCAATTTTGACTCAAACATTCCTATGTTTCTACGTATAAACATTATATTTTCATAAATATATAATGAAGGCAATGTCATTATATTTATTTCCCTAAATAAATCTCTTAATGATTCACGGGGACCCATACCGTAAATTGCACGAATTGCTCTTTTTTGTATAATAAATATTGATTCTATATCCGCTGCTGCTCCCCAAAATAAAATACCATAGGACAAGAGGCTATGAAAATATGCAAAATAAACTAATTTGGCTGTCTCAACATTCGTCAATTGTTTAATTTTCCTAACAGCAAATGCAGCCGAACTTAACTTAGCAGCTAGAGTATCAACCTGAGGTCCCCACTGCAATTTATTGTCTAATGTAAGACCCAAAAATACCGTTTTATTAACAAGATCAATATGGCTCCCATCTATTATTATTTGGCTATCTACTTGTGCTACATTCGGTAAAGAAAACCTTAAGCATTTAGTTTTCTTTGAATTTAGTAATAGATTATTTGTAGCAAACCACCCACAGACAATTGACATAGTATGATTAACTTTAGTTAGATCTTTGTCTTTTCTATCAACTTTAAAAATTAATGATGTATCATCAGCAAACAAGACAATATCTGTGAGATCATTTACAACATATGGCAAGTCATTTATATAGACTAAAAACAAAAATGGACCTAAAATTGAACCCTGGGGTACCCCCATTTCGACTAAAGAGCCCTTGGATGTTGTGCCAGTAATCCCTACCTTTTGTTGACGATTTGATAAATAAGATAAAACAAGATCATGAGCAGTTCCACGAATTCCGTAGTAGTCAAGTTTTAGAAGTAGCGTACGGTGGTCAACGCAATCGAAAGCCTTGGATAGATCACAAAAAATGCCAATCGCATCCTGAGAATCCTCCCATGCGCCATAAATGTGTCTCAGCAATGCTGCTGCCGCATCGGATGTAGATCTTCCCTTCGTGAAACCGAACTGATGACCATGCAATATCTTATGCTTAGTAAAGTGACCTAACATTTACACATTCTAGATTTCCTGTTGAGTTTCCTTGTTTGAGACTTGACAGAGAATTAGCGGAATTAGTAAGTAACTAGATCTTTGTTTTTGTATAATCTAACCATATTTTTTTTATTAAATTATCTGGTTTCAACCGGATTTTGTTTCAATACGTAACAAACAGACAATAAACCAGATACTACACATGTTATAATACTTTTATTAAACCTTGTCACACCACTTTCGCTTACAAGAGACGGATGACGTGGTATAGGTTCGATTTCCATGTAAGACAGATTTGAAGCATGAACATGTATGACCTCAGTCTCACCTGATGCTAAGTGAAGATGAGGCCGAAGATGGAGCTCGCTTTCCCGTTAGTAGCTTATTCACTCTTTTCTTAAAGAGCCCCAAGTTGTATGTTTCTGGGAACACAGACGAGGGAAGAGAATTCCAATCTTTAGCTGTGCGCATGAGGAAGGAAGCTGCAAAGCGCTATTTGGCGCGCGAATTGGTGGTATGTCTACAACATAAGGGTTAAAACTCTCCCCTCGCTTAGTAGTCCGATGACGAAAAGGTGATGGAGGAACTAAGTCGTGAAGTTCCATAGCACACTCACCAAAATGCATCCGATAAAAAACCGAGAGACAAGCACTTCTGCGACGGTGTTCGAGACTCTGGAGCTTGGACTCAACCAAAATAGTGTCGCCAATCAACTTTTTAACACGGCGCTCCACTGAGTCAAGGGCTGCCAGCTGGTACTTAGCTGAGAAGTTAGAAGAAGCTAGGTCGTGATGTTCCATGGCACACTCACCAAAAAAGCGATAGTATCCCTAAATATAGGTTGGTGAGATTTGGGTAGTGTTCACTGTCGATGGCCTGTTTTAACCCTCTTCGGGAATGCTCGTGTCAATTCTGGGCGCGGTGTAAAGTGCACGCGGTCATCGGTATACTCTTTAGTCGCTTACACCCTACAGGTGATTTGTGGTAGTATTATGTACTCACAAGCCAGTCGACGCGTTGTTTTGACAATTCGGTGTAAAGGAACGACGTTGATCTCCTCACGGCTGTCAACTGGTATAAAAATCAACTTGAACATCGATGTGGGAAGTATAGATACACAAATGTTTTTAATTGTTGCTTATATCGTGGGACTGGTCGAAGGAGCTAGTCAATTAAAATCGACATCAATCAACTGGGACTATTAAAAGGCCTAAGTAAGGAAAAGCGTAGTTCTTTGGAGTATTATTGTGATATTTATAAAATTATAATCTAGCCTAACAAACAGTCAAACAATCCACCTGATGGAAAGTGTTCATCGCCAGCGCCTATAGACATTTGCAACACCAGGGGCATCGCTGCGTCGTCAACCCTAAGACGTAAAGTTAAGTCTCATGTGCCTGTAATGTCACCGGCCTTACTTTTCTAACTGAAACACTAATACAAGTGCACTACTGCTTTACGGCGGAAGGTAAGGTGGTAGTACTTCCCGGACGAACTTTGCACTAAAAGCTATACTTCTAAAAGTTTCTATTGCGATTCCACTTAACCTAAATCGATTTGCCTTGAATTGAGTTAAGTCTCGAGCCTTATAGTGTCATAATCGGTGTCTCTAATTATTATTCACATCAATGGCAGACGAAAAAAAAAGAAGTACGCACGACTCGGCCCGAGCTCGGGACCCCTGACATCTAGATGTCGGAGCGATAGCAAAAAAATTACATGCCTTTTCTTCGTAGTAATAAAAAAAGTAGGCAAAAGCAACTTCGAGATCCCGTATCGATTGCGAGGAATTCCACCTTTGTTTTATTTAGATTAACTTCGTGTATCAGAAGTCTTTTGTGGAATTTCTTCTTAATACATATATCGCTTGGCGAGAGAGTGGGGGGGTCCTAGGTAAGATTTCCTAGACGGGGATTTACAATACCTATCACGTCGGGGTCACCACTATGGAGGAGCGATGTATGAGACTCCTCCATTTAAAAGGGAAGATCTTCCGCCAGGCTAGGTGATCATGCCTGGGGACCGCGGTCCAACTGTTGATGTTGGATGCTTGTAAATATGTAAAATCCTGAGAGAATCTTGATATCGCGATGTAGGATTCTCGCGTGTTTTTTACTGTTCGAGTGTTTAGATGTCGCCACATCACTGTAGTGCGGGCGGTGAAGGATTGTAGGCGTGCTCATAGATGTCGCCACACACTCTTTACTGAAGTAAAGGGGGAAAAATCAGGCCTGTGAGATGACGATGAGATAGGAAGTTGTCCTAATTTTGCTTCCAAGATTTTACTTAAACAAACTTCACTGACTTATAGATATGGTTATACTAGGTATCAATATTTATATATTATGTATCTAGACAAAAAAAGGAGTTTATGTAACGATGGAGATGGGAGATGGTTGGTTGACAAAGTTAGAAGGTGCCACGATCCTCAGCAGTGAGGGAAACGACTAGAGAGAGATGTAGTACCTATATCAGTTATCTGGTAACCATAGTAAAAGCTCTGCTTAGTTTTGGATCAGATGTGTGTAAAAAATGTACATGATTTTATTTTATTCGGAAAACTAACAGCACTCATCTTATAATTATAATATAATAATATTTTTAATAAGGAATGATTTGTATGTAAGTATGTTTGTTACTCTGTCAAGCAAAAACTGGATGAAACTTGGCACATAGATAGAGCATATCCTGGAATAATATAAAGGCTTCTTTTTATCCCGGGAAAATGTGATATCCCTCGGGAACGCGGGTAAAACCGTGGGGGACAGCTAGTAAATATATATAGTGACGGGCCAGTAGTATGATTATATAGTATGTATTATATATTATGATATCTTTTTTAGATTTGATTTTCTGATCATAACTCAAACCACTGAAAAAATATGTTTAATAAGAAAATTTGGGTGTCACTTTAAAACATCATAAAATCATTTTTGAAATGGTATTTTACTATCGCTACTGTGGAATTAAACCGATACGCGCCTTTGATCGGATAATAAGCGACAAGTGTGACGAAATAATCACGGTTTGTTTGTTTTGTTACAAAAATTGAGCAACTGCGCAACGCACTGCGTATTACTCTCAGAACATTGAAAAAAAAATACCAAAAAGAAATATATATACCAGATTTGATATTTAAAAATTAATAAAAAAAGAAAACTTTTTGCTGTTAGCTTCTGCATTTCTTTTCAAATAGGCCTTTACAGGCACTTATGAATAGTCTGACTGTAATACCGGTTGGGAAGGTTCTTTTTACTGAGAAGAGCCGGCAATAAACTCGGCAATTACTCTATTAAAAAACTTAGATTTATTACATATTTATTTAGTGACAATACCTGTGTGTTATCGGGAAGAGAATATTTATAAAATAAATTTTTGAAAATCTAATATTTGTTATAAAAATCGTGTGATATTGTGGTATTAATTTATTGCACCATTTTGATATACTTTGGTAGTTGTACCTGTAAAAGTTTGAGAACCTCTGCCTGTTAGAGAACTCTCGACTCTATCCTGATGTTAACAAAGCATAAGAAGTAATATGAACATTATCACATCATGTCGCATAAAACTCGTGGAGTGATAAATGGTGGCCAACCACTCAGTTCATTGCTCGCCCACTCTGTATACGAAGAAATTCAATTTTGTTATTATCTGTGGTTATTTGCTTTTTTTTTGTTTTATTGGCAGGCATTTGTGATTGTATTTATAAGAAGTTTCCTTGCGTTTCTTGAATATTTTCAGTTGAAAGCTGACATTTGAACCGGTAGTACCTTTAGCAATTTTGTTCTTCATAATAATCCTCTTTTGTCTTTGATTGAAAAAATTAATACCTCTATTTTAGGTCACGATTCGTCATATTTAGTTAGTAGTGGTTAAAATATTTTTGTGCGGAGTTCATCCGGAGAAGTACTACCACCATACCATCCGCCGTGAAGCAGTAGTGCACTTGTATTACTGTGTTTTGGTTATAAAGGAGGCCGGTGACATTACAGGCATATGAGACTTAAAAACTTCACGTCTCAGAGTCGACGACGCGGCGATGCCCCTGGTGTTGTAAATGTTTATAGGCGGTTTATATATATATTATATTATATATCACTTACACCCATATTCTAAGACGTTTCCTCGAAAATTCCTCGACTCCACTCAACCTCACTCAAAGATATTAGTATTCTAATTACCAAAACTCCTCCACGCGACTTGACATCTCTCACTCGAGGTGAGGAAACAACTGTCAGCTTCAAGGTACGTCGAAACCAACCTTAAGGAGGCTTATTGCTTGTAAATAGTTACTGAAACTCATTATTTTATTGCATTAATATTTTATCTATAATAGAATGACGTTACTAATGACATGTTACCTTGACTACACTTCGATTCGACATCAGTCGGGATTGCTCGAGTTTTGCTCAAGTTATGACTTAGAATACCAATTTTGAGAATTCTTCCAGAAAATGCTTAAGGTATCCTCAATCGAGTTGGAGTCGAGGGCCGTCTGAGGAAACGTCTTAGAATATGGGTGTTACACTCAGGTGGCCCATCTGCTTGTTTGTCGGCCGTAAAAATCCTACTTCCTTCTAATATTATAAATGCGAAAGTTTGTGAAGATGGATGTTCGTAAATATTTCACGCAAAAACTACTTAAAGGAATTTGATGTAACTTGAAAAATATATAGTTTATAACCTGGACTAACGAAAGATTCTTTTGATCCAGAGAAAATGTAACATCACTTGAGAACGCAGGTGAAATCGCGGAAGACAGCCAGTTATCTGCAAGAGATATTTATGTAAACTGATAATTGAACTTATTTATTGCATTTTAAGCGTTATTTGCAAAGCAATATAATTCATTATGGTATTGAAACGCGCGGGCCGGTTGTTTATAGTCATTTGGCAATCAAACAATCATAATAATTTGATTTGCAACGACATTTCTCGACTCCGAGTCAGCTTTGGGACAACTTGCTAATATATCTCAAACTAATGCAAATATAGGGGGAACTAAACTGCGTATTGGAACCGGCTGTGGTGCTCAAAGTTTTCTTTCGTGCCCTCTCTAGTTATGAAATATTTGCTTTTGCAATGTATTTCTCGTTTAGACTACAATTACGTCGTAGAATGTTAGAAGTACCTATTAGTATACGTAGTACCTTAAATGTAGTGCTTCAAATGAAATGGCTGTGAAGGAATCCTAAATAATATTGTTTTTGCCCTAAAAGCCATATTTATGCAAAAGTATAATTAATTAAAAATAAATTTACTTAAGTATAAGATCCATGAAGATCTATCTGTCTATCTTTCTGTTACCAAACAGATGAACGAATAGCATTAATCGGTAATAAATCATCAGTGTTTGTAATTGGTTGGGCTCTTAGATTAAGTTTTTTATGTATGTATATGTTCATATGTATTATTGTAACAACTGTTTGCAGACCTTAAATAAATAAATAAATAAAAATAAAATAAATAAATCATACAGTCAAAGCTTGCACTTACCATCTGAAGCATGCTTTTGTCACAGCATTGTTAACCATCTCTCCCAAAAATGAAGCTTATAAAAGACCTGTAAAAAAAGAAGCAATAAGTGCCTTCGTCACAGTGAAAATTAAAAATTACCTGAAGTTCGTGAGTCTGATGAAGGCCGAAAAATTTGAAATTTGAAAAAAAAAAAAACAAATTGTATACTTAAGAAAACGATGGGATATTCCTAAAGTAAATATAATAAATGGTGAAATCAGAAAATTACTATTATTCAATTAAATATTCCAAAGAAAGGTTAGATGTCTAGACATTTAAATTTGTGACTCAATCTCGGGAAATCGGCTGAACATACAAAACTTTTTATCTCGTAAAAACATTAGGCCCCTGTAAAACAAAAATAAAGGGGCCAAAAAAAGTTTGACAACCAGAATTACACTAACCTAACCTGAACCGTTTATTGGTGCAGAACCTATAAATTTTGTGTTCACAACGCTTACTGGGCCGGCCCTTAGTCACTGGAGTAGACTTGAGACTATTATGAGCGGCTATAGCCATCGGTTATGGAGAATTAAATAATAATAATAAATATCCCGGGACATTCTTTACACACGGACATCTGGTCCCAAACTAAGCAGAGCTTGTACTGTGGACACCAGATAACTGATATACCTAATACTTTTTTTCTAAATACCTACTTACATAGATATTTACACCCAGACACAGAACAAACAGACATGTTACTACGCACAAATGTATGTCCTGGGTGGGAATCGAACCCACGACCTTCGGCTTGGCAGCCAGAGTCGCTAACCACTAGCTCCCCTTATAGCGCTCTAACCTTTCCTCTCATGTTCCATCTTAGTTTATCGGAGTGATATCTCTGATTGAGTACTGTAAGGAAGGTCTATGCTAGCGCACTGGCCGTTATTACTGTTGTAACTGGCTGACGATAATTTGAATTAATAAGTCAATATTCGTTTTAAAAAAAAAAAAATTAAACTGACTATAAAAATTAATAAAAAAAATTGATGGACTAAAAATATTATCCATAAATAAATAATTAATAGTTTTTTTTTGTAATTACGCCCCCGTTTACTACTTTACCATGAATAGCTGTGTATCTGAGCATGATCCAACGATCATGTCCCTGCTTACCACACCGAGGTAAGTAGGCATATCTTGTAACTAGCTGTCCCCCGCGGTTTCACCCGCGTTCCCGAGGGATGTAACATTTTCCCGGGACAAAAAGTAGCCTGTATATTATTCCTGTATATGCTTTATCTATGTGCCAAGTTTCATCCAAATCCGTTGGGTAATTTTTGCGTGAAAGAGGAACAAGCATCCATACATTTATTCATCGTTTGTAATATTAGTAGGTGTCGACGCTCCTACGTAGCTGTCTTCAAAAACGCACCTACTCTAGTGATTGGTCATCCCCACTATATTCTCCCCCCACTACACACTTCAATAAAAACTAAAACGCAACCAAAATTTTGAACAAATTCATCTATAATCTAATACTGTAAATACATTAAACTCCACTGAAATCAATTATCCAGCTTTTTTACTGCAAGCCTCCTCCTCCGAAAAAGTTGGATAGTAAATAATAATAACTGTAGGTACATAGTTTATGAGCTATATGTTCGAATGTCTACTTCGGCATTCAAATCAACTTAGTCTAAAGCACTCACCTAGGTTTCTCGCAACACGTTGCAGGTTGCTCCACTCACTGCTCGCTTCTGCCGGTTGCCTGCCGGCCATCGGCCATCGAAATAATTTTGTCTACCCTCAAATTATTTAGAAAAATCTCGATATTCGCGACATACTATACATCGGGAAGGGACTGCTACCATTCGACGCGGATCTTTTCCTAGCTATATATTATATCGATAAATGCGGTAAATTTATTACCAAATAAAAAAAAGAATTATCAATTACCCTATACACAGCATTTGGAATAATTATTATACTACTTAAGTTTGTGGCGACATCTACAAACATGAGAAAACATTAGACACGCGAGAATCCTACATCGCGATATCGAGATTCTCTCAGGATTGGACATATATACAAGCTTCCAACATCAACAGTTAAACCGCGGTCCCCAGGCTTGGTCACCTGGCCTGGAGGAAGAGTCCCATACCTCGCTCCTCCTTAAGTTAAAATACCATATTTTCAGTGAATAAAGGCTATCATTCTATATATTCTATTCATCTAACAAACATACATAGTCATGCACACAAATGTGTATCATAGGTGGGAATCAAACCCTCGTACCTTTATGTAGTCATCATATCAGCCTAGGGATGTCCACTGCTGATCATAGGCCTCCCCCTTGGATTTCCACCTCAAACTGTCTGGAGCCTCAGCGGCTTCCAGCGACTCTGACCAGGTCATCGGTCCACCTGGAGAGAAGTCGTCCCACTCGGCGTTTTCCTGTACGTGGTCGCCACACGAGAACATTTCTTCCCCATCGGTTCAATTCTTCGAGCGATATGGCCTGCCCATTGCCACTTCAGCTGGCTGACTCTACGAGCTATTTCGTTATGTTGTCAGCCAGTCAGTTTTGTCCGCTTCAGAAACCAATTCTCATCAATTCGATTACGGCAGTCTTGGAAAAATATACAAAATTCTTGATACCTTTGATCCACAATTTTCTGGGTCACTTCACATTTAAACAGAGGAATTCCTTTGAATATTATATAATTAAAAAAGAAAGGTTAGGTACCTGACCATTTACCATCAGGTGGACCGTCTGGCAAAAGGCAGCATTCTATATTCTACTAATATTATAAATGCGAATGTTTGTATGTATGGATGTTTGTTACTTTTTCACGCAAAAACTACCGCACATATACAGAAAATGCCCTGGAATAACACACAGGATACTTTTTGTGCCGGGAAAATGTTACGTCCCTCGGGAATGTGGTTGAAACCGGGGGGGACAGCTAGTCTTCATATTAAACAAAGTCGTGTTAGTTACACCATTTACAACTCAAGAACGGCTCCACAGCCGGATTAAACTGCGGGGCACGGCTAGTAATATTATAAATACGAAAATTTAAGAGAGCGGATTTTTGTTCTGTCACACAAAAAACAAACGAGGCGGTGTCAGCCAAGGAGACACTACAAAATACCTAGAAATAATAATACGAGAATACTTTAATAATTAAACACATTTAACAGCTCCCCTCTCGCCGCGGCTCCGCTCTCGCCTCTAGCCTGGTAAAGTCGCGCGTGCGACACAAGCACATCTCACCTATAACTATGTATGTAGTTACAAGCCTACGTTGGCTGACACCGCCTCCAAAAATAACTATAATTGTAACTATATTATAATATCGTAGTAATTTGATTGACTTTTTTAAAGTCGGTTTAAAACTACTAAACGGATTTAGATGAAAATTGGCACCCGGAATAACAAATAGGGTACTTTTTACCTCGCGCAAATGTAACATCCCTCGAGAACACGGGCGAAACCGCAGGATTTAACTAGTGGCATATATAGGCAGTCAATGAAAATGATTAATGACTTTAAAACAACAATTTATTAATTACTTGTCATTTCGTGTAATTACTCTCCTGGAATCGAACGTGTGACCCAGATCACCACAAATATTGCAGTTTAGAAACTTTAGGCAATAACTTATTCTAGGAAAACACTTAACTCAGTTTCTTGTTCCTTATTGCAAGGAATCGGTTAATTAAACGAGCATAAGTTAATGGCCGCTTTGGCGTTTAAATTTGTCATTGAAAAATGAATTCTATTCCGTTTTGATAATGTCCACCTGTGTCATTATATAGCTAAATGTGGCATCAATTGATGTATCTTATATCAAAGTTATAAAGTCTATTTTCCAATGATATTGTTTCTCCGCTAAGCGACCATCGTAGCTTTAAAATTTAATAGTCGCGTTTTGACATCTAACAGAGTCATAGGAAAATGAACTCCATGACGTTACAATAAATCTTGATTTGATTTTGATAATAGAGCCATTTTTATAGGTATCATAAGTATTGTAGAAAAATGTACCCTATGACCTACCTAGACAACAAACTCACTAATAATTAGTATAGCTATTTTACAGTTAAAATAGAGCTCCAGCTAGATGGAGCGATGATATACGCAAGCTGGCTGGCAGCGGTTGGAAACAAGGAGCTCAAGATCGAGCTCAGTGGCGTGCCATAGGTGAAGCCTTTTTCCTAGATGGATATAGGCTATATATGATATCAATATACGCAGATAAAACCGCGGGGGACAGCAAGTAAAATATAAAAATAAATTGGTGAAAGAAATATTTTTTTGTCAAGATTTTCACCGCCGCCCATAGACATTTGCAACACCAGAGGCATCGCTGCGTTGACCCTGACGTGAAGTTGTTAGGTCTCATGTGCCTGTAATTTACCTTACCTTTCTAACCGAAACACAGTAATACAAGTGCACTACTGCTTCACGGCAGAAATGGGTGGTATTACTTCCCCGGATGGACTCTGCACTAAGAGATCTACTACTCTAAAAAAATTGTATCTGTCATCGTAGAAAACGCACGCGAAATTCCTACATCGCGATATCGAAGTTTTCTCAGGATTTGACCATATATAGAAGCTTCCAACATCATCAGTTGGAACGCGGTCTCCTTCATACAACAATAACTAAGAAATCAAAACATTTACTTTACTAGTTTATAAAAGGCATAATAAGTTAAGTCAATATCGATGAATAAATCAAAATAAATTGTATTAAAAGCATTCAACCCGTGAAATGTAAGCGTGTGTCGCGGAGACCGAGCGAGTGCTTCATACGATAGAGCTCGGACGATATCGATTAAATATATCGATACTTGTCAAAATGTTATACAAAGTTTTTTGAAGTGAAAATTTCAAGCACCTTGTGATTTGGAACTCTTGAAACAAAAGATCGACGCTAAAAATATACATACATCTACAGGATTCAGACTGTGAGCGAATGAGTTAGGTAGTGATGCGGCTAGATAGTTAGTGGACTGTATAGAAAATTGTGGCTCTCACGTCTTTGTTCTTCTAACACTAGATTAAAACTATTGCGGCGGAAGGATGTTATACCTTACAAAGGTAAATGAATAAGTCTCACCGAAAATAACTGAGAAACACTCACCTGAACTTCAGCTCGGCTAGTACCAACACTTCACTTCATTTGGGAAAAGCGGGTCGGGCAGATGATTAAAAGATAAAAAAAATATGATTTTAGCGGTGCGGTTAGACAATTAAAGGATACGTATTTTAGTGGAGCGGGTGGAAAAATTTATGAATTATAAAAAAAAGCGATAATTATATGTCAACTTAATTTAGAATTTTGGTTTTTTCCCTTTCGTGAAGCATTTACTTATTTTATTATTCCTGTCAAAAATTTAATTTTTAATTATTTTTTGGAGTTTAACGTTATTGAAGCTATCACACCGGTTTGGAAGTCAAACCAAATAATACAAATTTTACATACAAAATAAGTATTGCATTATATTTTTCTGGTTTATTATAGTATATAATAACTATTTTAGTTAAAATCAATAAACTTAAAAGGTTTTGAATAGAAAGTATCTTGTGAAAGTTTAGTCTGGCGAGACTATAATTCAACAGCGACAGGGCCTTTTAGTTTATATATATTACTAACTGTTCCCCGCGGTTTCGTCCGCTCCCTGAGGGATGTAACAAGACAAGATAAAAAATAGCCTAAACACTCGATATAATATCAGCCACCTACAAGTGAACGTCCTAACAGAATCGGTCCAGCCCTTTTGGAGGTTAGCCGGAACTATCAACAAAACCAAAATACATATTAAAAAGATATATTTGTTATAAGTATCGCATATTTTCATATGCATTTATTAAAAACTTTTAATTTGACATTACAAACATACACTACAATTGTATTTATTTATAAAGATACATTTTACTGACATCAATCGACAATCAGTGTTGTTTCACTCACCATTTAACTATCACAAAATTTACAATACAAAACTATCGATAAAATCCAATCACAGTTCCGAGGCGGTCCCATAGACCTCTGTATAATCGTACCGATGACATGTTTATGGGTCTCAGAGACCGGACCCGCTTATAATGGAGCTAGTTCAGTGTTAACTCGGAAAAAAGGTTTGATATAAAGAAAAAAAGTGACAATGTGTTTGACGTAAAAAATGGTCAAATTAGTGAAAGGTGAGTTAAACTTGTGTAATTTTAAGTATTTTTTGTTTGTTTTTTACTTGTTGTCGCCGTGGGTTTACCCGCATTTTGAAGGATCTTTAACAGGATAAAAAGTGTCCTATATGTTACTCCAGGGTATGCACTATATTTGTGCTTAGTTTCATCCAAATTAGTTCGGTAGTTTTTGAGTGAAGGAGTGAAAATTATCTATGCATCCTTTCAATCTTTATTAGTAACATTATAATTAACAATATTGGTCTATATTTAGTGATAATTTCCAATTTTTGAAGATTTTCTAATATAATTAAGTTCTAAATTAGATTTCAAATATTAAACCTACATATCTCCATACTATATAGAATAATCTTTATTATGAAACTAGCTTCGCCCGCGGTTTCAATCACCTTGTCGGTAAAAAGTCTTCGATGTCCCTTTCCGCCATACCTACTATAAGCTATGTTGTGCCAATTTCACCAAGATCGGTTCAGTCTTTTAGCCATGAAAGCGTAATAAACAAACTCACTTTCTATAACCGAAACACAGTAATACAAGTGCACTGCTGCTTCACGGCGGGTGGTATGGTGGTGGTACTTCCCTGGACGAAATCTGAACTAAGAGCTCTACTACTTTAAAAGTATGTGGTAAATCTTATCTTGTAACCACTGTAGATAGTATTCCATTGATTTCTGTAACTATAACACGTTGAATAGACAAAATAATAACCATATTACCACATCCCACATCATGTGTTCATCATACATGACAATAAAATGACCTGAGCATAAAAGATGCATTAATATTTGTCATGACAGTGTTTAAACAGACATTGAAATCAATTTTGACTAATGGTATCCAGCTCTGTAACAGCAATATTGAGGTACTGGAAGGATTCCAAATTAAAACACCTAGAGGGATCTTTAACATTCTATATTACATCATTCTTCTTAAACAAGTAACCTCCCGAACCGGTGTTAGAGTCTGACCGTAAATGGCTGAGAAAGCTTTTAAGAATAAAAATGTTGAATGAAGTCACCTTTTAGAACAGAAGGATTATTATAGCGACAATGTAGCGCTCGCTCCAGCTGGACACATCTTTATGTACAAAATCTTATTTTGAAAAGAGTAATTGCAGAGTTTATTGCCGGCTCTTCTCAGTAAAAGCAACCTTCCGAACCGGTGTTAGAGTCTGACCATTCATAAGTGCCTGTGAAGGCCTATTTGAATAAATATTTCATTTCATTTTATTCATACTGTTAAACCAAGATGTAGCTAATGAAAACGAACAGAAACCCGAGAAATCGTGATGATTTTGATTAATTTTATATCTTAAAAAATGGTATTTCTTTACCGATTAATTACTTGTGCGTATTTTAATTGATGGTACACTGTCTAGCAGTACAGTGTCATTAAAAAATATTTGACGTCATACTTATTTGTTCTACGCATTCAAGTTTGCAACAGCAATTTGACCGAGAGAGATGGTCATAGGTAATTTGAAAAAAAGACGTTAGAAGCTCAAATCAAATAACTGTCACTTTGAAGTTTAAATAAAATATATGATTTTTATACTTAACACACGGCCTTGTGATCCCAAACTAAGCAGAGCTTGTATTATGGAAACCAAATAACTGATATACTCGTACTACATATACTTCTTTATTTTCAAAATACATACTTATATAGATATTTACACTCAGACACAGAACAAACGGACAAATTTGTCCTGGGTGGGAATCGACCCACGACCTGTGCCGTGGCAGTTAGGGTCTTTAGCCACCAAGCTAACTAGCCCGTCTTTTAACATTCTTTTTTTTTATATATAAAAACTTGAGCGCATGTGACTAGATCTCACCTGATGGAAAGTGACGATGCAGTCGAGGATGGTACACGCGAACTCAAGTAATGCCTATTCACTCACTCTAATGACATTTGAGTTTATTATAATGCCATGATAATTATAAAAGTAAAATCGGATCACCGCGCGCTGGTGTGGTCCCTAAGCTGTTTCTATAGGCCATTGTATAGAAATGTTCGTTTCCATTGTCGTTAATAAATAAATAAATATCCCGGTACAGTCTTTACACGGCCATCTGATCTGAGTGTGAAAATCAGGTTTCTATTTCAACGCGTAGTTTATATAGTATAATAGTATAATAATAAGTTGCATGGAACTACAATTTTACGCATTATTTTGGTGATGGGGCGGCATTTTCTTATGCCCAGGCGCAGCGCTAAGGCTAGACCATCGACGGTACGTCTATACTTTGTAAATATTATCATTAAAAAAAGTTCGATTCGGACTCGCGCACGGAGGGTTTCGTACCGTTATCTATAAAAATGGCAAAAATCATTCGTCTTTTAGTATTTGTGGTTATAGCGACAACATCTGTGAAAACTGTCTATCACGGTAATGAGATACAGACGAACAGAAAGATAGATGGGCAGAGGAGTCTTAGTACTAAAGTCCCTTTTTAACAGGAATAGAACCCTTAAAAAAACATCTTATGAATTATACTACTACCAGAATTTGACACTACTCAATTTTCAAATTTGAACAAAAAATAATCCGTTGAAGCTTAAATCGTATCGTGTCACACGAAGCAACGGGCCCGGGACATTTCTCTCCCAACCATTGTAACTATTATGTCTGACACTTAATACTTCCTCTGAGGGTTGAGTTTTTGAATAATGCGGTAATAATTCAACCCATTTGTTTGAGTTATATCCCTTTTTGTCTTTTTCGGGTCGTTTCGGCCACGCCTTTGATATTTTAACGATATTTTAATACGATCGCTTTGTAGGGTTGATGTATGACATCATAATTAACTGGTATTATAGTTTTTATTGTGTATTTTTATTGTTTGTGTGTTTTGAGATATGTGATACTTACTAATGGGTGTTTTTCTATTGATTTGTTGAGCGATTCAATTTTTTTTTTCATTTTGTTTTATATTTATATAAGGGGCCGGTTGGCTTAGTTAGATACCCTGGGTGTCAGGCCGCCGGTCGTGGGTTCGATTTCCACCCAGAATAAATATTTGTGTACATGAGAATGGTTGTTCATTTTCTGTCCGGAAATACATATTTATGTAAGAAAAGTTCTTAAATGGTTGTATTTGTATATTAGTATGAGTAGTTTCGGGGTTTACCTACATCCAATAAAAAAGGATTACCTTTTTAAATAAGATACGTTCTTCAAATAATTTTAAATAAAATACCAAGTAGGTACCTGTTTAAAAATCAGTTATCTGGTTTCCATGGTACAAGCTCTGCTTAGTTTGGGTTCAGATGGCCGTGTGTAAAGAGTGTCCCGGAATATTTATTTAAATGCCAATCCTAATATGCACCCGAGTTTATTACTTTGTTAAAGTAACATTACATGATTTTTGGCTCAAAAATGTTATATTTTGTCATTTCTGCTGGGTGCTTGTAGATTGGTCAATGAAGATAAAGCAAAATTATGACAACTTGTCAAACTAGTCCGTTCTTTATTACATACTATATTATATTTAGTAATTGTCTGTTTGTTAAAATGTGAAGTGATTTTTTTGAATAAGCTACCTACTATATTACTGACGTTCGTTTAGAGGCTGGATTTAGAAGGCCGGTGAATAGACTTAACAACTGCACGTCTCAGGGTCGACGACGCAGCGATATCCCTAGTGTTGCAAATGTCCATAGGCGGCGGTGACCACTTACCATCAGGTGGACCGTCTGCTTGTTTGTAGGCCCATGTGGTATAAAAAAACTTGAGAGGTGTCAAGGGACACCCGGAAAAAAACCAATACCTACCGAACAGATTTGTATGAAACTTGGCACATAGAGCATGCCCTGGAATAACAAGCTAGAATTAATACCAAGGATACTTTTTATCCCGGGAAAATATAACATCTCCTTCGGAAAGGCGGCTGAAACCGCGGGGGACAGCTAGTAGTTGAATTGAAAATGCAGTCCGAAACCGGAGCACACAAATAGTTAAGCACATTATTTAACATTAAGATGTGCATCACGTAAGTCAGTTTTGTAATCTGTTTTGTCCATTTGATGTTTTTTTTTAAACATTTATTATGCTCCGAAAAATTATGAATACATAGGGTTATGATGTATGAATGTTTGTTACTCTCACGCAATAACTAGCGAACGGATTTGTATGAAACTTAGCTGATAGATAGTTTATAACATGGACTAACACATAGATGTTCTTTTATCTCAAGAAAATGTAACATGCCTTAGACTACATGGGGTTAGTTTTTAGGCATACTGGAACACGAGTATAACCGTGGAAAGTAAAGCTAATTGGTTTCTTGCCGGTTCTTCTCATTTGAAGACTGATTCAGAACCGGTGGTGATTTCCGAAACTTCGACATTCATTAATAACCTTCTAGTCCCTAGACCTTGTATTCCTACTAATATGTTACTAATATTTTAAATGTGAATGTTTGTGAGGGTGGATGTGTGGGGATTTTTGTTACTCAGTCACGCAAAAGTTACTTAACGGATTTGGATGAAACTTGGCACATATATAGTGTATAGCCGAGATAGAACAAGGATACTTTTCATCTCGTGAAAATGTAAAGTGCCTCGGATATGTGAGTCAAACCGCGGGTGATAGCTAGTTTGAAATAATAAATTGAAGGAATCTTGTAATGCCAAGTTTAGCATCGATACTTATTAGAAGGGATGGGGCACATATCCGTTCGTCTTACATTCTATGTAGCTTCTGACAATTTGGGAATCAGTCTTTAAACCGACAAGACCCATTATGGTTACTTTGCGAATAATTTTTCCTCGGGCGAAATTAACTCTGTCCCTTTTTTGAGTCAGACATAAATGCTTAAGGCCTTATAGAGAGCAGTGAGAAAAGACACGATAGAAGTGAAACTCTTGTATTACAGAGAAACATTTTAATTATTCATCAATCACTTTTGGATAGCATACATTGTGTTTCTCATTCATTTATTTTTCGTCACGCAAATAGACTGCGGATCAGAATTTCAAAGCCCTCCCCACAAAAGAGGTTTCACAATTTTGTTTTTCATTTTCTTAATGGCGAATATTTATTTTCGGTGAAACCATTGCCCGTCACTAACTATTAGTAGGAACATATACAAGGCGCATGAAGGCAGCAATACTATCTAGGTATTTGCGCTAGCGATCGAGAGGGCCAGCGCCGCGCGCCGCGGGGCGACCCGCTTGCAGATCACTAACTAAATTGCGTATTGTTAGGTCAACTATTGTGGTAGAAGGGATGTACAATGTACCTTTTGCATTATTACAATCGAGAAGCAATAAAAAAACATTCAGGGATGTGATAATTTGTGATTGAAAACGTCCAAAAGTCAAAGTTTGTATGTGGGAAAGATTTTTAGTAGCTGAACAGATTTGATTGGAATTTGGCAGATGGAAAGAATGTGTTCTAGATTAGGATTTACGATATGTTCATCCTGGAAAAACGTTTGTTCCCTTGAGAATGAGAACGTAATCAAATGTCTCTAAAAGTTTTGAGTTGACTGTAATTTAAACCGAAGTTACTCTTTATAAGCTTACAAAGAACAAATATCTAGTAACTAATTCCGCTAGATCTCCTTCTCTGTCAAAGCTCAAACAAGGAAACTCAACAGGAAATCGCCATCGCTTCTACACGAAGCATCTTCAGGACGTATTAGACCAGCTGTCACGGACTCGACGCACGAGCACATCAGACGTGCTATCACGCCGACCGCCAGACAGAAAGTAACTCTCTTTCCTGCGCTTGATTCTTATAAGCTGAAAATGCCGTCAAAATCCTTTTCGGCGAAATCATCATTCATTAAGCTGTTATTTTGACATTAGAGACACTTTAATATTATTACTTTGTATAGAATATATTTGAGTAGTAGAGGTCTTAGTGCAGAGTTCGTCCGGGGAAGTACTACCACCTTGCCATCCGCCGTGAAGAAGTAGTGCACTTGTATTACTGTGTTTCGGTTAGAAAGGTAAGGGGGCCGGTGAGATTATAGGCACATGAGACGTCTCGAGGTCGACAACGCATTGGCGATACCCCAAGTGTTCCAAATGTCCATAGGCGGCGGTGACAACTTACCATCAGGTGGACCGTCTGCTTGATTGTCGGTCTCTGTGATATAAAAAGAAATATTAGTTAAGATCATTAATATTCTAAATTCTGTTGCCAACCGTATACTTAAGCTACACTACATTCCCCACGATTGGCAAATGATTTTACAACTTCCATCTACAGGATTGAATGTCCATTATGTCCGGACAATCGGACAGACAGTGTAACTCAGGGTTATCTGGGACTCGTATCAACGCTATCTTTCTTTTGCTATTTGCTGCATCATATATTATGATTCAAGATGTTAGAAGCTTGATAGCTAAGTCTGCATTGTGGTTAGGAATTTGTCTTATACGAAATTC